>JABMCL010003081.1:430000-615000 GCA_018857735.1 Alviniconcha marisindica
CACGGAGTCCCCCGAACGCCGGGCCTTTCAGCCCCCGGTCTACGCCCCCGGCCGACACGTCCACCCCGCTGCAGTGCTCTCCGCCACCAGCCACCCCACCTCCGTGCTGGACATCGTCAATGATCAGGTCAGCAGCCCGCCCCCCCCCCCCCCGCTCCGCCAGTCGTTTTACCCCCCCCCCCCCCTCCCCCTCCCCCCTCGCGCTGGACATCGTCAATGATCAGGTCAGCAGCTCGCCCTCTCCTACCCCCCCCACCCCCACCCCTACCCCCCCTCCACGCTGGACATTGTCAATGATCAGGTCAGCAGCTCGCCCTCTCCTACACCCCCCAGCCCCCAACCATCCTTTTTACAGTTTGTCAGTCAGTAGGGTTCCTGTCGATCAGTAGGGTTCCTGCAAAACAGTCTGCAGTTTCATGTACAGGGGAAACCCCTTCTTTTTTGTTTATTTTGGGACATCCCATCCACTGCTGAACTTAAAGGTTCCTCAAAAAAAAAAATGGGGGGGGGGATAGAGTTGAACAGAACAGGGCTAGAACTGATTTTTTCCCAAAGCTCTCCATAAGGATTTGGAGAAGATGATTGGGGGGGGGGGGGGGGGGAGGTACAGTGATGGTTTGGAACAGAGTTGAATGGGACAGGGGCTTGAAATGGGATTTTGCTTAGCCTGTGTGTGAGCGCGTGCGTGCGTGCATGTGTGTATGACTTGTTGATAAAGAGACGTGAAGGTAGTTGCCTCTGATGATGATGATTACGATGATGGTGGTCGTTGTGTTGCAGGTGACCGTGTCCGCCCCCGTCACCATGGCCAGCTTCCCCATCCCCATCTGCACCGGCCCCCACCCGGTCCCCGTCTGCTCCTCCGCTCACGTGCCGCTGTGCAGCGCTGCGCAGCCCACCTGGGCCATCCCCGGCGCCTGCAGCATGGCCATGCAGCTCCCTGGCTGCGCCATGCAGCACTTCCCCATGTGCACCCCGCTGCCCGTCCCCCACCCCCACCCCCACCCCATGCAGTCCATGCTGCACCCCGCCCCGCCGCACCCCCACCCCGCCCACCCCCTGTCCCACAACCCACACCGTCCCGGCGGCCCCGTGTCCCACCCACTGGGACAGTCCACCCACCAGTTCCACCGGCTGCCCACCCAGGTCAGTCACTGTCTTGTCATCCTGGGGTTGTTTCTTGGGACGGTTCTCACCTTGGTCTTATCCAGACCGGCTCAGGACATGGAAATGTACAGTGTTCTCTGTATTTGCATAGTGCAGACAGACATGTCCCCAGACAGATATACATATATGTGTATATATATATGACACTACTGTGCTGTTTTCACCCTATGCTCAGTTCAATAGCTTTGTCTATATATGGTATATCTGTGTGGTCTATGTGTGGTATGTTTCGGGGGGAACCCTGTTGCAAACTTTTTACCTTTTTTTGTGTTCAGGGAGGTGACAAAAAAGGCCCAGTGTCTGTGTGGTCTATATGTGGTATGTCTGTCTGGTCTAGATATGGTATGTCTGTGTTGTCTATGTATGGTATATCTGTGTGGTCTATATGTGGTATGTGCTTGACTTACAGGAGGAAGAGGCCCAGTGTCTGTGTGGTCTATATGTGGTATGTCTGGTCTATGTATGGTATGTCTGTGTTGTCTGTGTGTGGTATGTGTGGTCTATATGTGGTATGTGCCTGACTTACAGGAGGAAGAGGCCCAGTGTCTGTGTGGTCTATATGTGGTATTTTTCTGGTCTATAAAGGTATGTCTGTGTTGTCTATGTTGGTATGTCTGTGTGGTCTATATGTGGTATGTGCTTGACTTACAGGAGGAAGAGGCCCAGTGTCTGTGGTCTATATGTGGTATGTCTGTCTGGTCTATACATCGTATGTCTGTGTTGTCTATGTATGGTATGTCTGTGTGGTCTATATGTGGTATGTCTGTCTGGTCTATAATGGTATGTCTGTGTGGGCTATCATGGTATGTCTGTGTGGTCTATATGT
Organism: Alviniconcha marisindica; assembly: GCA_018857735.1. NCBI lineage: Eukaryota > Metazoa > Mollusca > Gastropoda > Provannidae > Alviniconcha > Alviniconcha marisindica. Next base: position 431,994 of record JABMCL010003081.1, read on the forward strand.
GGTATGTGCTTGACTTACAGGAGGAAGAGGCCCAGTGTCTGTGTGGTCTATATATGGTATGTCTGTGTGGTCTATATATGGTATGTCTGTGTGGTCTATATATGGTATGTCTGCGTGGTCTATATATGGTATGTCTGTGTGGTCTATATATGGTATGTCTGTGTGGTCTATACATGGTATGTCTGTGTGGTCTATACATGGTATGTCTGTGTGGTCTATATGTGGTATGTGCTTGACTTACAGGAGGAAGAGGCCCAGTTGCTGGCTGAACAGCAGCGCTCGGCCTACCAGCACCTGGCCTCCGGCTTTCACCAACACCACCACCACCACCACCACGCCGCGGTGGGCCCCGCGCCACTCCCGACCCCCAGCATCATTCTTCAGGACCCCCTCATACATGCCGCACCCCCAGACATTTATGTACGGGTCTGTCCGTCTGTGAGTTTGTCCTTGGGGCTCTGTCCGTCGGTCTGACAGTCTTGTCTCTGTTATGGTGTGTGGTCCCCCTTGTTTGTTTTGCATGTCTGTCTCGTATGTACGTGGTGCCTATGGTGTTCTGTGTCTGTCTCCTATGTATGTGGTGCCTGTGGTGTTCTGTGTCTGTCTCCTATGTATGTGGTGTTCTGTGTCTGTCTCCTATGTATGTGGTGTTCTGTGTCTGTCTCCTATGTATGTGGTGTTTGCTGTGTCTGTCCCTATGTATGTGGTGCCTTGGTGTTCTGTGTCTGTCTCCTATGTATGTGGTGCCTGTGGTGTTCTGTGTCTGTCTCCTATGTATGTGGTGCCTGTGGTGTTCTGTGTCTGTTCAAATGTATGTGGTGCCTATGGTGTTCTGTGTCTGTCTTGTATGTATGTGGTGCCTGTGGTGTTCTGTGTCTGTCTTGTATGTACATGGTGCCTATGGTGTTCTGTATCTGTCTCCTATGTATGTGGTGCCTGTGGTGTTCTGTGTCTGTCTCCTATATATGTGGTGCCTGTGGTGTTCTGTGTCTGTCTCCTATGTATGTGGTGCCTATGGTGTTCTGTGTCTGTCTCCTATGTATGTGGTGCCTGTGATGTTCTGTGTCTGTCTCCTATGTATGTGGTGCCTGTGGTGTTCTGTGTCTGTCTTGTGGTGCCTATGGTGTTCTGTGTCTGTCTTGTGGTCCCTATGGTGTTCTGTGTCTGTCTTGTGGTGCCTATGGTGTTCTGTGTCTGTCTCCTATGTATGTGGTGCCTATGGTGTTCTGTGTCTGTCTCCTATGTATGTGGTGCCTATGGTGTTCTGTTTCTGTCTTGTATGTATGTAGTTCCTATGGTGTTCTGTGTCTGTCTCATATGTACGTGGTGCCTATGGTGTTCTATGTCTGTCTCATATGTATGTGGTGCCTATGGTGTTCTGTCTGTCTGTGGTGTGTATCAGTTGTTTTTGCATGTGTCTGTCTGGTGTGTATGTAATCCTGTCTGGTGGTTCTGTGTCTGTCTCATTTGTCTGTGGTGTTCTGTTTGTCTTATCAATCTGTGGGCTTCTGCCTGTATGTGGTGGTGTGTGTGTTTTGTTTTTGAGTGTCTGTCTTGTCTCTGTGGTGGTGTGTGTCTCTCTTGTCTCTGTAGTGGTGTATGTGTCCATCTTGTTTCTGTGGTGGTGTGTGTGTCTCTCTTGTCTCTGTAGTGGTGTATGTGTCTGTCTAGTTTCTGTGGTGGTGTGTGTCTCTCTTGTCTCTATAGTGGTGTATGTGTCCGTCTTGTTTCTGTGGTGGTGTGTGTCTCTCTTGTCTCTGTAGTGGTGTATGTGTCCGTCTTGTTTCTTGTGTCATCTGTTTGTGGTGTGTGTGTGTCTCTCTGTCTGTGTAGTGGTGTATGTGTCTGTCTAGTTTCTGTAGTGGTGTGTGTGTCTCTCGTGTCTATGTAGTGGTGTATGTGTCTGTCTAGTTTCTGTGATGGTGTGTGTGTCTCTCGTGTCTGTGTAGTGGTGTGTGTGTTTCTCTTTTGTTTATGTTGTGGCATGTGTCTGTCTTGTCTCTGTGGTGCCTGGTGTTTCTGTAAGTATTAACGGTTTTGAGTTACACACATACGTATGTACACACCACACACACACACACATACACGCACACACACACACACACACACACCACACACACACACACACGCATGCACGCATGCCTGCGCACGCATACCTGCGCATGCATGCACACATACACACAGACACAAGTAGACTGCCTGTATGTGTATGATACTGCCTGTATGTGTATGATGTCTGCCTCAGTACCTGATGTCCTTGTCACTGTGGTTTTCCAGAGCCCCTACTCCAGAATGTATACCCGGCGACCACCAACAGCGCGGGGCCGCTTACGCAGCTCAGTTCCGGCGCCTCCAACGTACCCGCCTGGCTTTCTCCTGCAGTTCTTGTGAGTCCGTGTAGCCGTACTGTCCATCCTGTCATTGTGTGTTCCCTGCGTCCTCCCCAGCCATCTTCCATCCCCACAACAGGCCACCCACCCATTCCACTTCTGCTCCGCTCCCCCCCCCCCAAAACACACACAGTCAACCCCCCCCTCAACACACACACACACACACACAACAACCCCCACCAACCATACCATTGTTCCCCCAGATCATCTTCCTCACAATCGCATGCACACATGCATGCATGTACACAGGCACACACACGCACACACACACACACACACACGCACACACACACCCAGTGACATACATACACACACACACACAGTGACATACATACACACACACACGCACGCACGCACGCACGCACCACTCTCTCTCTCTTCACTCTCCGTGTGTCATCACTCTCTCTCTCACCACTCTCTCTTGCGTATGTCCAGTGGTGTGCAGACACCGTTGGTCAGAGAGTGACGTAGGTGGTTGATGTGGGTGTTGACTGTGCGGACACCGTTGGTCAGAGAGTGACGCAGGCGTTTGATGTGGGTGCTGTTGCAGGGCCATGCTGGGTAACCAGCCCATGACGCACCTCAGCCGGGACCCGGCGGACGAGGCCACCGAACAAGAGAACTACGAGGTAAGACTTACCGGAGGCGCTCTGCGCTGTAGGGTGGGGAACGGACGGAGTGGTGAGGAACTGAACACTAAAGTGAGGTCTCCACCCAAGGTGTGTCATGCTTGGTGAGGTCTCCACCCAAGGTGTGTCATGCTTGGTGAGGTCTCCACCCTAGGTGTGTCATGCTTGGTGAGGTCTCCACCCAAGGTGTGTCATGCTTGCTGAGGTCTCCACCCAAGGTGTGTCATGCTTGCTGAGGTCTCCACCCAAGGTGTGTCATGCTTGGTGAGGTCTCCACCCAAGGTGTGTCATACTTGGTGAGGTCTCCACCCAAGTTGTGTCATGCTTGGTGAAGTCTCCACCCAAGGTGTGTCATGCTTGGTGAGGTCACAAACAAAAAAGGTGTGTCACGCTTGGTGAAGTCTGCAACAAAAAAGGTATGTCATGAGGTCTCCAGCAACTCAACTAGCAAAGGAACTGAGAGCGGAGCTTTGTCAGTGTAAAGATTTGCAACGGGGAGTTTCAGGGTAAAGGGCCTTTGGTGGATGTTAGGACTGTACGGCTGGTTGTTTTATTGTTGCAGACCTGACTCAACTTTCCAGAGGGGGATGTTAGGATTGTAGGAGTGGTTGTTTTATTGTTGTAGACCTTACTCAACTTTCCAGAGGTGGATGTTAGGATTGTAGGACTGGTTGTTTTATTGATGCAGACCTTACTCAGCTTTCCAGACGGGGATGTTAGGATTGTACGGCTGGTTGTTATTGATGCAGACCTTACTCAACTTTCCAGACGGGGATGTTAGGATTGTACGGCTGGTTGTTATTGATGCAGACCTTACTCAACTTTCCAGACGGGGATGTTAGGATTGTACGGCTGGTTGTTTTATTGTTGCAGACCTTACTCAACTTTCCAGAGGTGGATGTTAGGATTGTACGGCTGGTTGTTTTATTGTTGCAGACCTTACTCAGCTAGCTGTTGTGGATGTTAGGATTGTACAACTGGTTGTTTCTCTGTTGCAGGCCTTACTGAACTTGGCGGAGCGTTTGGGTGAAGCCAAACCTCGGGGATTGACCAAGGTGGAGATCGAGCAGCTGCCCTGCTATCGTTTCAACAGCGAGGTGCGACGCAACGACATGGACCAGACGTCGTGCGTGGTGTGCATGTGTGACTTTGAGAGTCGCCAGCTTTTGCGCATTCTGCCATGCCTGCACGAGTTTCATGCCAAGTGTGTGGACAAGTGGCTCAAGGTGTGTACAACACATTCAGGCATTCAAAGAGAAGATTGATTTCGGTTATCCTTCAAAAACCTCCTGTTGATGCCAAATCACTGCATGGAGAATTGCGGATGAATGTGTAAGGTGTTGTTGGTAAAATGCCCTGTGTCTGTGCACACCGATGTTGTAGGGATTAGTGACGGAAGCGCCAAGGCAAGGAAAACTTCAAGGTGCATGTGGCCGGACTAGGAAATGATCCCCATAAGTGATAAGGCCCACAAACCCCTTGAAAATTGAATTACCCACCTGGCTCCTTTGAGTTCCATGTCAAAATTGTCAATATTATGCTGTGGCTGAATTTAAACAAAATCAGTTGATACTTTACAAACTAGAGAATCTCTCAGTTCACATGCGTGTGTTGGGCTCAGAATGCACATACCCATGTTCTCAAACAGTATCAGCTGTCTAAAGCAGCTTGCCCCCTCTGCCCCAGTTTTAAAAAAAAATTTTTTTACTGCTTCTCACAGCCGTCACACACCTTGAGGCTGCAAGCAAAAACATTGATTTTCACACTGTTGAAAACGCCCCCAAGAGCAGTCAGCACTTTTTCTCCTGTCTTTAGCCAAATTTGTGTAATTTGACCTCTGACTTACATTACTTGACCACCGACTCATGGATTGCTTTGCGCCTCTCTTGCAGACCAATCGCACGTGTCCAGTGTGCCGCGCTGACGCTGCCACACCAGGCGGCAACACTCACCCAGAGTAGTTGTCCAGGCCCGCGCCAGACGTAGCCCACCAACGGCATCACCATCGCATGGCGCAGGGGCAGGTTGATGCTGTTGACGCCGTGCTGTGTGTGTGTGCATGCCGGCAGATAAAGACAGGACTGGCATTTGTGGTGGACGTAAAACTTTTGGATTGTGCGAACTGTTGCCGAGCCACAGTGACAGGTTGCGTGTCTAGTGGAGGTCATCACAACGCGGCATTTTGTTGGACACTTGCTTGCCAGTCGGCATGGTCCAGTGTTGCCAGCTGGCATACTTCAGTGTTGCCAGCTGGCATACTCCAGTGTTGCCAGTCAGCACACTCCAGTGTTGCCAGCTGGCATACTCCAGTGTTGCCAGTCGGCATACTCCAGTGTTGCCAGCTGGCATACTCCAGTGTTGCCAGTCAGCACACTCCAGTGTTGCCAGCTGGCATACTCCCATGTTGCCAGTCTGCATACTCCGGTGTTGCCAGTTGGCATACTCCAGTGTTGCCAGTCTGCATACTCCAGTGTTGCCAGTCAGCACACTCCAGTGTTGCCAGCTGGCATACTCCCACGTTGCCAGCCGGCATACTCCAGTGTTGCCAGTCGGCATACTCCAGTGTTGCCAGTCTGCATACTCCAGTGTTGCCAGTTGGCATACTCCAGTGTCAGAAGCTGGTCATTTGAAGTGGCTGGACTGGGGTCATTCAGCGCTTCATTCATTCATTCTTTGTCATATTTTTGTTAATAGTCACTCACTGTTCATTGACATTCACATTGCTGTTTGATGTGGAGGTTTTCACAAAACACAACTGTCCCTTGAACCCTTTCAAGATGAGTGAGGCCCATTTCCCTTTTGTCGCACAGCTTGTTTGTGGATTGCTCAGCACAGCAGCTTTTGGCACGCCCTGTCCAAGTGTTTATGTTCTGTCCACTAACCCCCCCCCCCCCCCCCCCCCACCCCCCACCCCCCCCCCCATTCCATGGCACCTGCCTTCCTGTTGTCCATTTTGTCATTGTCTCACTGTGGGCCCCATGATGCCATTTTGAACACACACACGCACACACACACACAGGCGTGCGCACACACACATACATGCATACACACACACACACACATGCGTACACACACACACACACACATGCATACACACACACACACACATACACACACACACATGCATATACACACACACACACACATACATGCACGTGCACACACACACACATACACACACACAATACACTGTACACAGACATGACAAGCGTACAACACAGACACTTGAACACACACACACACACACACACACACACACACAACACACACACTCACTACACACTTTACACAGGCATGACAAATATACAAAACACACACACACACACACACACTACACACAAACACTCACACACGCTACGCACTATACACAAACATGACAAGCATGCAACACACGCATTCATACAACATGCTGACAAATCGTTGCCACACTGGAACACTTATTCTAAGAGAAAAAACACCACCACCAGTACAGTAGCGTTGCAATGTACTGGTTGTCCATTTTGAGCTGATTTTTTGGTTGGAGAAAGTGAGCACGTTGTGTGTGAGCCAGCAGTGGGTGTTGGTGTGAAGAGGTTGAGGATGCCAGCAGTGGGTGTTGCTGTGAAGAGGTTGAGGATGCCAGCAGTGGATAGACCCCGCCTCCTGCTGCTGTGCAACGTGCTCAGACGACTTAGATCGTACCGGATTTCAACTCCTTGGACCTCACCTCACAAGTATTGGCACTTTCCGTGTGTGTGTGGTCATCAGAAGTAGGCTAAAAAAAAAAAAATTTTTTTTTTTAACCTGAATGTAACTGAAGAATTTAAGCACACACCTAACATATGCTCTGAGTATGCTATATACTATGTGCTGCAATGTCTTTTAGTCTAGAGATTTAAAAAGAAAAACACTGTTGGCATGGCGTTGCTTTCGTTTGTCTTTGCTCATTCTTGTGCGTAATGTTGTCTTTTTTTTTCACCTCTGGTCCTTTTTGTCAGGTTTGTTTTGTGGTCCAGGCTGGTAGGGTATTTTGTGTCCTGTCCCCCCCCCCCCCCCCCCCCCCCCCGACCCCCACCCCCCCTCCCCATTTTCTTTTTCTTGTTTTCTTCTTCTTGCTTTCTGAGCTTGAGTAAGTGTCCGGATTTTCCTTGACTTGTTCATGTAATGTATGGGATTATATCCTGACAGAAGAAAAATGACACAGTTTAAATTGGTTGGATGATTAAGGTATAAACCCCAAGACATCTGTGATTTGGGTTAAACATTAAAGTTCGCCATTTCGTTGCTTTGCGGCAAGATCGTATTTTTGTGCTTTGGAGGGGCGCTTGCTTAACTTCCATTAATGTCCAGAGCTATGTTAAGTGTCGTGTGCATGTGTATGTGTGTGTGGGGGGGGGGGGGGGGGTGAGAGACTATATTTGAACTGGAGGCAATTGTTAGACATTGTGCAGAATTCAAAACTGGAGCCCCTCAATTTCAGATCTGTCTGCGCCCCCCCCCCCCCCCCCCCCCCCTCCCCCCTTTCCCCCTTTTGTCCTTGGTGCAGTCACTGCATTGACTCCTCTATATTTATTGAACAGTTGCTATCCAAAACAACACAGAAGCTGTAACAGGTGATGGGTGCTTCACTGGGGATTTAGTTAACTACATTCTGGCTTTCTCTAGAAGTGGACTTTCCGTGTGGACATTGGTCACGTAGAGAGCTCCTTCAGCTTGTGGATCCTGAGAAACTCCCTGCAGATTCCACACATTCTCTGCAGGTCTAGCTCCGTGTTTTCCAGAGCCCGTAGCAGTGTAGTACCGGCCAACTAGCTCTCGGATTAACCAGTGGCATCACCTCGTCTTTTAGGCCTGTGACCTGCCAGGTTTGCAGACATTTTGGGCTGGACGGCCTGTGACCTGCCAGACTTGCAGACATTTTGGGCTGGAAGGCCAAATTTGCAGACATTTTGGGCTGGAAGGCCTGTGACCTGCCAGACTTGCAGACATCTTGGGCTGGAAGGCCAAATTTGCAGACATTTTGGGCTGGAAGGCCTGTGACCTGCCAGACTTGCAGACATTTTGGGCTGGAAAGCCTGGTTTGCAGACATTTTGGGCTGGAAGGCCTGTGACCTGCCAGACTTGCAGACATTTTGGGCTGGAAAGCCTGGTTTGCAGACATCTTGGGCTGGAAGGCCTGTGACCTGCCAGACTTGCAGACATTTTGGGCTGGAAGGCCAGTGACCCACCAGGTTTGCAGACATTTTGGGCTGGAAGGCCAGATTTGCAGACATTTTGGGCTGGAAGGCCAGTGACCCACCAGGTTTGCAGACATTTTGGGCTGGAAGGCCTGTGACCCACCAGGTTTGCAGACATTTTGGGCTGGAAGGCCTGTGACCCACCAGGTTTGCAGACATTTTGGGCTGGAAGGCCAGATTTGCAGACATTTTGGGCTGGAAGGCCAGCGACCCACCAGGTTTGCAGACATTTTGGGCTGGAAGGGCTGTGCTCATTTTGTTGGGGAATTTGTGGCATTAATTTTAGCTGATGCCTTTGAATGGCCCTCTGATTTCTTTGGTATTCAGTCACAGCGTGGATCCACCATAGCATCCGAGTTCAGAATCAGGGCTGTTTGCACACACTCCACTTGCATGTTGAGTACTACAAGTTGTCAGTCAGCCCAGTTAAGACATGGCTTTAAATGAGATCCAAACACATAAAAGGTTCAAAAGAACAGTATTTATCTGGACAAAGCACAACGTGCAAATTTTTCAGATAATCCCCCTTTATCAAGCGACAAAGCGACACTTAAACAACAGTTAATTAAACAGTGAAAAATTATGAACAATGAGATGGAGGGCTAAGACACTTATCTGTTTTGGGTTGAGCTATGTTGTTTTCAAAGCTCTCGCTTTGGATGATTTTTCTTCTTTTTTTTCTTTTTCTTTTTTTTCTTCTCTTTTTTTCATAGTTGTGCTTCATGCAGCATTTGGATTTCCCATGTAAACTGGGAAGAAGCAACCCTGGCCTTGCCCAACCTTCTGTGATTTTTCTTGCTGGATGTCATGGAAAGAGATACCTAACCTATACAGTTTGTTTATTTATTTGCTGATTTTCCTTTCTCTTGCAGTTTAGCCTTAGAGTGAGTCGCAGTGTGTGTGATATGCAGAAGGGAGACCAAATTTTGCATACCTTTAATTTTCAGATTCGTTTTTATTTTATCAGAATTCCACCCCCATTTCTTCACTTTTCTTCTTGCAGTGTTCTAGTGGTTTGAAGACACCAAGACCTGCATTTTTTTTTGCATCTGTAAAGTTTGTTTGTGGAGCTTCAAGTGTTATTTTCGTGATATCATTAACTAGTGGTAACTGTAAACTTGACACTATGTTTACTCGCACTGAGAAATCCGGAGATACACAGTTTACATGTCATTGACACCTGTGCGCCTAAATGCCTGTTGTCACACAAGTTATGACACTGTCATACCTGTTGTTTTTATTGCTGCAGTAAGTACAGCACTTGAAACAATCTGTCTTGCCCCACCACAATACAGCTGCCAGACCAGTACATCTTATTACAGTAGATCTGTTATACCAGTACATCTGCTGCAGTACAGCTGTCATACAAGTCCATTTTGTTGCTGCTATAGTACATCTGTCCTACCAGCCCATCTTGTCACTGCTACAGTACATTATGTCATACCACTGCAGGTTATTGCTGCTTTAGTACATCTGTCACCAGTACACCCTATCACGGCTACAGGATAGCTGTCATACCAGTCCACCTTATCATAGGCTATAGTACATGTTATACCAGTCCACCTTACCATAGGCTAAAGTACATGTCATACCAGTCCACCTTACCATACATAGGCTGTAGTACATCTCATACCCATCCACTGAATTGTGTCTGTCATACCAGTCCATCCTATTGCTGCTACAGTACATCTTTCATACCAGCCCATCCTATTGCCACTACAGTACATCTTTCATACCAGTCCATCCCATGGTTGCTACAGTACATCTTTCATACCAGTCCATCCCATGGTTGCTACAGTAATCTTTCATACCAGTCCATCCCATGGTTGCTACAGTACATCTTTCATACCAGTCCATCCCATGGTTGCTACAGTATATCTTTCATACCAGTCCATCCCATGGTTGCTACAGTACATCTTTCATACCAGTCCATCCCATGGTTGCTACAGTACATCTTTCATACCAGTCCATCCCATGGTTACTACAGTACATCTTTCATACCAGTCCATCCCATGGTTACTACAGTACTTGTCATCCCAGTCCATCCTGTGGTGACGACAGTATTTCTCTCATACCAGTCCATCTTGTTGCTGCAGTGGTACGTGTCGTACCAGCTCACCTTAGCGTGCTGTAGTAGTTGGCGTTGTAGGTCCTCAACTACATCTGGTCCTCACATGGGTACTATAGTCGCTCTCTCGCCACCCGGCTTAGGCGCGAAGGGTCTCTAGCTGTTTGAAGGTACGAACCAAATTGACCCATGTAAGCAGGGCAGTGTGCGCATCCTAAAATCATCCCCGGCACTGGTGTAGCCAAAATGGTGATACTTCATGTCTTGTCCTCACGCTGGCTGCGTCATAATTATTATTACACCGCAAAGTTTCAGTTTCATCGGTGAGTGGAGAATGTGAAGCTGTCAAACCAATACATTTTGTTGTTATAGTGGTAGGTATCGTTGTCCCTTGACTGTACCTGTGTATGACCTCACATATGATGTTACATCTATGTATGACCTCACATCTGATGCTACATCTTTGTATGACCACATCTGATGCTGCATTTCACATCTGATGTTACCTTAATGTATAACATCTTACCTGATGCTACACCTATGTATGACATCACATCTGACATCACATCTGATGCTGAAACAACTTACCACCACATCTCTGACCCAATACCTAATTATCAAATCACATCTGTTTTTACACTGTCTCTTACATCACATCTGATTATCTCTTCAGTATGTAGTATTGGTTGTTACATCAGTTATTATTCACCACATCTTCTGCATGTTGCTTAGATAGGGGTACTGTTTTTAGACAGTCTCCACACTCAGCCCTGTCAGTTTCAGGACCGTCAGTGTTACACACAGGCACAGCATAAACTGAATTTGTGTGAAACTGGCTATGTCAACATAGTTCACATTTGAGATTCATTCCCTCTGGTCACATACACACAAACACACACATACACACACACACACACACACACACACACACACACACTCCCCCCTACAAACACACAAACGCACACACACACACACAGTGGAAAAAGAACTGACGGGGCTATGTGTGGATGTTGTCCATATTTACCTTACAAATTATATCTAACTATATTGCTCGTGGGAAAAAGAAAGTGCGTGTGGTACAAGTGGTCACTATATAATGCAAAGGCTTGCAACGCAACCTTGCTGCTGCATCCGTGTAGCGCTAGCCGTCTTGTGCTCAGACCAGTTGTGAATGCTGTAGACTGGCACACGCTTGCAATTATCTGATTTACGTACGTATACATATTCCATTCATAATATGACCTAGACCTATCACTTATACATCTCAGTCCAGACATAGTTTTGAACAGTTTTGTTCAAGTGCATTGCAATGTGTTTTTGGTGCTCTTTTTGCCCACTTTCCCTTTTCTATGCCGACAGATTGATATCTTGGACCATTGGCTCATGTGTACATAGGACTGTTACATTTCCGGAGAGGAGGGAAAGGGGGTTTGTGGGGGGGGGGGGGGTGGGGGGGGGGGGAGGGGATTTATGTTATAATTATTGTGCTTTTTTCTCTCTCTCTCTTCAGGTTGACTTAATTGTGTGTCAGTAATGTGTCATTTTTGATGGGATCATTCTGTCGTGTACGTGGATGGCATTATTTCTTTTTCTGTTTTTTTATATGCATTTGTTGTTGTTTGTTTTGGGTTGTTGTTTTTCTTGTGCAGGGGTGGAAGTTCACTGTTAGACTCCTAGATTTTGAAATGTGTTTATGACAGAATGCATATTCTGCCAGCACCAGATGGCTTTTTTGTTTGCTTTGTCCTTCATTTGCATGCTATTATTGCGTTTTTCTTTACAATGATTCTGAAGTAGTTGGACATCTTGAAGTCTTTGAACTCCTGAGCACCTTGCATTCTGGGATCCACACAGGTGCTAACTATTGACTGTCAGTGCTGCCCCCTGGATCCACACAGGGGTGCTAACTATTGACTGTCAGTGCTGCCCCTTGGATCCACACAGGGGTGCTAACTGTTGACTGTCAGTGCTGCTCCCTGGATCCACACAGGGGTGCTAACTATTGACTGTCAGTGCTGCCCCCTGGATCCACACAGGGGTGCTAACTATTGACTGTCAGTGCTGCCCCCTGGATCCACACAGGGGTGCTAACTATTGACTGTCAGTGCTGCCCCCTGAACCCACAAGGGGGTGCTAACTCTTGACGGTCAGTGCTGCCCTGTTGACCCACAAAAGGGTGCTAACTCTTGACGGTCAGTGCTGCCCCCTGGACCCACAAAGGGGTGCTAACTCTTGACGGTCAGTGCTGCCCCCTGAACCCACAAGGGGGTGCTAATTCAGCCCAGGGACCCCCAAAACAATGTCAGGAGTGTGGAATGGGTCCACATTCACCTTTGCTGGTGTAACCTTGTTGCTGGTTACATTTTGAAGTTTGCCATTGTTGTATATGTCTGTACATTCGCTTCCATCCAGACTGAACCCCTCCCTCTATACAGGCTCTTGTGCTGTCTGTACTTGCTTCAAGTGTCAAACTTGTACAGTGGGACCTCATTATAACATACATGTTTTCTCTCGTCCTCCTCCCCCTTCTCCAGTGTAAAGTCAGCGTTTTCTTTTGCATGTCTGTGTGACACTAGTTACAGCTAATGCAGTTTGCAATAAATTCCAGTGCTCTCAAACCCTCCTCCCCCCCCCCCCCTTTTTTTTTCATATAGAAAAAATGTTTTTTTCCCTGAAAATATGGGTGACAAGTTTGCAAACTGCTGTTATAATGAGGTCTGTGTGTGATTTGTATTTTTTGGTGGTATGTGTAATTGATGTTTGACAATAAAGGAGAAGAGAGAAAAAAGAAGAAAAAATAAAGTATAGGAGATGAATATCTGTCAGACTTCAGACACACACACACACACACTCTTCCTGTAATTGTATATTATTGCTACTGTGGGTTGTGTCCAACTACAACAATCAGATATGCCAGAAAATGATTACTGATATTATACATGCTTTGTTTGGGAACAGAAACATGTGGGTATGAGTGTGTTAGAGAGAGAAAGAAAGAGAGAAAGAGAGAGAGAGAGTAAAAGCAAGGAAGGAAGGAAGAAATTATGTATGTATTGGATATAGAAAAATCTATTGAAATTGTACCATGAATGACGATTTTGTTTGTTTATTGCACACAATGGGTTTTTTTCTTCCGTGTTTTACAAATTATATTTTTTCTTTCTGTGAAACATGCTTTTCTTTTTTTCTTTTCCCCTTTTTCTTTGCTTTCCCCCCTCTTCCACTTCCAGCTGTTATCTTCCAAAGGAGGCTTGGTGTGTTTTAGTCTTTGTTGCAACTGTTATGCATGGCATGTTATTTGTGCATGCCATTTGTATTTGACACATTAAGCCCACTTGTCATCAAAGTTCAAAAGCTTGAATGTGAACTGGATCAGCATTAGAATGGTTTTATTTCCAAATCATTCTCTTGTGTTTGAAGGTACTGTCACCTTAGTCAGTGAGCAAACCAGAAGTAGAACATCATCAATATGTTCATTTGCATGTCATTCAAGTGTGAAACATAATAGTATTTGTATCAAAGAGTGCACGAAAGAACAGAAAGTTTTTTGGAAATGACAAACTTGTACTCATTTTGGAAAATGGTCAGTTTTGCTGTAAAATCATGAAGATGTTTACATCTTCTGGAACATGTTGCACAACATTTGCTAAGTTTAGCTCAAAGCTGATCCAAAAAAAAAAGAAGAAAAATAAAAGAAATGATTAGTGTGGAGTCTCACTGAAAGTTATGACTATTTGGAATGTGAAATTAGTTTAAAGTAAAATTGATTTACAGGATTGAAACAATAAGCTAATTTCCTAAAGCACCCATTATTTGCAGCTTTGCCATTTTTTGTTTCAGTGATGATGTCAGTTTGTGGTGAAACATGACGATGCAGGCTCCCCTGCTTTGTTGCAATTAACTAAGTGGTACTGGACGCAAATTTAATTGAACTACCTCTGCATCTTTCCTTGCTGCCTTGATCTGTGTTGTGTGTATGTCGGCCTATACAAACTGTGTACGGTGGTATGTATCTTACCCCTCCCTGTCCGCTTAGAAGATGCACCTTTAGGAATGTGTAACACTTCACCAATAATGCAAAGAAATTTACTGTTATTGGAGACAATATATAAAGCTGTAATGGAAATAAAAATCTAAAAAAAAAAAAAAGGAAGTGCATTGTGTTTGATTTAAGCTGGAAAGGGTACAACGTGTGTGTGAGAGAGTGGGGAGGAGGAAACACAAAACCTCGGCATGCAATAAGCACGACAGTATGAGAGAGAGAAACACACGTGGCACTAGCATATAACAACAAGACACCTGCATTAAAACAAGACATCACTGACATTTATTATATCCTGTATGGAAAACGATGAATGTGCCATAAATATATTGTGTGAAGGGTATAAGAAGACTTTGTAAAATAAAATAATATTATCTGATCTCTCTCTTCTTTCAAGTAACACACCATTTGATTGGCGAAGAACTCCTGGTTCAGAACACTGCATACGTGTGTCAATGGCAGGTGTTGCTGTGCCACGTGAAGCTCTGCCACGTGTCAATGGCAGGTGATGCTGTGCCACTTGTCAATGGCAGGTGAAGCTGTGCCACGTGTCAATGGCAGGTGTTGCTGTGCCACGTGTCAATGGCAGGTGAAGCTGTGCCATGTGTCAATGGCAGGTGATTCTGTGCCACTTGTCAATGGCAGGTGATGCTGTGCCACGTGTCAATGGCAGGTGAAGCTGTGCCATGTGTCAACGGCAGGTGAAGCTGTGCCACTTGTCAACGGCAGGAGAAGCTGTGCCACGTGTCAACGGCAGGTGAAGCTGTGCCATGTGTCAACAGCAGGTGAAGCTGTGCCACGTGTCAACGGCAGGTGAAGCTGTGCCACGTGTCAATGGCAGGTGAAGCTGTGCCATGTGTCAACGGCAGGTGAAGCTGTGCCAGTCCTTTCAGCCAACCTGTACCATCCTCACTCAACATGGCTGCAGGCAGGCTGCCACCCTTGTACCCCCACCACCCCCACCCCACAGAAAGCTAAAAATGTGCAGTGCTCACAAAGAATAAGGTTAGGTAACTCTTGCTCTTTAATCATGCATGGTCTCGCCTCCCTGCTGACCACGGCACTAGTCTGGGGAATTTTTCTGACTTCTCGTGTGGTGTTCTGGTGCCTGAAAGTTTGGGGATGCAGAATTCAGAGAGTTCCAAGAGACTTTTTGTTTTTTGTTTTAAAATTAAGAAAACGACCATACTGGAGAGAGAAAAACTCCTTTCACAAGATGAAAACACTGTATCTATGCCGATTATCAGACTGAGGTAGATAGGAACAGCAAGACAGGGACTTCATGGCTAAGTCCAAGACTTGCATTAGAATGATGGGAGAAACAAGGAGACAGAGAACTGATTTTTAACACCCAGTCAATCATGACAGTTCTATAAGGATGAGGGATGTGAGAGATGCACAATTATTGTGAAGAAACCATAACAGCACCACAATCTCAATTTTCATGGACTTGCAAGTACTGCTAGTGTGCCTAGTTTTCTCTTATTTTCACGGGGTTTTCCAAACTCTGGGACTTCAAAGCACTTTCAAGGACTGTGTAGACCCTGCCTGAACCCAGCTGAGTTTGCCCTGACTAAAGATATTGTACATCAAGATAGCGCAGTCCTTACAGCCAGCTATACAAAAAAGAAAAAAAGAAGAAGGGCAGATTTTCCTTGAGCTGAATGGGCAAATTAACTGCGGATCGCCCCGCTTGGTGGCGCTGGGCGTATTTGGGGCTTTGACAAAGCTCAAGTCAGCTGCAAATGATCTCCCCTACACTAGCCAGGTGGCACTGGGCCTATTTGGGCAGTGCAATGCTCAAGCCAGCAAAGTCGCTCATTGGCTCCACAGCTCATTTGTTTGCCACTGACAACAGCAGGAACACCGTATAGACCACTATGCCATATGTCAATCCCTTCTTTCTTTTTTCATTTTTTTTTTTTTAACTTGCAGCAAAGACTACAATAACAGATTCAGGCACAAGTTAGCAAGGACTATTATGTACTGGTCTTTGTGGTTAGCCCTGGATTCAGTTGTAAAAGGTGCTAACTCTCTGTGCCTGTCCACATTAGGGTGTGGACTGTGCTGTCTTGGTATAAAATATCTTTGCTGTGACTCCAGCACACTCACATGCACCTGCAACTCAAACATAGCTGTCGGCAGCCGTCACAAGCAAGCAGACCTGTTGGATTGCATGTCACTTCCTTCAGAGGCAGAAGCCATTGCAATTCCAAGCTCAAACACAAGTCACCTCATTTCTAAATCATCACTCTCCAAACCTTCCTGAACACAAGATTACCGCCAAACAAGGATTAGAACTGTACACTGTACATACAAAACGACTCTACTCTTCACAAAACACCACCTGATGATTTTTTTCTTATTTTTCTTACACTAGTCCAATAAACATACGAAACTACTACTCTAATATCACACACTTGATAGAACACATCAAGTCATATGCAGACGTTCGCCTACTTTCTAAGCATTCCAAAGCTGTTCAGCATATACTTGTGGCATATCACCTATGGCGTTGTAGGAGAGAAGGAAAGGAAATGACATCTATCTTTGGTTGCACACAATCCTGGTCACTGGGACCTCTGCAACCCAGGTTTTAGCATGGCCACTGATGCACAGACTCGGAATGAAAGTTACATGAAAACTTTCAATGGACGGTGAGCAGATACATGAGCAAAGTCAACACACTAGAACAGAAGAGTGGCTGGTTTGTCCACAGCGACCAACTCTTAAGTAACAAGCATCAGGAATGCTAAATTGTGACACCTAAAAATGGCATGGTAAAAATGTAAAACTGGGTTCATACTTTTTAAACACAAATCTAGTTTTGACAGACATTTCATTTACAAGCATCAGGAATGCTAAATTGTGACACTTAAAAATGCCATAGTTTAAAACTGGGTTCACACTTTTCAAACATGACTCTAGTTTCGACAGACATATCATAAAATGACTCATATTCCTACTGCAGTGTATTTCTGACACATAGTACATGCAACAAAAGTATTATTTTAAAAACACATACACACACACAAATAAGATGAAATAACAAACAGAAGAGCAAACACTCAACTGAAGCACATTTAAAACTCAACTGACTCACAGCTAAAAACTCAACAGACTCGCATTTAAAATTTAAGAAAAAATAAAGCTTGCTGTCAAGTTTTGAATGTTACTGCACACAAAAGTGTTTTTTTTCTCTCTAAATAAAATAACAACAGAGTAAAAGTTAGACGCACACAGTCGTAAACGATTCCCAAGCAAGTAGTCAGTACCGCCAGGGATTTCCTCTTCTGTGTTCCCCATTTCATGGCGGTAGTACACCCGTTTTTGGGGAGACAAACTTTTTCAGTTCCCCGCCACATGGACAGCCACAGTGTATCCTTGAGAGCTGATCTACTGTCTGCAGTATGCGTCCAAACAAGGCTATGGCTGCCAATGCTTGGGATTCTTAATGCGAACACATGCGTTGATGCATGCAGCTGCTTGCTGGGGCTGCAGGAACACTGTAAGAGAGTCTGCACTGAAAGTTGATTGGGAGAAAGATCCCTTGCCGTACGGGAGACTTGAACCCGCATCAGCGGTGCACCAGATCCGATGTACAGCCCACTGAGCTACATCCTCGAGATCCCTCGTCACAGAACTGTGATCTTAATAAAAGGACTTTCTGAGTGCTACATTTCACATGCACCCAGTACCACACCACAACACAGCCAGACATTTTTCACGTTTTGTACGGTCATCTTACAGTTACCAACAATGCCACAAGCCGCCATTTTGATGCAGTTTTCCTGCTGATCCTGTGAACTAGAAATGCAAGTTAGAGCCAGTAAAACTTGAAATGCAAGTTAGAGCCAGTAAAACTTGAAATGCAAGTTACAGCCAGCAAAACAAACAATTAAAATAGAACTTATTACCATGATAAGTTAAAGATTTCCCTCAATATGATATCTGAAACAATACCAGCGTTAAAGGTTGTTTATGGCATCATGCTGACTATTACACAGAGTTGAGCTTTTCATGAAAGTGAATGAAATGACAACAATGAAAACAAAAACAGGGTTTGCGAGATGACACTGATGTCCTGGTAACTTTGATGAAGGGGACAGACAGAAAAGAAGAAGATAATTAATTCTGAATGTCTGAGTTGTCATTGCAACCAAGCATTCCAGGACAGGAAAAAAAGGAAGGAATCAGAATGGTGTATGTGCATTATACGCACAACTGCCACTGAATTCATCAGCAAACTGTTACAGTGAAGTAAGTGATAATACAGGCAGCAACATGACTGCACGGCTGAATTCACTGACAAACTTCTAATTTATGTACATAAGAAAGACGAGAAGAAAATGTAGCAACAGAACTGTATGCCTGAATTCACTGGCAAACTCCTACAGGTAGATAAAGAAAGATGAGAAGAAATTGCAGCAACAGAACTGTACGACTGAATTCACTGGCAAACTCCTACAGGTACATGAAGAAAGATGAGAAGAAAAAGCAATCGCTGAAATGTGGCCTACTTGTTGCAAGACATTAGTCGAGGACGGTTATAGTAATAATAATAATATGTGGTTATGTACAAACAGGTGCCTATTATACATTATGCCCCCAAGCACTTCCTTGCCCGATAAAAAAACAAAACAAGAGTCCTCAACCCATAAGATTTGTACACCCCTGTGGGACAGGACCCAGGACCTCTGAACACATCCTTCAACATTGCCCAGCCCTCAACACATTCTTCACCTCTGCCCAGCCCTCAACATATTCTTCACCTCTGCCCAGCCCTCAACACATTCTTCACCTCTGCCCAGCCCTCAACACATTCTTCACCTCTGCCAAGCCCTCAACACATTCTTCACCTCTGCCAAGCCCTCAACACATTCTTCACCTCTGCCAAGCCCTCAACACATTCTTCACCTCTGCCCAGCCATACATTCTTCAATTCTGCCAAGCCCTCAACACATTCTTCAACTCTGCCAAGCCCTCAACATATTCTTCAACTCTCCCAAGCCCTCAACACATTCTTCACCTCTGCCAAGCCCTCAACACATTCTTCACCTCTCCCAAGCCCTCCACACATTCAACCCTGCCAGCACTCAACACATTCTTCAACTCTGCCAAGCCCTCAACACATTCCTCACCTCTGCCAACCCTCAATGCAGGCAGGCGACTGTAAAGAAAAGCACAATTTGGCAGGAGACTACAGAACATAAAATGCTTCTGACATGGGAGGTGGCTGATGACAAAGAAAGTACCGAACAGGGCACCCACATGCTCCACACTTCAACACATGCGCATCCCTGTGTCATGTGTGTAAGGGCTTGGCACCAGTCCCTTGCTATCAGACTAGTCACCAGACACACGTCAGCTGTCTGACAACCCCTAAGTTTCTTTCTAACATATCACGGTGTTAAGATTCCGCAGGCTTTCACATTCTCAACAGCAACAAAATCACGACAAGCAACTTTTCTTTCTAGCTCTGAGCATGACTACATTTGAAAGATAGTTGGACAAGTCAAAACAGTTGGATTGCCAACGGTGCAATTTCAAAATAAGAGCTGACTTTTCATTTGCAGTCCATTCAAACTTGAGTTCCTTCCGTTATATGCATAACATAAGCGTTGTGACTATCAAAACAATGTGCTGTACTGCACCAAACAGACTGCACACACTGACCAAATTCCTTTTCCACTCACAAAGTTGTTGCTTATATAAAACAACTCCATACATGATTGCTGCCAAATGAGATACACACGACCAATGTGAGATACACAGAGCCAATGTGAAATACACACAGCCAATATGAGATACACATGGCCAATGTGAGATACACATGGCCAATGTGAAACACACACGGCCAATGTGAGATACACACAGCCAATGTGAGATACACACAGCCAATGAGAGATGCACATGGCCAATATGAGATACACACAGCCAATGTGAGATACACACAGCAAATGCATTTAAAAAAGCTGCCCAGGCCAAGTGGGTTTCCAGAGAGTTTGGCATACAGTACTGCCAGCTGGCTCAGTTTTCATCCAATTTCCTCTGTGAAAGAGTTACAAGCTAATTTGATTTGTACTGTGTATAAAACTTGATGAAGTGTAAATCTCGCACTCCAACCTAAAATGAGAAATGCACACTCTCAGCCATGTCCAACAAAAGGCAAATATCGCCACATCAGCTGTAGTTTTTTTGTTTTTGTTTTTTTAAATACATTTTGTGTGTGTAAATTTTAGCACTTCATTGTCCCTTGTGGGAAATTCAGGTCACCTTACCTGGGTAAAGCCCAGCAGCTGCAAGAGCAGCGCGCACTTCTCATTTCTACCAGTGTGTGCACCCAACATGTAAACTGCAACTGTGTTTCAGCTGAACCAAAAATACAAATGAGGTACTTTGAGGACTGGGCTCAAATAAATGGAATTTTAAACAAAATAAAATTGTAGACAAGCCAGATATAAATATATAAATAAATAAATTACAGATCACATCAAGCTCCTGTCATCCTCCGAACACATGCATACCAAGGTGATTAAACTGTGCTTTCACCTCCCTAAACACACTAGCCACAGTGACTTTCCTCCTCCCAACACATACAGACCATGGTGACTTTCCTCCTCTGGACACACACAAACCATGGTGACTTTCCTCCTCTGGACACACACAATCCATGGCGACTTTCTTCCTCCCAACACACACAAACCATGGAGAACTTTCCTCCTCCCAACACACACAATCCATGGCGACTTTCTTCCTCCCAACACACACAAACCATGGTGACTTTCCTCCTCCCAACACACACAAACCATGGTGACTTCTTCCTCCCACACACACAAACCATGGTGACTTTCCTCCTCCCAACACACACAAACCATGGTGACTTTCTTCCTCCCACACACACAAACCATGGTGACTTTCCTCCTCCCAACACACACAAACCATGGTGACTTTCCTCCTCCCAACACACACAAACCATGGTGACTTTCTTCCTCCCAACACACACAAACCATGGTGACTTTCCTCCTCCCAACACACACAAACCATGGTGACTTTCTTCCTCCCAACACACACAACCATGGTGACTTTCCTCCTCCAACACACACAACCATGGTGACTTTCCTCCTCCCAACACACACAAACCATGGTGACTTTCCTCCTCCCAACACACACAAACCATGGTGACTTTCTCCTCCCAACACACACAAACCATGGTGACTTTCCTCCCAACACACACAAACCATGGTGACTTTCCTCCTCCCAACACACAAACCAAGGTAAATAAACTGTCTTCTCCACTGTAGCCTTCTGACATGTACCAGGCAAATAAGCAATGGTAAAATCACCCCCTGCCCCAACACATGACCTACGACCACGCCAAACAGAAAACCATGGTGAACCCCCCAACACACTCAAATGGTGACTGATGTACCTCCCCAACACACGCTATACCAGATCCTCACCCCCAACACACACAACCCTATACGATTCATCCTCAAGACACACAACGCATAGCAGATCCTCATCAACACACACAAGCTATGGGAATTCGTCTAAACGCGCAACAGCACTGGGACTCTTCAACGTAGACACAACAAGGGCAACACACACAAACATGGTGAATTTCTTCCTCCCAACACACACAAGCCATGGTGACTTTCTTCCTCCCAACACACACAAACCATGGTGACTTTCCTCCTCCCAACACACACAAACCATTGTGAATTTCCTCCTCCCAACACACACAAACCATGGTGACTTTCTTCCTCCCAACACACACAAGCCATGGTGACTTTCTTCCTCCCAACACACACAAGCCATGGTGACCTTCCTCCCAACACACACAAACCACGGTGACTTACCTCCTCCCAACACATGCAAACCAAGGTAAATAAACTGTCTTCTCCACTGTGGCCTTCTGACATGTAGCGAGGTGAATAATGCAAAGTACAAATCAGCCCCTGCCCCAACACATACACACTACACAGACCACGCACAAACAGAAACACCATGCAGAACTCACACACTCAAATAATGACTGATGGACCAGCAGACACACGCTATACAGATCCATCATCAAGACACACAAGCTATACAGATCCATCATCAAGACACACAAGCTATACAGAAAGCGGTATAAACGCGCAGACAGCACTGGGACTCGCAACGTAGACAGCAGCAAGAGGCAACAGCATCATCAAACATGGTATTTTTTCTCATAGGAGACTTTCACAGGTGCACATATTTAAACATTTTTCTCACAGGAGACTTTCAGAGGTACACGTATTTAAAACAAACGTTACGTTCTGCAGGTTTTGCTATGGCTGCCACCATTGCCTGGCTAAGCAGTAAAGGCCAGTGCAACTGACTGGTTTCACTTCACACATATAGGCTGTGACGAAGCAGTAAAGGCCAGTTCAACTGATTCCACTTCACACATATGGGCTGTGACTAAGCAGTAAAGGCCAGTTCGACTGACTGGTTTCACTTCACACGTATGGGCTGTGACTAAGCAGTAAAGGCCAGTTCGACTGACTGATTCCACTTCACACATATGGGCTGTGACTAAGCAGCAAAGGCCAGTTCCACTGACTGGTTTCGCTCCAGGTAGCCAGACAGTGCTGACCCAACATCTCAGGGTAAAAATCAGCCGTTGAAAATTAAATTAAAACAACAACAACAAAAACATGCTGATGCTATACAACTCACACACTTGAACAGAGCAACCAACCGTTGATCGAGCACTTTGCCCAACACGTTCACTTTCATCCTAAACTTTCGCCGCATTACCTCTGAAAGCAAACCCACTGCTGTTGGCAAAAGCTTGCAGCTGCCATAAACTGATGATGGAAAGTGAACCTGTTGCGTAACAGGCAGGCATAACCACAGTCCACCTTAAAAACAGCAGCGTTGCACACTTTTTTGTTAGGGTATTATTATGCTCTGCAGTATACTGGTTAATGCTGAAATTCAGGTCAGCACTCCTGCAGGTACCTGTCAGAAAAGCACCTGCTGAATCGGAGTTTGAGGGAAGGGCCCTGATGCAGTAGTCACCTGGATAACCCTAGGATGCACACACAAATTCAGAGACAACAACCATTAGCTTTAACACTGAGCTCTACAAAAACCCAAATACTTAAAATCCACACACATGCGTGTAAAACATCTTCATTTTCTGAGAGGACTCCACCAGCACGAGAATATAAAACAAATAATGCACATTAAACACATTTATTACAATACGTTAAAATCTGAAAAACTCCCCAAACACTGGGGACTTTTCAAACTAGTTTTCAAATCCACTTTCCCGCAATTCTTAAGACCAGCTTAAAGCAGAAGTAATCATTCACCATGATGCATGCAGGCACAATTAAAACGACAAACGCCCTGTACTCTGAGCAATCTTAGAAATTATTTACACTTAAAAAACACCTCACTTTCCAGAGGGATTTTCTCTCCTGCCACTCAAGTTACACGGTCCATTTTTAAAAGTTATAAAATACTTGCTTCACAGTTAAAATGTAAAACCAGCACACACAAATGATGACCAGTCTTGCTCTGTGAAACCTAGTCCTGTCAACAGTTTAGAAAATGATGAACTTCCTGGACAGTCACAGAACTTCCTGGACAATCACAGAACTTCCTGGGCAATGACCAGGGAGTGGTGACCAGCAGTTCAATGCACCGTCTGCAGTCTTCCTTCCTGGGTCCACACAGAATTTCTACTTCAAAATTCCCTAAAACATTTTCCCAGGGTCCACACAGGATTTCTACTTCTACTTCAAAATTTCCCCCAAACATTTTCCCAAGGTCTGCAAAGGATTTCGACTTCAAAATTCCCCAAAGCATTTTCCCAGGGTCCGCACAGGATTTCTACTTCTACCTTAAAATTCCTGGAAAAACATTTTCCCAGGGTCTGCACAGGATTTTGACTTCAAAATTCCCCACCCAAACTTCATTTTCCAGACCATTTTATTGCTCAGTAGCAGCTGTGATGGACCAGTCTGAACCTGGCCCCACTGAGGTTTCAAGTTAAATAAATTTTGTGCTTTCCTTTTAACATCATTCGTTTGGCCTCCAAGTTTTTTTTAAAATCCCCTCTACAGACTACCTGTGGACCAATGCCATGAAATTCCCAAACTTTCCTAGACTGTGGCCAAAAATGCCACTTCTGCCAAATTTTCCTGCCACCCAGCTTTCCTAAATAATCAAACTCTGTACAAACCCTGGTTTCAAACAAGTTTGCGTGCCAAAATTATCGAGAAAAAAAAAGGCATGCACCAAAACAACTTCTTTTTCAAAAGCGAAGATTAAGAAAAACAATGATATGTATGGAAACAATTGATGACTGTTCAATTTCATGTGTCGAAACAATTTTTGCATGGCATTATGGACCATCAACCAGGTGCAGACAAAAATAATTAATAATAATAATTTCAAAGACCTCTGCACTGTCTGGATCTCATTAAAAACTTGAGATTCTGAGGTCCTCTGTAAATGTGGCTCAGAACGTGAGATTATGAAGTCTTTTGTGCTCTTTGAATGTGGCTCAGAACTTGAGATTACGAAGTCCAGTGCGGCCACCGCTCTTTTCCCCAGCCCAAGACTTAGACTTTGCACGGAACTTGCGTAGGTCGTCCGAGAAATCCTTGTGCAGCATGTGTGTGTAGGTCTGGGGCTGGCACAGCATCTACAAGAGAAAACAGAAATAGGTCTGAGCAACATGGAATGATCTTTGTGTGACATTTGTGTACAGGTTTCAAAGCATCAGTTGTTGTTTACATGTGACATCTGAAAGTGAATGCAAAACATTCTCTTTGTGTGACATTTGTGAACATTTGAAAATGTCAGTTGATGTTTTTGTGTGACATCTGAAAGTGTAGGCAACATTATCTTTGTGTGACATTTTTGTGCAGGTGTGTAAAAAGCGATTGATATTTTGGTGACATTTTTGTGTAAGTGAAAGCAACATGTGACATTTGTGTGTAAATGAAAGCAACAAAATTATCTCTGACATTTGTACGTGAAAACAACATTATCTCTGACATTTGTGTGTAAATGAAAGCAACATCATCTTTGTGTGACACCTGTTGGTACATCTGAAAGCATTAACTGTAACCTTTGCACATGGCACTTGTGAAACAATTGTATTGTGTTTGAGAAAGCAACATTACCTTTGTGTGTAAGTGAAAGCAACATTACCTTTGTGTGACATTTGTGTGCAAGTGAAAGCAACATTACCGTTGTGTGACATTTATGTGTAAGTGAAAGCAACATTACCTTTGTGTGAAATTTGTGTGCAAGTGAAAGCAATATAATCTTTATGTGACAAATTTTGTGTAAATCTGAAAATATCAATATTGGAGGGGGGGGGGGGGGGGGGTATTTGAGTGAGCTGGTAAGTGAAAGCAATGTCAGCTGACATCATTATCAGTGGAAGTTGGGTGACATTTGTGTGTAAGATCTGAAAGCATCAACAGGTTGGGGGGGGGGGGGAGGGCAGATATTTGAGTAAGCTGGTAAGTGAAAGCAATGTCAGCTGTCATCATTATTCCTGGCATTTGGGTGACTATCTGTCTGAAAGCCTAGATCAATATTTTTTTATGTCCACCATTTTGTTCTTCTGCTGCGCAGTGTATTATTATGGTGGATGTGCATTCTGCTCATGGAATTTTTTCAAGATGACAAATCACAGTGCACACGTTCCACTTTACAGTGTGTAATGAGATTAATCACAAATATAAGAACGTCAGGACCATTAGCCCAGCAAATCACAGTGCCTGTAAGCTACCTTGTGGTGTTCAAAGAAGAGCTTGTAACCCCCCTCTAGGAGGTAGATTTCCGGGTAGTGCAGGAACGGGTAGCACTCCTTGTTGGACTCCCGGTCCTGACTGCGCAGAAAGCGGTACCTGAAAGTGAAAACAACAGGCACATGACTGACTGGTTACCTGAAAGTGAAAACAACAGGCACATGACTGATTACCTAAAATACAATACAACAGGCACATGACTGACTGATTACCTAAAAGTGAATACAACAGGCACATGACTGTTAACACCCAAATGAATCAGGAAGGTAGAAGTTAGAAAAGTAGCACTCCTGTCAGCAGGCGGAGCATGCAAGGCTATATTCTGACCAACTGCAAGCTTCAAAGAGAGAACCTTTGAAAACTCTGGATTCTCAGATGAGAGGAGGACCTCATTTTCTGCATCCGCAAAAAAACAAGCACATGAATTACTTGTCCTCTTTAAGTGCTAACGTTTCCTTCACAAAGAATATATATACATGTATAACTATAACACAAAATTATGGCAATCTACTTACTGCAAAGTACCCAGGGAGAGAGAGATGCCTGCAAGTCTGCGGCAGTCCACAAGACCAATGGTGCCAAAATCTGACTGGCCCTTGCAAATTCTCAATAGCCCCCCCCCCCCCCAACCCCCCAGTATCAATCCAAAATTGACACAACGTCCATTTTCATGAACAGACATCCAAAGGAAGAATGTACAGGGTCCAAATGCACGTGGCGCTACAACTGTTTCCCAGAACAAAGAGGGATAAAAACTCCATCATTTGACTGGTGGTGGGAAAAGAATGCCAACAGTGGTGGTTGACCGTGTCGCAAGACTCACAGGCTGGGTCCTCGTTCTGAGGAGAATTCACAGTGGAAAACCATCAGGAAGCGTTTGTTGGGGTCTTTGGTTTTCTTTGGGTTCTTCAGGTACTGCTCTATCAACACCTCTCGTGTGTAGATGTTGTGAGCATTCTGGAGACAAGAAAACCCACATGGTATCACAATGAGCATCAAATGTTGCGTGCATTCTGGAGACAAGAAAACCCACATGGTATCACAATGAGCATCAAATGCTGCGTGCATTCTGGAGACAAGAAAACCCACATGGTATCACAATGAGCATCAAATGTTGCGTGCATTCTGGAGACAAGAAAACCCACATGGTATCACAAGTGAGCATCAAATGTTGCGTGTGTTCTGGAGACAAGAAAACCCACATGTTATCAAAAGTGAGCATCAAATGCTGCTGCATTCTGGAGACAAGAAAACCCACATGGTATCACAATGAGCATCAAATGTTGCATGCATTCTGGAGACAAGAAAACCCACATGGTATCACAATGAGCATCAAATGTTGCATGCATTCTGGAGACCAAAAAAATGCACACAGTATCACAATGAACATCAAATGTCATATGCATTCTGGAGACAAGAAAATGCACATGGTATCACAACTTGAACTAACACCAAATGTTAGTGCCAAAAAAACCCCCATGGTATACAATGTTTTATTTGTTTACACTGAGGGTCCTAGTTGCTAAACCTCAATCATAAGTAGTAAAATCAGCAACTTACTAAAGACTTGACTCTCAGCTAGATCAACAATCTTTTCAAACGAGTTGGTAACTGGAACGATGGTGGAGGTTTTGTTTCTTCAGTGGCAAAGATGCCACTTCCACATAAGACTCACACCAACCCCCAGACAACATGGGTAGGGGTTCTGTGAACTTGTACGTGAAGACCCTGATCATCATACAATTTACTTTGGAAGACATAGAAGAGGGTGCTGTGTTCTGTGAACTCTCTTACTGTTTAACCGATTCTCCACCCCAATTACGGGCACATTTTCCAAACCATGCAACATGAAAAGGGTGGGGTTCTGTGAACCTCTACGTGAGACCCGACCCCCACCCCACATACACACACCAACCCACAGACAACATAAAAAGGGTAGGGGTTCTGTGAACTTCTACGTGAGACCCGACCCCCACCCCACATACACACACCAACCCACAGACAACATAAAAATGGTAGGGGTTCTGTGAACTTCTACGCGAGACCCGACCCCCACCCCACATACACACACCAACCCACAGGCAACATAAAAAGGGTAGGGGTTCTGTGAACTTCTACGTGAGACCCAACCCCACCCCAGATACACACACCAACCCACAGACAACATAAAAAGGGTAGGGGTTCTGTGAACTTCAACGTGAGACCCGACCCACCCCACATACACACACCAACCCACAGACAACATAAAAAGGGTAGGGGTTCTGTGAACTCAACGTGAGACCCACCACCCCACCTACACACACCACCCACAGACAACATAAAAAGGGTAGGGGTTCTGTGAACATCTATGTGAGCCCTGACCCCACCCCACATACACACACCAACCCGCAGACAACATAAAAAGGGTAGGGGCTCTGTGAACTTCTACGTGAGACCCGACCCCCACCCCATGTACACACGCTAATCCCCCGACAACACGAAGAGGGGTACCATCCAACTCCAAGCTCACCTCTATGTGTCCCCCTTCAAACTCGTACGGGTATCGGCAGTCAATGACGTGGAAATCTTCCACCTGGTCTGCATATTCCCCACTCATCAACTGTGACAGCTGTCAAACAAACACAACACTCCCCATTCATCAACTGTGACAGCTGTCAAACAAACACAACACTCCCCACTCATCAACTGTGACAGCTGTCAAACAAACACAACACTCCCCATTCATCAACTGTGACAGCTGTCAAACACAACACTCCCCACTCATCAACTGTGACAGCTGTCAAATAAACACAACACTCCCCACTCATCAACTGTGACAGCTATCAAACACAACAACATCCCACTCATCTCTTGTGACAGCTGTCAAACACAACACTCTCCACTCATCTGCTGTGACAGCTGTCAAATAAACACAACTCTCCACACTCATCTGCATGTGACAGCTGTCAAATAAACACAACTCTCCACACTCATCTGCTGTGACGGCTGTCAAATAAACACAACTTTCCACACTCACCAATGTGACAGCTGTCAAATAAATACAAACAATGGATATACACTGCCTTTTTAGACATACTCCCTTTTTCATGTTTGAGTTCTATTCCTTGTATTCCTGCAGTGAAACTCACTAATTTTTGATCAAGTCAACTTTACATAAACATAAAATGCAATGGAAGATTCTATTATATATATGATGTGCCATGAACACATTCTGTAACTGTGGAAGTTTGCATGTGTGTATGGACACTATAGAAACTGACGCTTCATTCACTCAAGTGTGTAAAACACCACCACCACCAGACTGGTTTGGGGGAGCAATGTAAAAATACATCCAAAGACACCACCACCAGACTGGTTCGGGGAAGCAGTGTAAAAATACACCCAAAAAACACCACCACCACCAGACTGGTTCGGGGAAGCAGTGTAAAAATACATCCAAAAAACACCACCACCACCAGACTGGTTTGGGGGAGCAGTGTAAAAAATAAAAATAAAAATAAAAACACCACCACCAGACTGGTTTGGGGGAGCAGTGTAAAAAACCACACCATCAGACTGGTTCAGGGAGGCAGTGTAAAAAACAAAACAAAAAACAACACCAGACTGGTTCGGGGGAGCAGTGTAAAAAAAAAAAAAAACACACCACCAGACTGGTTCAGGGAGGCAGTGTAAAAAACAAAACAAAAAACAACAACACCAGACTGGTTCGGGGGAGGGAGAGAGTACCAACAGAAAAGTACCAGCACAACTTACCGTTTCAGTGGAAATTGACTTCAAGTCTTGATGTTTGCCTTGTATTGTTGGCAAAACGTAGGGCTGAAACAAACACACGTAATACTGTTAATCAGAGGAAAACATAGTAAGCTGGATGCAACTCAGCTGATGCTGGCCGTCTCCTTGACAATTCCTAACTGTGATGAGAAAGTCCACAAAACACAAAGCAGGAAAGACTAGACAGCCAGGCCGAAGAAAGAGAACAGAAGTATTCTTAAAGGTGACGCAGTTACACCTCAACACCCTGATCTCCTCTGCCCTCCGCCAGTCAGAACTGCTCTTCACACAGGCTGAAGAAAGAGAACAGAAGTATTCTTTTAGTGACGCAGCTGCACCTCAACGTCCCAATCTCCTCTGCTATAGTCAGAACTGCTCTTCACACAGGCCGAAGAAAGAGAACAGAAGTATTCTTAAAGGTGACGCAGTTACACCTCAACGTCCTCATTTCTTCTCTGCCAGTCAGAACTGCTCTTCACACAGGCTGAAGAAAGAGAACAGAAGTATTCTTACAGTGAAGCAGTTACACCTCAATGTCCTCATTTCTTCTCTGCCTGTCAGAACTGCTCTTCACACAGGCCGAAGAAAGAGAGCAGAAGTATTCTTACTGTGAAGCAGTTACACCTCAACGTCCTCATTTCTTCTCTGCCTCTCAGAACTGCTCTTCACACAGGCCGAAGAAAGAGAACAGAAGTATTCTTTTAGTGACGCAGCTGCACCTCAACGTCCTCATCTCCTCTGCTATAGTCAGAACTGCTCTTCACACAGGCTGAAGAAAGAGAGCAGAAGTATTCTTACTGTGAAGCAGTTACACCTCAACGTCCTCATTTCTTCTCTGCCTGTCAGAACTGCTCTTCACACAGGCTGAAGAAAGAGAACAGAAGTATTGTTTTAGTGACGCAGCTGCACCTCAACGTCCTCATCTCCTCTGCTATAGTCAGAACTGCTCTTCACACAGGCCGAAGAAAGAGAACAGAAGTATTCTTTTAGTGACGCAGCTGCACCTCAACGTCCTCATCTCCTCTGCTATAGTCAGAACTGCTCTTCACACAGGCCGAAGAAAGAGAACAGAAGTATTCTTTTAGTGACGCAGCTGCACCTCAACGTCCTCATCTCCTCTGCTATAGTCAGAACTGCTCTTCACACAGCTGCCTATCCAAAGTCATCTCTTGCAATGGATTCCAAGTGCTCGGAAGTCAGTTTTTGAAAATCATGGTATGTCGTTTTCAAATGGAAAGACAACGCTTTTAATGTAAAGTACAACTACCAGTACCACAAGCATGGACTCATTTAGGATTCTAAGGTGGCAGAAAAACAAGTACAAATTCCAATTGTAGGAATTGAATAGTCAACAACTGTAAATGAATCTGTATAAATCCATTTCAGTAGCTTTCTACAATTGAATTTTCCACTGTGAAACTCTGGCAAAAAGTGCATTAACCATATAATGCTTAGCCCTTCCTGTGGCCCGGTACAGGCGCCACAGTTTGCCCGGGATCGTGTCTGCACTTAGGGATTTATTTTCAGACTGAGCCCTACGGAAAAATGTCATTGTTCTTAGTAAGATGTCCTCACCTTGGAACTGTCGGCAATGAGGTCAGGTTCTTCAGCCAGTCTGTGCACCGCTGACTTGATCATGGCCTCCGTCTCCGAGTGGCATCGCTGGAGTCGTCGCACTGGAAGCTGAAAGCATTCCACACTGCAGTGAAACCAAACACCTTTTGGTGAAGGAAGAATTCTGTTTAGCGCCAGTGCCTGTACATGTGTGTTTGTGTAGTGTGATTATTGCTCCTGCCGTCTAAGTCTTCAGAGAGGAGGTTGTGAGGTGGTGTGGTGTGGTGCTTGCATGTGTGCATGTGCTTGCATGTGTGTGTGCATGAGAGTGTGTGAGTACATGTGTCTGTGCATGCATGCGTGCATGTGTGTCCATTAATTTTTTCGCCAATGCTTTCTTTCCAAGGCAAAATCCGAGGAAAACACTACCTTGTGAGCATTGGGGGTGTAAGAATCGTCCTGGCTCTGCTCTGGCTTCCATCGCTTGCTCCGCCCGGCCAAAACCTCGGGGGGCTCCGTGCGCTTGAACTGTCGACACTGGACATCCACAGACTGTGACCGCTGTAGAAAGCGCTTGGCCGGCAGGATCCGCCGACTCTGCAACAACGACAACAATTATTTCACAGCACATCTTTCCACAAGATCACTCTGCTATTTCATTTTTATAACCGTATTAGGTGGAGGACATATATATATATATAAAAATTATGAGGTAGACAACCTGAAAGCAATTCTGATGTTTTATCCAACATTATGCACACTGGTTTTGTTTTGTTTATGCTTGATATTGTACCTTTGAGGTACCGGTTTTTATCCATATGATGTTTTACTCCAGTTTTGTTGTCAGAACATACTTGTCATGTTAACAGTTATGGTTGGCATGAAATGAACGTGTAAGCAAGTGTACTTGGCACCATGTGCAATAACTGACACTTGGCAATAAAGTTGTACTGCATTAAATAAATGCATAACTGATCTACAGCTGACTGTAGTGGTTTGGGCAAAATGCCTCTTCAAACTGTGCAATAACTCTGACACTTAACAAAAAAAGTTGTATTACTTTAAATAAATGCATAAAAGATCTACAGCACTTTGCCTCTTTAAACACGTTAAAGTGAAGTCAACCACCAAAAACTCACACCTACTTCCTAAGAGAACCTCTTTAAACATCTATTAAAGTGAAGTCAGTCACCAAAACTCACACGTACTTCCTAAGAGAACCTCTTTAAACATCTATTAAAGTGAAGTCAGTCACCAAAACTCACACGTACTTCCTAAGAGAACCTCTTTAAACATCTATTAAAGCGAAGTCAGTCACCAAAACTCACACGTACTTCCTAAGAGAGCCTCTTTAAACATCTATTAAAGTGAAGTCAGTCACCAAAAACTCACACGTACTTCCTAAGAGAGCAACAGGACCCACCAAACCAGTGATGACTTCACCAACAGTTCAGACGGCAGCTGTTTAAACTAAATTATATCAAAACAGTCCACTTTATGCAGCTGAATGTTCTGTAGTGAATCGTATGTGGGGGCTGTGTTGGAAAGCTTCAGCAGTGAACAGCTACTCACCACCGGCGTGGAGTCGTCCCCGCCCTTGCTGGGTTGGCTGAGGACAGGGTCACTGAAGAGACTGGACATTCCCTCAGGGACCTGGTCATTGATCTGGAACACACAGAGCACAGTCCTTCATTTCACAGACTGACATCATTCACCACCACTACAGCACAACACACAGAGCACAGTCCTTCATTTCACAGACTGACATCATTCACCACCACTACAGCACAACACACAGAGCACAGTCCTTCATTTCACAGACTGACATCATTCACCACCACTACAGCACAACACACAGAGCACAGTCCTTCATTTCACAGACTGACATCATTCACCGCCACTACAGCACAACACACAGAGCACAGTCCATTATTTCACAGACTGACATCATTCACCGCCACTACAGCACAACACACAGTCCATTATTTCACAAACTGACATTCACCAACACTACAGCACAACACACAGTCCTTCATTTCACAGACTGACATCATTCACCGCCACTATAGAACAACACATAGAGCACAGTCCATACAGTCCATTATTTCACAAACTGACATTCACCAACACTACAGCACAACACACAGTCCTTCATTTCACAGACTGACATCATTCACCGCCACTATAGAACAACAAGCACAGTACAGTGCTTCATTTCACAAACTGACATCATTCATCGCCACTATAGCACAGTTCATCATTTCACAAACTGACATCATTCACCAACACTATAGCACAACACACACAGCACAGTCCTTCATTTCACAGACTGACATCATTTACCACTACAGCATAATCCTTTCCTTCAGAACTTGACATTACCATGATGAAACCATTTTTTTACTTCATGACTTCACTTTGCCACCAAAATGCTGCCCCTCCTTTTAAAACTGGACATCACCATCATGAAGCTGCCTTGTAGCTTATAGCTTGACGAAGCCACCCACTGGCCGAGTACAAACACACACTGCCATCGAATGAAGCCAGCGGCCAGGTCTAGTCTGCCACTGCCTGTCTAGAAAGTGTCTTACCTCAGACACCTCTTGGTCAAGAAAGTCCAGAAATCCATCGTCTTCGTCTCCCTCACAGCCAGTAAGTGATGGTCGCTTTAACCGGATCGGACTGTCGCCGTCAGTGTTGGTGTTTCTGAACGACTGCAACAGACACCACAAAATTTCAACACCAGATCGTTTGAAGACAGCCAAGAGAAAACGCAACAAACAAGACATATATTACGGTATTAGTGGTGGTAACACTTCAGAGGAAACAAACAGATCTACAACTTGATGCTTCAAACTGAACAGTGAAATAACAACCAGCACAGTTGTTCAGATGTCTAGGGTGATAATAATATATTCAGCAGCATAACCTACACCCATGCATAACTTCATTCCATTGTCACATTCTGTCTTCCTCTCCACATGTCATTCCACAGACACACAGGAAAAATATGTGTGCCACAAGTTTTGCATGTTTGATGGGTCATGGAACTTCACAGAAAAACAGACCATGACTTGCTAACAGAATTCACACAGAATTTTGACTTCAGAAGTGCCAATCGTAAATACAGAATACAGAATCTTTATTGTCTATGAATAACATAGAAATTTGCCTTACGACTGCATAAAAGATACCTAAAAAATAACACAGTATAATACATAAACACAAGTACACATATATTGTAGAACACAGAGTACTTTGAGTCTGTAGGGCACACACACATCCGAAACAGTCGGCCCTACCAGTTACACGCATCAACACATGCACTCACAGGTCATTTTTTTAACAAGTAAGAAAAGTACCATTATGATTATCCTACAGCAAGTTCTACAATTTATACACTTTTACACTGTCAGATAACACTCAGCAACCTTGAGGAAAATTTTCTGGTTTAACCAGTTCCAGGAATGGTTTCAAGATGAAACAATTTTGTGCATCCATTATTATCCATCGTTTGGCCTCGTGGTTGTTTTTTGCACCCCCCCTTCTGCACATTATCAGTCAACTATTATGAAATTTCCAAACTTTCTAAAACCTTGGCCAAAAAATTTGCTTAACTTTCAAGGCCTTGAAACAAGCACCTCAGGGTTCCCAGTATTGTAAAGACAATATGACCTGCGTGGGTCATGGAATTTTGATGGGAAGCAGACTTTCTAACACTGTACAGAGACTGTGATCTAGACAAGCACATCAGTGACAGCAATACTCACACCCAGGGAGAAAGACAACGCTCGTTTCTGCGGTGACTTGATGGGCGAATATTTGTGGGGGGAGCACGTTTCCTCGGAGATCTCATTCAATCGTGGCTTCCGTCTTGTCAGGCCTACAGGGGCTGGAATCTTGAAGCCAAGACCCTGCTGACATGGCAACAACCTCCTCGATAAACCAGCGGTAGGAGCAACAGTGGGACACCTAAATTTTCACCTCGTACTAAGCTGCAGTCCATTCTGCCATACTAAACTACAGACAGGCCAAACAGTGGGGTTTATCAAAGAGAAACAAAGACCCGTAACTTGTTCTTTCCCCAGAGACTGAGTGAGAGCTCGAAAGCCAAGTTAAGCAGATTGAGTGTGGTCACCACAAGCACAGGTGACTATCACATACTATTACTAGGCACTGCACCCACCCTGAAATTTTTCCAGGGTCAAATTGTGTACAGACACTACAAAGTCCTTAAAATGAGACTATAAAACAAGGGCCACAGTGTGCAGACACATGCGAAAAAAATCACATACACATGTCAAAGATCATGATTGTAGTCTATGCTAGATTATGGAAACACTAACATAATCCACCAGGCACAAACAAAAAGTGTAATGCAGTGAGCCTGCTAGAGAACACAGAATAAACAGCACAATAAACAATCCAAAAGATAAGGTTCTCTGTCATGCATCAATCGGCAATAAGCAATCAATAAGAAAAGAGTCTCTTGGATGCTGCCGTTGATTCTGTGCTGCTATTGCTACGCTTCCCCTGATGCATACAGTATACATGCTGACCTTTTCCAGACCCACACCGCTGTCCTGTGAACTGCCCTCCTCCTGAAAGAAGTTGAGCCGGGTCACGCTGGTGATGCTGCAGCTGGCTGTGGAGGTTTCTGAGGATGGAGCAGGGGCGCTGTGGCAACCATCGTCTGTTTCCATGGAATCCAGGAACTGGGTGGGGCTGTCGCAGTCCAGGCAAAGAGTGGGGGGCTGTGACAAGGCATTCTGTGTCAATGAGGGCTGTGACAACTCAAGGCATTCTGTGTCGGGGGTGGGGGTGGGGGGGCTGTGACAAGGCATTCTGTGTCAATGGGGGCTGTGACAACTCAAGGCATTCTGTGTCGGGTGGGGGGGGGCTGTGACAGGATCTGGTCAAGGGGCTGTGACAACTCAAGGCATTCTGTGGGGGGGGCTGTGACAAGGCATTCTGTGTCAGATGGGGGCTGTGACAACTCAAGGCATTCTGTGTCAGGGGAGGGGGGGCTGTGACAAGGCATTCTGTGTCAGAGGGGGCTGTGACAACTCAAGGCATTCTGTGTCAGAGGGGGGCTGTGACAAGCAAGGCATTCTGTGTCAGAGGGGGCTGTGACAAGGCATTCTGTGTCAGAGGGGGGCTGTGACAACTCAAGGCATTCTGTGTCAGAGGGGGGCTGTGACAAGGCATTCTGTGTCAGAGGGGGGCTGTGACAACTCAAGGCATTCTGTGTCAGAGGGGGGCTGTGACAAGGCATTCTGTGTCAGAGGGGGGCTGTGACAACTCAAGGCATTCTGTGTCAGAGGGGGGGCTGTGACAAAGGCATTCTGTGTCAGAGGGGGCTGTGACAAGGCATTCTGTGTCAGAGGGGGGGCTGTGACAAGGCATTCTGTGTCAGAGGGGGCTGTGACAAGGATTCTGGTCAAGGGGCTGTGACAAGGATTCGGTCAGGGGGCTGTGACAAGGCATTCTGTGTCAAGGGGGCTGTGACAACTCAAGGCATTCTGTGTCAGAGGGGGGCTGTGACAACTCAAGGCATTCTGTGTCAGAGGGGGCTTGGGCATTCTGTGTCAGAAAGGCGGACAAGGATTCTGTGTCAGAAGGGGCTGTGACAAGGCATTCTGTGTCAGAGGGGGGGCTGTGACAAGGTATTCTGTGTCAAAGGGGGGCTGTGGCAGGGCATTCTGTGTCAGAAAGGGGCTGTGACAAGGTATTCTGAGTCAGAGGGTAGCAGGGACATGGTATTCTGTGTCAGAAAGGGGCTGTGACAACTCAAGGCATTCTGTGTCAATGGGGGGCTGTGACACAGCATTCTGTGGCAGTGAGTGGCAATGACAAGGCATTCTGTATCAGTGGGGGGGCTGTGACAAGGCATTATGTGTCAGAGGGGAACTGTGACAACTCAAGGCATTCTGTGTCAGAGGGGGGCTGTGACAAGGCATTCTGTGTCAGAGGCAGGCTGTGACAACTCAAGGCATTCTGTGTCAGAGGCAGGCTGTGACAACTCAAGGCATTCTATGTCAGTGGGGGGGCTGTGACAACAAGGCATTCTGTGTCAGAGGGGGGCTGTGACACAGCGTTCTGTGTCAGAGGGTTTAGCCTCAACCACACACAAAGTACAAACTGCTGCTACCAGTTACCCCGCTAGACATTTTTCAAACCGCAGTAACATCTATAGTGTGGCAAAAGTGGTTCACAGAAACTGGTCTGATACATGGCCCTCCATACTACTACCACAGCTGTACTAGCAAACACCCAGCTCCCCTCCCCACCTAAGACACACACACACACACACACACACCATATGCACTCTCACTGTGCTTTTTAAAAATATCTTTTATTGTTTTTGTTTTTTAGAACCAGTTAAACAAAATACAGCTGGTATGACTGACTGATTGCTGATTTTGTTTCCAGTATATGCTTATCCTGTCCAGGAAAATACCAGTTAACGCAAACCACCACGTGCTACTCAAAGTTAAAAGTAACAGACTTTAAAGATTACAGCAACAGACTATAAGATTAAAGTCAGGAAGGAATGACACCTAACCCCTTTCATCCCAAATTCTTCCATCACAGCCCAGAACTGTCATGTACAACTGCAAACACTCTCAATCCCATTGCAATATAAAACAATTATGTGTACCAAAATCAGTTCTGAAAGTCAAAACAATCTTCTAGAAAATGGGGAAGATTTTATGTTTATTTCTGATCGCATTTAAGAGATGATGTGTGTCTGTAATGTAGGTATGTAAACATGCCCAGGGCAGAATGCAAAATGGTTCAGAAACCATGGTTACATATTAAAAACTAGCAGCAGAGTGGTGGCAGTCCTAAAGCTATAGATGTATTCTGCTGGTCAGCAACTTCATGTCGGAGTACTTACAGGTAAAGAGTTGATTCTTCTAAAGGCAATGGTCTTCTTTCTGTGAATGAAGAAGAAAAGAAGTCACTTGAACATTATATGCAATAATATTGTCTGTGCCTAAATGTACACTTTAAACATTTGAGCACTCAAATGCACACATTGTTATCAACAACCACCTTGGTTGGGAAAATGATAAAAATCAGACCTTACCTTCTTGTATGACATATAATAATACTAGTAATAATGTATGCCTTTATGTGCTATTTCTCCAAATTGTACAAAGCAAAGAACAAGAAATAAAAACAAAGTGAAAACATGAACTGATGAAGTACAAAAAAATAGATATACACACCCATAATACACTAAAGCAATAGTTCACTAAATTTTAAAATGATTTTGTACTTTATTCACAATTATATATTAATAACCTTAAGGGTGGATGTAGTTGTTATAAAGATCCAAATAAACAAATCCATAACAAAAACAAACAAAAAAGCACTAAAACTAAAAATATCCTGAATCTCCCTGATAAGTGATACACTGCATTTACAAGTATCAACAAATGTTAATGTAGAATTATGATTTTATAATTCACTGGACAAGAAAACAAACCTCCAACTATATATATCTAAAATCTGAACTGTCCACTCCCTCCTTTAAAATGTGCTGTAACTGTGGTTGTCAATACTAGTGCAGCATCAACACAACAGAAGGAAGCAGATGGAAAGGTTGGGAGATGGGGGAGAGAGTTTAGAAATGAATACATGTGGTACAGTGCACAGACTGTGTGTGTGCAGAAAGTGGGTGTACAGGTACCAAGCTTACACACTGTATCACCAGACAAGGAATCAGAACACAGTGTCGGCAAGAGGGGGGGGGGGAGGCAGCAGAGAAAAGTAGAAAACAAAGAAGGTGTGCCCGTCATGTGATCCGCACTTCTAAACTAAACTAGAGAATGTGAAACACGACCAGTGTCTGGCGAAAGAAGAAATTCTGATATTGTAACAACCCCTCAAAGCAGGTTAATGCTGTAACACTAACTTGGGTCATGTTCTGATGCATTATACTAATTGCAAATAAAAAACAAACAACAACAAAAAAACAAAGTACAAACCCTACTAAGCATGGAATTCATTGTTTACTTCTCATCTTCCTGAAATTTTGTCACCATATACCACACCGTCACAGGTCACTCCCCTTTCAAAATACAGAAATCAGAAGCTGGAGAAGAAAAAGCTGAGCCAAAGAGGAAACCACAGAGTGTTTCTGATGACATATTGCGATGTACACCAACAACTTTTTAATGGAACTGAAAGTACACCATTTTAAAAATTACAGTACACCGACTGAAAAACTAGGTCAAAAGATCAAATAATTATACACCCTGTTCAGTTTACAACATACTCAATATACACAACAAAACTGAACATACTCAATATACACAACACATAGCTACACCAAAACATCAAATTGAAAGTATACAATTTACAATCAGGACAAAAATCGCTATCTTTTAGATCAGTGTCTAGCTTTTGTATGAAAATGTATCAACAGAATTGTATCCATCACAAAACAGAGTTCAAACAAAGGCAGGCCATGATTCCATCCTAACATAAAAATAAAAATAAATTAAATTCCTTCTTTTGCCCTTTACTGTCTTGACCTGTATAAAATCATAGACACTGCACTGTGCTTTTAATTGGTGTTACTGTTTGAACTTTGAAACTAAAATGAGAACTAAATATTATATAATTATATTCCTTCTGAAACAACCTGTTTGTAATGGATACCAAATGCATAAATTATATATAAGGGCAACATGTATACATCTGATGTCGGAGCTCTGAATGAGGAAGTCTGTTCTGTTTTCACCAACCATAATTGTAATAAGTATGCAAAAAAGTGCAATGACCTCAAACTAAAAGAACCAAAAGAGAAGAAAAAGAAGATTTATACAAAGAACCAAAGGAGAAGAAAAAAAAAGATTTATAACACTGCAGGCCAAGAGATGAGTAACAGTCAGATTAGCATATGAAATGAAACTATTATGAAAGAAAGTAGTTGTAGAACTGATATTTTAAAGAAAAATACAATGGTAAAAAAAAAAAAAAAATAAAAAATGGCAATGTTATATAAGCTTGAATAAAAATAAACCAAAAATGTATGTAAAAAACAACTTTGAACCAGTACAGGTGAAGCATGACTCAATCAAGACTCCAAAGTCCAGTAACAAAAATCAAACACTGTCTGTTATCTGGTATGATGATTTCAAAAAGGAAGAAAATCTAGCATCAGCGAAACACACAGATACACACACCAGCTGCTACAAGAGGTAGTGAAAATGAGGAATGACAGAGGTTTTCCAATGAATACAAGGCCACTTCACACTTCTTACTTTGTGAAAGCCTCAAGGGGAATATTAGGCTTGTAGCGATGTGCATAACTGCAAACAAAGAGTAATCACACATTCACTTCAAGACGCTACTTAAAAAATAACATTCCAGTTCATCGACTTAAAATGCCCACTGCTGGAAAAACGAACAAACAAATATAAGCCTGCTACCAAAATAAATGCTGCTACTTTTTGATGCTAAACAGAAACAAGAGTGACTATGTATTCATTTCAAAAGGCGGGTTAGGCTTTGGGCATGTCCCTTTCACCGAAGTCATTCAGATCATTCAATCAGTTTCATTTACGGCCAGTGAAAATTCTTGCGCCAGAGGCGCGAGAAGACAGCTGCCGTTTGAGTGGTAGTGTACCCATTACCTGCATAACCGCTCCCCTCATAATTCGACCCTCTTGCTCATTCCAAGTGACAGGTGTCTGATAGTCTAAAGTGAACATTAAAGCGTTGGAGGGCGCCGCCGGTTACAAACTGTTACCCAGGCTTCCCACACAGCCTCTGCCATTGTCTTTATCACACACACACACACACACACAGAATGGCAGACACACACACACACACACAGAATGGCAAGCAGAGAGAGAGAGAGAGAGAGAGAGAGAGAGAGAGAGAGAGAGAGAGAGAGAGAGAGAGAGAGAGAGAGAGAGACTCGAACTCTAAAACTTTATTTCGCACACAATGGCACAGAAAGAGAGGACACACACATGGCAGAAGGAGAGAGAGACGGCACACAGTGGCACGAGAGAGAGACACATGGCAGAGGGAGAGAGAGACGGCACACACACACGCACACAATGGCACGGGAGAGACACATGGCAGAAGGAGAGAGAGAGAGACGGCACACACAGCAAATGGCACGGAGATGGAGAGAGAGAGAGAGAAGAGAGAGAGAGAGAGAGAGAGAGAGAGAGAGAGAGAAAGAGAGACACATGGCAGAGGGAGAGAGACGGCACACACACACGCACACAATGGCACGGGAGAGACACATGGCAGAAGGAGAGAGAGAGAGACGGCACACACACGCACACAATGGCACGAGGAGAGAGAGAGAGAGAGAGAGAGAGAGAGAGAGAGAGAGAGAGAGAGATAGAGAAGAGAGAGACAGAAAGCACACACAG
This sequence comes from Alviniconcha marisindica, assembly GCA_018857735.1. Lineage (NCBI taxonomy): Eukaryota > Metazoa > Mollusca > Gastropoda > Provannidae > Alviniconcha > Alviniconcha marisindica. The sequence continues at coordinate 473,880 of JABMCL010003081.1, forward strand.
CAGGACACACAGAATGGCACGAGAGAGAGAGAGAGGACACACACACACGACAAACTTGCAGAGAGAGAGAGAGGCCACACACACACGCACAGTGACCGAGTGGGTGAGGGGACTCTGGGGTGGTGGGTTTAGCAGCTGACTGACAGTGGTTGCAGATTTTCACTTCCGTCATAATTCTTACCCAACCGGCCACAAAGTGAACTTGACACCGCGCCCTAAAGAGGAGCAGTAAGTATGGGAAGGAGGCTACAAGCTGTTGCACCCCAGGCCTTCCCGCTGGCCTTCTCAACGCCTTTGTCCCACCCACCGAGACACACAGGGACCCGGACAGATCGCTGGGCCGAGCGGGATGGCGGTGGGGCAGCTGATAATAGTTGCAGATTTGAACTACCCTCATAACTCTTGCTCACTTGGCATTTGTATTCTGGTCACAAATCCAAATGGGCGCCGGTCCCAGGTGTGGCACTGAGTTCTGCTTTTGTATGGGATATTTGGGGAAAGGATGCTAGTTGGGTGGAGGCGGCACCGGGGGCCCCAACACCAATAGTCTGATTCTTACCCATCAATGAATTTATTTTGCATTATGGTATTTTTTGTACATTTTAAGATCGAGCTGATGCGTGATAACAAAGCTATTTCATCTATAAATATTTCATGGTAGTAAAGATCTATCAGTTTCATTTGATCTGGCACACACACACACATACTGAGTGTACACCCACTGACACACACACACGAACTAAACATTCATTCTGGGGTTGGGGCAGCCGGACAGCAGTTGACATTAGTTACAGATCTGAACTTCCCTCGTAAAATTGTCTTACCCCGGCGTTTACATTCCGGCCACAATTTCAAACTGACACTGGGCCCGGCCTAACACTAACGGTGAACATTGGTGTTGGAAATGCATGGAGTAGGAGGTTACAGGCCGTTGCACCCGAGACATCCCACTTGAGTTCCTTTGTCCCACTGAGAGGGGGTCGGGGAGGGGCAGCGATCTCTTGGGATCAGGATGGTGTTGGTCGCACAAACGTCTAGCATTAGCCGCTGAGTCGATGTTACAGATGTCAGAATTCTTGTGTGTTCCCATTCATCACATTCACGGATTGACACTGGGGCCTAAAATGAACAGTGCGTGGGTCGGTGGGCGGGTTACAGGGATGATGCACGTGTCAGACTCTACGCCATCACCCGTTCTTCCAGTTACTCCTTGGTAACTTGGTAGTGCCGGAAAACGTGACTTGGAGTTTGTGCGGCACAGGCATCTCTCACTGACCGTTTTTCTCGTGGACTAGTAAGTAAGCAAACACGGTGCTTAACGTCCACAGAAACCACAAGGCTTATTAGGGACGGGGAGAATGGGGGGGGGGGGGGGGGGGGGAGGTGGGGGAATAGGAAAGAATATAAACCTATCGCTGCACTGTCACCGACAGAATGATTCCTGCATTCAAAACGATGGGTAGTGATGACAGCCATTTCAATGTTTGATTAATTGCGAGGGACAAAGTGACAATGCAGTGTCCACAGACCACAACCGTATTGAAGAGAAAGGAGAGCCGAAGCGGATTCGAACCGTGGTCCTTCTGCTTACCAGTCCCAACGCCTTACCGGCGCCACTGAGGCGGCCAAACCGGCTCACTCTCGTGGACTTACGCGTCCTTGGTTTTTCTACCTTTGTTCGAAAACCGTGCGGTGGGGAGGAGGGGATGACATAATACTAGATGCAGATCTAAGCTGATGGGTTTTCTGGTCAGTCAAGTGGACATCCCCTATTCCCACACCGGTCAGTGAGACCCTGGAGTTGCCAGACCTCCTGCTGACAAAGCACTGAGTGAGCAGATGGAGGTCTTCGCCCCGTAACTTGAGAGGGTGGGGGGGTCGGGGGATCAGCTGGGGAAATAAAGATGGCACAGGCCCTGTGGATCAGGTAATGCGGCCGCTCCTTCACCCCACTTCCCTGGCTCCTGAACCCACTCAGCTGGCCCCAACTGATCGGTTAGACCTGCAGTCTCGAGTGTCCTACCCACGGTCTGGCAGAGGTAACGAGGATGAGCTCAGTGGACATTTTATCCACTGAGAATTGGTTTCACGCTCAGCTGGCAGGTTTTAAAATACGTAACATTTCTTACGGCTTGGGGAAAGGGAGAAGGAACAAAATTAGCACTTGTGCCGTCTGTGACGGAGTATGAACACTGACTTGAGCAATACCAATTAAAAGAAACTTCTCACTGAGATCAAAGTTAAGTGGTGTGACGATCTCTTTTACATGCAATTAAATTCGTTACTGATTTTTATTTTTATTTTGAATGGCTGTTGCCCGATAAGATGAACGACCGACTCGGCCACCACACTACGTCGTGACTGGCCGCAGACACAGTCTCTTTCTTTCGCTCTCTCTCTCACTCTCACACTGACGCAGCCAGTCTCTTCGGTGAAGCTGGCTGGAAGACACGTTGTTGCGGCACGTTTTGTCACTGTCAAATTTGATGCACGGCCTGCACGTTTTGTCACTACATGGTGACAAAACGTACCGAAAGGTCCACTCGCTGCACGTTTTGTCACTGTCAAATTTGATGCACGGCCTGCACGTTTTGTCACTACATGGTGACAAAACGTACCGAAAGGTCCACTTGCTGCACGTTTTGTCACCCCTTCGCCAGCAACACTATAACCTGTCTTTTCCTTTCCTCGTTGTGTGTGTTTGTGTGTGCCCGCGCGCTCACGTGCGTGTGTGCGTGCGCTCACGTGTGTGTGTTTGTGTGTTCCCGCGCGCACGTGTGTGTGTGTGTGGATGTGCATTTGTCCGTGGCAGCGCGCGCGCCCCCGCATGTATGTTGTGTATTGTGTTTATTATCCCCGCCTCAATCAGCGCTAAACTGAAATTCTATATTGCTTTGAGTAGACTACGAGGCTACTGCTGCCCGTAGCTCTGTGAAATATGACTGTATAGATATAGAGACTGAGTGAAAATGTGGTTTGATTGTGTGTTGTGGATGTCCTTGTTTGACTGAATGGCTGGTATGGTTTGATGAAATAAAAGGTAAATGTGGACTGACTTTGGGTGTGATGTTTCATTCCATGCAGCGTCTTGTACATTTTGTAGCATAATATGTGCCTAACATGTTTTTTTCTCGCTCTCTCTACCTCCCTCACTCTCTCTTTCATTTCTCGCTATCTGTCTCTGTGACTTTTTTCTCTCTGTCTCTGTCCCTCTCCTTCTGTCTTTCGTTCTTCCCTATGTGTCTCTCGCCCCCCCCCCCCCCCCCTCTCGTTCTGTCTCACACATTCGTTCTGTCTCTCTCTCTCTCTGACTTTCTCTCTCTCTTTGACGCACACACACACACACACACACACACACACACACACACACACGTGAAACATACAAGATCACATGTACTGATATCCAAGTGAGGAAGAAGAAAAAAAGGTGCAATGCCTGCACGATTTGTCACTACCTCGTTAGTGACAAAACGTGCAGGCATCGCTGCACATTCCTTAGTGACAAGACGTGCCGTAGTGACAAAACGTGCCGCAACATGTTTTTACAATAATAACTATGATAATTACATCATTCGACTTACGAACAGACCGGTCCGACAGCTAGGACTTGCTAAGTACAAGGAATTTACTGGTGAATTTACGGCGTTGGGCGGCATCAAATTCAAAAGCCACTGCTGTCTCCCAGGACAGAAAGGCCACTGACGACGGGTTCTGCTGTAAGCTCCACGACACTGGTTTACGAGGCTCGGTGTGTGGCGTTGCTGTACAAGTCGGAAGCAGGGCTGGCGGGTTTCTGGCATAGTTCAGGAGCTGTGTGAGAGTCGAGGTGGCCGTCCTGATCTGTCCGTCCTAACGAGTCTTCTGGTTTCCGTGGACGTAAAGAATTATTGAACCGTGCTTCGGCATTGGTCTCAACTTGTCCCTAATATGTCAACTGACATCGGAGGACATTAAATAATACTTTATGTAAATTGTTTTGGTAGAACTATGCTCTGCATGTGTATAGAATATCATATTTAGGTTAATATGTATCATGTGAGCGCTCAGGGCGTTGATGAGCGCATGATAAATGTACATTATTATTATTATTATTATTATTAAGCATCACATCATCATCATCATCATCAGCGGGTTTCTGGCGCCCGGTGCAGAGTGGGAGTGGGAAGGGGGCGACCACGCCGAGCATCGCTTTCCGGCACCTTCCTCCAAACTCTGCCGGCCACTCTTTATCTCCGCGCAGATGTCCACCGACACATAGTTCAGGAGCTGTGTGAGAGTCGAGGTGGCCGTCCTGAGCTGTCCGTCCTAACGAGCCTTCTGGTTTCCGTGGACGTAAAGAATTATTGAACCGTGCTTCGGCATTGGTCACAACTTGTCCCTAATATGTCAACTGACATCTGAGGACATTAAGCATCACTTCATCATCATCATCACCACCGACGCGGTCAGCGCCCTCCGAAAGGTTTGGGTACTAATCACACTCCGAGCATCGCTTTCCGGCACCTGAAGGATGTCGTAAACCAGTGCTTGGAGTTTGGGTACTAATAAGGCTGTGGATGCAGTATGGCGTTCAAGCATGCACGTAATCATAAGGCCAGGGTAAGAAAAAAGAAAGTTCCGTCTCGATTCAAACGCTTTTGGTTTTATCTGTGCTGGCGCAAGCCGAACGTGGTCAGTTATAAAATAAACGTTTGACATAATTTGTCTGTTACAAACTTACTGCCGGTTGAGCATCATCGAAAAACTGTCCGTTAAGCCCGTTCTTAACTGGGCGAATGTTTGTTCCCCGAACATACTTCGGACAGTTCGACGAACTATGATTCGTTTCTTAATTGAACTTTTAGTTCGCCGAACATGGTTCGGACACCTCGACGAACTTTACTTCGTTCTCAATTGGCTTGTAATGAGATGCAAGCTTCGGCCCGAATTTGCGGCAGACAGCATGATCGAAAATGTAGGCTAAAGTCAAGTCAATATACTTTAATCATCCCTCACAGGGTAATTCAACTAACTACTATCTCATTCTGGGTCCCCGAGACAAGGCTGCGCCTCCCACAAGTCAACAAATAAACAAATTCCCTCCGAACCGAGTGAAGAACCTAGCAACACCGTCATCCATTTTTATTTTTATTTCTTCTTCATCCACAGGAGAGCTCTACTCTCAGCCAATCAGAGGCAATGTTCGTCGAATAGGGCGAATGTTCCCAGAACATGTTGAGCTAAGCTTTTTGGACCCCGAATATAGCTTCGTCGCAGTTCGATGAATACTTCCGACTAGGTTCGAGAAGAAAAGATCGCCCAATTAAGAACCAACTATGTTCACCGAATACTTCCAACTAGGTTCGCGAACAAACATTCGCCCAATTAAGAACGGGCTTTAGCTGACAGTTTTTCGAGACCTATGGCGTAACCGTGATCAACTATGGCAGTGGTTGGAGCAGAGAGATACTACAGCAAGTGTAGTAGGCCTAGTGTAGTGTCTCTGGTTGGAGGAAGGATGTCGTAAACCAGTGCTTGGAGTCTGGTGTAGGTCTAGTGTAGTGTCTGTGGTTGGAGGAAGGATGTCGTAAAGCAGTGCTTGGAGTCTGGTGTAGTGTCTCTGGTTGGAGGAAGGATGTCGTAAACCAGTGCTTGGGAGTTTGGAGGGCTACATCAGTGACCGATCCCGATCCCCCCCCCCCCCCCCCCCCCCCCCCCCCCCCCCCCCCCCCCCCCCCCCCCCCCCCCCCCCCAGCCGGCGTTGCGGGTTTCCCGTACCGGCCGCGTGTGATCCGTGACCCGGGGCTGCCCTAGTCACGTCGGCCGGGCGTGGGGCCGCAACGTTACGTGGCCATCACAGACCTAATCTAATCAAGGGCCCGGGGCGGGAGGGGGCGGGAGGGGGGCTGATTAGGGGGGCAGGTGGGAAGACGTGAGAAGGAAACCGAGTCCGCCTCGGAAGAGGACAGCGCGGGCATCAGCACCGACACGGCGAACGTGACACACAGACCCAGTGACCGCCGTAACCCCCCCCCCCCCCCCCCCCCCCGTCCTGCGCGCGGAGACTGAGGGAGCGAACACCTCTGTACGCATCACACGCTGGTTTGCTCAGTCGCTCGGTGTTAATGTTATTCCACCGAGTTCAATGGCCTCTCCTTCCCAATGGAGCTGCAACTTTATCACAGCGGGGTTCCAGTGATACCGGATTATCAGGTCAGGTCCCCTCGAAGCCGGACTTGTCGGGGGGGGGGGGGGGGGATTTTTTTATTTTAAATTTGGGGGGTAATGTCCGAGTCCAACTAACAGGGGAGAAGACCGCTACTAAATGCCTGGCAACGACGAAGAGAGGAGAGGGCTGGCCACGGCCTGAAGCCGGCATACATTCCGGCCTCTCGGCGCCTCAGTCTCCTCACTCGGACAGGACCGGGTCCGGCCGTCCTGTGACTGTCCTGGGTCGCTCTCAGTCCGCTGCCCTTTACGACACAGCTTGATCAGCCGGTGGTTACGTCAACTGACAATCCATCACCGCTGATCAGCCGGTGGTTACGTCAACTGACAATCCATCACCGCTGATCAGCCGGTGGTTACGTCAACTGACAATCCATCACCGCTGATCAGCCGGTGGTTACGTCAACTGACAATACATCACCGCTGATCAGCCGGCCGGTGGTTACGTCAACTGACAATCCATCACCGCTGATCAGCCGGTGGTTACGTCAACTGACAATCCATCGCCGGTGGTTACGTCAACTGACAATCCATCACCGCTGATCAGCCGGTGGTTACGTCAACTGACAATCCATCACCGCTGATCAGCCGGTGGTTACGTCAACTGACAATCCATCACCGCTGATCAGCCGGCCGGTGGTTACGTCAACTGACAATCCATCACCGCTGATCAGCCGGTGGTTACGTCAACTGACAATCCATCACCGCTGATCAGCCGGCCGGTGGTTACGTCAACTGACAATCCATCACCGCTGATCAGCCGCCGGCCGGTGGTTACGTCAACTGACAATCCATCACCGCTGATCAGCCGGCCGGTGGTTACGTCAACTGACAATCCATCACCGCTGATCAGCCGCCGGCCGGTGGTTACGTCAACTGACAATCCATCACCGCTGATCAGCCGGCCGGTGGTTACGTCAACTGACAATCCATCACCGCTGATCAGCCGGCCGGTGGTTACGTCAACTGACAATCCATCACCGCGGTACGAGTATCCCGGCAGTGCGCGCGCGCAGCGTGTGTGGCGGGAAAAACTAAGTGATAGTTCCCGCTAGGCCATAATTTTTTAAAAATCATAAATCATAAACATTTATTCTGCCCCAATCCATGCTCGCGATATGGCCCGTGCCAAAACCAGCCTCCCCGCCAACATCTGTCTGTCTGTGCAACAATCTCCTGCAGCATCAGCAGCTAACTCAGTGGCCACAACCGCAGGGCAGCCCAGAGGCTGATGGGTACAGATAGGCATCAGTGGGGTGGGGTGTGGTGGGGGGGGGGGGGGGGGGGGTTGAGTCGTATCTTTTGGGATTTGAAATCATGGCAGAAGAGAACTCAGTCAAGCGACTGGTAACCCCATCTGTCGACGCCGGCACAAGTCGTGTCTGGACGCGATGGCAGAGACTCAACTGAGCGGCAGGCAATGTGGGCTGACTGACGACACAAGTGTGACTGAGTGATCGTGAATGGACACGTTGGCCGCCCGCCTGACGCAAGATAGGGTTGGGATTGAATCAGTGCCCCCCCCCCCCCCCCCCTCCCCCCCGGTCATACCGTGACTTTGTACGGCGGCTCAGTAGCAGCAAGTGAGCCGACAATAAGACCAAATGAAGTTAGCTCCAGTTGGGTCATCATCCCTACGTTCAATGTTGCTTTACGTCCACAGAAACCATAAGGACTATTAGGGACGGCCGGGGTGCCCACCTCGACTTTCACAACAGCTCCTGATCACCCAAAAGTGCCAAAGCAGTGAATGACGTGACAGGGTGGGGTGGAAGAGAACGGAGTGCGTGTGAGGGGGTGGGGAGGGGGGAGGGTACGGAGACACAGGCGTTGGGCCTGTACGTTCAGCCCTGTAAGCTGTGTCAAGAGTGGACACATCGCCACTCTCTTCCACTCCGTCACGGCGTGTACAGTCGTGGTTCAGCTGGCCAGGCTGACGCAAGGTTAGCAGAGACTGCGAACAAACGGCGGCGTCACTGGGTCAACCGAGGTCAGCGCCGCGTCCACAATGGCCGCGGAAGAAGCGGCGTGCCTCAGCGAGCCTCACTTACTGTTACACCAGCTGACGTGGAAATGACCCATTTATTGCCATTGTACCCACACCCGACATGTTCCGCCTGCGCCCTGGCGTCCCCTTGCCCCCCGTAGTCCTGCCTACACAAGTGGAACAACTCTGACCGAACAGGTTTCGAGTTCACTGCCCCATACCAAATCATTCTTGCAGTTAATCCATGTACTGAAAGTATTTATGTACCACTGCACACGAGCGGTCAGTGCAACACGATTTTTCCGTGAGGAGGAATAAAAACAAACAACAAAATTTAGAATTTTAAAAAAAAAAAAAATCCAAAGGGAAACAATATCAATGAAATGTGAGGTGTCAAAAGCATATTCCACTGGGTTCAAATATGAACAAAGTGAAACGTGGCTGCAGGACAATATTCTACTAGGACGTGACCGAGTATAATTGCACTCTGCACTCAGAACTGAACGATAGTGTGAGCCTGGTTACAAGTCATCAACACTATTTTGTCTGGCATTGCTGGAACTGTGGGAAGGCAAGCACACATACATGCAATCATTGTAACTGGTCAGAAACACTGCCGCCCATACTTCTGCTAGCAAACACCCTGCTCCATTCCATGTCTAGAACACGCCCTCTATCTGTGCTGCGTTTAATTATGTTGCATCAAGTTCATCAAGGCTATGAGAACTGACGGGTAGTCCAACTCAAAAACTTGTAAATGTGCAGTCCAGGGGAACCCAGACCAAGTAATAAAACCCCAAGTAGGGCTTTTGAGCCCACATTCTTGTCATCTGTTTGTACCATCTTGGTACACTGGAAACTCTCCTTAAATACCACACTAAAATGAAGCTACAGTCACTGGTGGTCTCAAAAGATAATAGTAATATGAACACTTGCCTCATCTTGAGCTGAGTCCTAAGTGCTCCTCACTGGCAATTTATATATATATATATATACAATGCAATTGAACATGCGCAAGCATATAAGTATAAAGGTCATGTGCACTGATACACAAGAGGGGTCAGGGGTTCACTGGCATGGAAACATGAAGAGGAAGGTTTCAGAAAAAAATTCAAACATGGGTGGTCTCTTGTCTGAGTGGTTCCACTGTGTTTGTGCACAAATGCACTTCACCAAATGATAAAACTATTAAAATACCATCCACATTCAAGACCTTTCATTCTTTTCTTTTATTAATTAGGGGCTCCACTGTATTAGTTATTAATAAGGCGTTTCACTGTTGGTACTTGGTATAGACCTTGCTGTCAGGTTGCACTGAACATGTCAGCTAAAGACTGACTGAGTGAACAAACTTCATTCCCTCACCAAACTTGACAGTGAACAGCCTGAAAAAAATCACAAACCTCAAAACATCAATTCACAAACAAGCAAGTCAACAAATCAATAAACATAACTTTTCAGGTGAGGGAGAGAAAACTGCAGGTTGGCTTACCTTTCTAATGTTGGGGAGTCAAGAAGCGTTGGAGAATCAACAAACACCCCTGAAAAGCCCAAGAGGAAAACAGTATTCTATACATGTACATCCAATGATTGCAATAGACATTTTTCAAACAGGTGTGACATCTATGGTTCCCAAAAAGTGACCAATCACTGTAACTGGTCAAAAACACGGCCCTCCATACTTCTACTAACAAACACCCTGCTCCATTCCATGTCTAGAACAAACACTCTCTATCTGTTTGTGCTGCGTTTATTTATTCATATTTGTGGGGGAAGGTGTTGGGGGGTGACAACTGGCCAGATGAAATAACAGCAGGTACATCTGACCAATTGTGGATTCACCCCACCGCTGGCATATTATGTTTACTTTAACCCATAAAATACTGGAAATTACCAGTTAACAAGAAAACCATGACACACCTTTTTTCTTCATTACCTTGTAGTACTAATGCGCTGTCTCAGCAGGATCTTTGACAAACAACTTATCTTGAAAAAGTTGAATGCATACATGTATGTGTGCACAGCATCTGAGCATACACAAAACTAATTACGTACAAGTTATTAAGTACTACAGTAACTCCTTTTTCCACCTCATCTACTGCAGTCAACTGTCTGACAATCTGTTAACTTTTGAACTCAGATACAAATAACAGTGATGTTGTCATCATCATCATCAACAACAACCAAATGGCATCACCAACAAAGTTTGCAGTTTATTATAATACTTATAGAATATATATAGGAATGTTGGGATATTTGGGTCAAATCTGCAACACATTCAGATCAGTGACTACCAGTACCAGACCGCCCTTCATCACATTTTTAGTGCTATCTGGTGATGCCATGGCCAGTCCAAGCTCTCCTTTAAAATCAATGACACACACTGATTGACAGCCACAAGATTCCTGACACTGTGACAGGAGGGGAACATCAGACCTTCTCCAGTCTGTATGCTGTACTTAGGTTGTAAAACCAACACGTTAATTCCACACATGCTGGCCATGTTCAAGATGTCAAAGACACACTGAGGCTCATCACGGTCACTAGCGTCAGACACAAAATTGACAGTGCTTCATCAAGTTACTGCCATATTTTCAAGACTTTCAAACATCATAACTATGGTTAATGGTAACTAGACAATATACTGACTCAAGAACTGTCATGAACAGGTTTTCTATTCCATTCCTTACTCTGCCAATAGGTGTCTCTGTAACTTGAATGTTTTTCTGGTCTCTCAGTCTCTGCATTATAATTTATATATATTAGACTTGAATAATTAGCACTGTGCTGCAAGAGACAAAACAAATGACAAAGCATCCAAGAAATAATTACCTGACTCGGACGATGAAGAAGAAGCTTTTTCCAAAGATGTCCGGCTGTCATCTGATGGTGGAGTGTCGACGCTGCTTAAGGACAGGCGGCGCTTTGGTGTTGCCCTGAAAGTGAAAAAACCCATGAAGGGCTAAGCTCCAAACTGCTGTCTGACAAATAAGTAAATAAGTTATTGTTTTATGCCCCGTCAAACATTTGCCTGTCAAGTGACAGATTGAATCAAGTTAAGTGCAAGAGCAGCATACTTACAGTACACAGGCATACAGAAGCTGAACAGTAAGAACACTAAGGCTACACTGAAACGTTTTTAGATTTATAATATATATATGTATGCCACATACTAACATAGCTATTATTAGCTAAAAGCTTCTTGCCTAACAGCATCCACCCTCCAGAAATGGAGATAATGTGATGATCATTTTTTGAATTTGTGAAACAAAAATTGGGATCAACAGTGAGCAAAACACAGTAGGGTCACTTGCAATGCAATGTCACTATTTCAGCTGCCAAAACCAGGCTGAGTGTGAAATGGTAATGTTTTCCATAAAATTTTAAGACAGAAAATCTTGGGCTGGCAATATTATTTTGGGTTAGTGGATTTTCACATAATTTACTAGTTTGGAACCTAGCAGACCTGCACTCCAAGTCTTTCTGAAGTTTCAAGACAACCCCGACACCCACCCAATAACTGATGGGCTGCACATTGCATTGTGAAGCTCCCTGCCATTGTGCCAGTAGTATGAGCAATTACCAGAGGCCTGGATCAAGTGGATGTCAGCAATATAATTGGATTTTTGTGATTTATTCACTTGTTTTTGTTTTTTTGGGGTCATTTATTGACTTAATCTCATTCTCTCTTTTGTCCAGGGGTGGTCCTGTGCAACTGATGGGATGTTAAAATCCAAGAACTAACTGAACTCCCTAGTTAACATGGTGGCTAAAAACTTGCAGTTGCACAGAGACTGAGAAAGACACCACAGACCTGCACTAGAAGTTAGGCATTAAATACTTCAATACAAACAGTAAAATACTAAATAGACATGGTGAGGAAGAGAGAGATGTTTCCAATGTGTTTTTCAGTTTTGAACAAAAGTTAACACTAAGTGAATAAAACAAAACAAAAAGTGTATTAATTACTGGTTGGAACAAAACCTTGAGCTCAAGTTCACACTCACTCAGTAAACTTAAAAAGAAACCTGTTCAAAACTGCAATTTTTGTATGAAAATAAACTCAGAAAAGGGAACTGACCTGAATTCTAAACAGCAACAAAAGGCTCAATTAAGCATTTATGTATTGTTCATGGCTAACTTCTTTACAGCAGTTACAATGGGGGAAAAACATTCTATTTGTGTTCAACCTGAACTTCTTTTTTTCTTCAGCACTTGTGTGCTGTCACTCTATGCACTAGCAGATATGTATGCTTATCAATGGCACCAAAACGACAGTTTCTCGTCACAAGCGCCTGTGTACTACTACTTGACTAACTAGTGTAGTACTAGTAGCACTTTTAACTTCAAGAAAAAGAAAGTTGAATGTCAATTTTATGGTACCAATTTAACATTACATTGACAAAAATCAAATGTTATAATACCTTCTTGTTGTCAGTTCACTCAGATTCATCGCCAGGTTGGACATGGGCGAATTGAGTCCGCAAGTTGGGGAAGGGTCCACAGAATGTGCTGCCATTTCTCCGCTCTCAGACATGCTTGGTCTTGTCTTGGAAGTCGCAGTGGTCACCTTCAGTTTTAAATTTAGATTGATTGATTTCAGCGGTTGTCTGGACATTCTCACCTCAGCTTAAAATCATATCCAAATTTCAATAAAAGAAATAAAGAGTGGTGAGAGAGTTTCTTCCAAGCTGTGTTATTTCAAACAGTGGCACCATCTGCTGCTCCAAGAGACGACAGGCTTGGCATCACCTGCCGCTTTCAGGACGCGTTGCTGCGTTCTAAAAAAAAAATTCAGACACAGTTCTTGGTGCGTCGCTAACATTCAAAATGCACAGATTTTGCTCTGGTCTATTCTCCTAAGCATGTGTACCATAGTCTGTGTGTGCAAAGCAGTTGCGTTGTTTCAGTACATGTTTATAAAAATTGCCTCTAAAACTCTGGATGTGTCCAGACACGGAACCACCGCCACCACGTTTGAACAAAACACAATTTCAACCAATCAAATGGAAGCGTATTGTTTGGCTGCTGACAACCCATAGTGAAGATATAATTTCAATTTTATTTTTTACAAGAAGGCACTTTAGTACTAGTAATATAATTTAGTTGCTAAAAATGACTTCATATTCAAAAATATTTTGCATCTAATAACTAGGTTTCATTTCTAAGGCGCATGCGCGCGCGAATTGGCGCGGAATCCGGACGCGAAAACTACAGAAATCCGCTAGAATCGCAGGCCACAGTCATTGACGTAAAAAACACTTCTTGGAACATGGAAGCCCAAACTGACAACGAATTTTGCAAAGAAAACAATGTCAGGAGGTATGTGTCTTTTGTTGATTTTTCTTCGCGTTTTCCTCTGTTCGATAGAAACAAAGTGGAAGATGAAAAGAGCTTTTCGTTGCACTATTTCCTTGTTTCTAATTCTACAGCAATCCTTCCTTCCAGTTCTACGGCATTGTTTGGTGTCCGGATAAATTATCCCGCCGTTGCTCCTTTCTTGTAGTTTTGTACCATTGTAATTTGTATGATCTTCTCCTTACGTCTGACTCCCTGTCAGCTGGTAAGATTTAGTCACTAATTCAGAAAAAAAGTTTTTAGGAAGGAAGGAAGTCGACAAAATAGAGACAAAGACTGAAAGAGGCACTTGATTCACATTACATTATTTCAATAAATAGTAACTAATACTAGTAAAAGTGCTAGGCAATAACAATTGTTTTTTTTAGGAAGGAAGTCGACAAAATACAGACAAAGAGGCACTTGATTCACATTACATTATTTCAAGAAATAGTAACTAATACTAGTAATAGTAATACTAGTAAAAGTGCTAGGCAACAGATAAAACTTTTTCTTTTTTTTAATGCCGGGTTGCTTTTAAAAATTGTAATTATCTTTGAAATAAAAACAGTTGTTACTTCTTGAATAACTTATCCAGTTTTTTGTTTTGCTTGGTTTAGTTTGTTATACAGTTATATATTATATGCTAATTGTTATTTATACTATTATAGTGCTCTCCCCATTTTTTCATTAGCGTTTATTATACTGATACAAGTTGTAGTTCTAACTATGATTCATTCAGTCTGTGTACACAGCTGAATAAAGAGTGATCTATGCCTGTCACTAGTGTCAGTGTTAAACTAAAAGTTTATTTAATAATTCCCAGAGTACCTAACTACCTTTGGTATGACATTGACAATGACAGTCTAACTCTAAGACTGCAACCTGCAGCAAGTCTTCGCATACTCCAGTCCATTGCACAGTTATCCAAAGGGGTCATGACTCCAAGATACAACTTAAAAGAGCAGACTGTATCTGGAATTGAGGAACAACATCTTGTTTTCAGACTCAGTCTCAGAAAGTGGTGTGAATCTGTGGTCCACTGGTCATCGCTTCCCCGGAGTGTACTGGGAGTACTTGAGGCAGAAAATGTGTGTTCAATCTGCTATGACAAATGGTGAACACAGGGGGTTAAAATAAATCACTTCCTACTCTAAGGGCTGTGTGCTTGTGGCCACTCAGCAGTGTTTAAATAAAATCACACTGTAAAGTCTGGGCCCATATGTGTTGTGCAAGGAGAAAGTAACCTCCCTAATCACCAAACTGGTACGCGTGCAGCACAAAATGGCCTAAACGTGTTGCAGTTATAGCCTCATTTCTCTACCTGGAACAAGAGTGAAGCTTGGTTGTTGAAATCCTAAATGTCACAGTATAACTTCAAAATCAAAGGATGACAATCATTACCAACCACATTGCCATTGGAGGCCTTACTTATGACTTATAATGATACACATCTACACACGGAAGAAACATCTGTTCACATGCTGTCTTTTTCTTCGCCTTTGTGACCGAAGTACTGGCCCATACTACTTTTTTTAGTTTTACCAGATAGCTTCACCCACCGTCTCAAACAACATAACGTGTTACTGAACTTGTCCTACTTTTCAGACTGCATGGACCAGTGTTAATCATTATGCATAAATGTATCTGAAGCATGAAGGTGACGCACACCCAACTTACAACTTGTGCGTCCACTTGTATGCATATGATTGAAATGCCCTGAAACCTAGCAGTACACATTACAAAACTAGTCAGCACACAGTTGTGTCAGTTTTTATTTATGTATGTTTCATTATAAATCTAATGATCTCTGTTTCAGTGGGTAATGGTTGGGACCCTTTGAAATTGCACTGTGGGTGTGACCCTCTGGGATTTATCAACCAAGCCTACACGCCAACCCTGACCCCATGACTCTTAAAGTGTGATTAATGTTTAGACCAAGGTGCTTGATCATTGTTTTTGAAAGCAGCATAGACACATGCTTTGTTTGCATTACAAATACGATGGTCTTTGGACAGCTTACATGCCCTGCTCAGTGTGCTGGCTTGTCCAAGGGGGTACATTTGTATGCAAGCACTGACTGGCTGAAGGCAAGCTCATCAGTTGGGGAGAAGGAAAGTGCATACTGCTAAGTTTGGGGGAATCTGAACCAAATTATATATAATATGTGAACAAGTGAAACATGGGTCTGAAGGTTTTGTGTGTCATATGTCTGTGCATAGTGATTAACACTGCTCAGGTAACTTGTATAGTTGTAAGTTGTTTGCCACAATAAGTATGACCTTCAGACTCAGAGTGAACACACAATTCTGGACAGATTAATACTTTGGAAATGAGCTTTTGCCTTCTGTGAAACTTACACAGTTACAGTGTAAATGATACTGACAGAGATCAAATTATTGTCATTTCTCTGTGACAATGAAGTGCGCAATGCAGGGTTCATTTTAATGCCAAATGGTAGGCCATGCTGCTCTAGCTTAGTTTAGTTGTACAGAACAAACCTGGGCCTTACGATCTCCCATCCCCCACCCCAAATATGTTAACCCCTGTTAAGAGTGGTTTGGGTTGCACTTGCAGCTGTGTCATTACTATTGTGGTCTTCACAAAACTCAAAAAACACACAAATAGTGTGCATAATAGTTACCAGTGTATCACTCAGTTACACTTGCACTAGTTACAGTGTGTGTGATGCATTGTTAGTAAATTATGATTTCTGAGTATTAGTTGTTACTGTGTTAGTACCATTTTTGTCAGTTTTACTTCTAACACATATTTCAGTGTATTCCTAAACAATGTTTTAAATCAGGCCAGGGTCAGTTTCTTCATCTTTCCCCCTTCCAGATGCAGGAGGTGGAATTCTGATCCAGCTGACTCATCTTCCCTGAGAAGTCCTCTGACTAAGCACCACAGAGAGTGGGAACAAACCTCCTCAGGTCAAGGCAGGCGCCAAGGAAGTCACCAAAGGGGCAGTTACAGGTACGGGGCAGTCTTTTACTAGTGTTAGAACTTCGACAGCCAGGGACCATGTTAACTGGTAATTTTCTGTATTTTTTTGGTCTTTTACTAGTGTCAGAACTTGGACAGCCAGGGACCATGTTAACTGGTAATGTTTTGTATTTTTCGGTCTTTTACTTAATTACTACTAATACTAGCGTCAGAACTTAGACAGCCAGGGACCACTTTAACTGGTAATTTTCTGTATTTTTCAATCTTTTAATTTTACTGGTGTTAGAACTTAGACAGCCAGGGACCACGTTAACTGGTAATTTCCTGTATTTTACCAGTTAAGACCAGCAGATACTGGGAAAAAATTCAGCAATCATTCAAACGTACCTGTTGTTACTTTGTTTGACCTGTTCTCAACAGCAGCAGTAATAACAATTAGAATAAAATTGAAATCACAGAGAGTGTGTGGTATGTGTGTGTGTAGTACTAGTAGTAGTATAGATGGCCATGTGTCTGAGTCTGACTGACCAGTTACAGTGATCGACTTCTTTCTGTGAACCACATTTGCCACGTTATAAGTTACAGATCCCACACTGGTTGGCAAAATGTCTAGCACAGTCACTGATCTTAGATTAGAACCTAGTGCTGTGACTTCTAGTACTTGAACTGCTAGTAATGTTATAGGTTAACAATAACAATTAACAGGTATAACTGAACAAGCTGAGTGAAACTGAAACTAGTGAAAGACCCTGTTCTTTTTACGGATCATTTCAGACGACGTATTTGAACATACACTCTTGACATATTACTAATAGACTATGTATAGCCTCTGTTTGTCATTGCTGGCTCAGTCTTAGTCTTACACTGTCAGTCTTAGTCTTACTTTAAAAGTGATGTATTTTAGTTTTAGGGCATAATTTTTCCCTTTGTTTTAATACCTTGACCCATTTTTGAAGCAAGTTTGGAGAGAGACAAAAGGTTAGAATACATTTTGCTGTTTTGAATATAGCCTGACTGAGCATTTGCTGTGTTTTGAGTGAAACAAATGATATTTACTAATAATGAAGTCCTTGTGGATGAAGGTCAGGTCTCATTCTTATGTTTAAGCCTAGTGTAATTATTTTTATGATAGTCCAATTCTTGACCTGTTATGTGCTGTCAGTACACTAGTGCTGTTGTACTCAGTTTGTTCAATGATTTCAGGTCAAGACGTCCTGCTGATCAGAAGGCAACCCTGGCACAG
Organism: Alviniconcha marisindica; assembly: GCA_018857735.1. Classification (NCBI taxonomy): domain Eukaryota; kingdom Metazoa; phylum Mollusca; class Gastropoda; family Provannidae; genus Alviniconcha; species Alviniconcha marisindica. The sequence goes on from JABMCL010003081.1 coordinate 491,600, forward strand.
TGAGTAACATGTGTCACTGTCAGTGTTACCATGGTAGTCGGACTTTAAAGTGTAGGGGGTCAGACTTACTACTTGGTCCCAGAGGGTTCACAGACAACTTCTAAAGGGTCACAACCACTACCAGCTGTGCCACAGACTTTAATTATGACTCAACCACTACCTCACCAACACACACAATTGTACAGAGAGAAAGAGAGAGAGAGATCGCACACACTTACAAAGAGAGAGAAAGGTGGAATCTATAATTTGTATAAAGTATAACGGGTGTAAGTATGACAGATGCACTGACCAGTATTGTAACTGTACAGCTGATATTTAGTGCATCTGGGTCAAATCATGCATACTGGTAATGCATGTGTCAGGAATGTAGTACATCAGACCTCAACTCAGTGTGCCAGGTTCACATGTTTGTGCCTCCCAACCTAGTGTGCCAGATTCACATGTTTGTGCCTCCCAACCTAGTGTGCCAGATTCACATGTTTGTGCCTCCCAACCTAGTTTCTGTGCCAGATTCACATGTTTGTGCCTCCCAACCTAGTTTATGTGCCACATTCACATGTTTGTGCCTCCCAACTTAGTTTGTGTGCCACATTCACATGTTTGTGCCTCCCAACCTAGTTTGTGTGCCACATTCACATGTTTGCACCTCCCAACTTAGTTTGTGTGCCACATTCACATGTTTGCACCTCCCAACTTAGTTTGTGTGCCACATTCACATGTTTGCGCCTCCCAACTTTATGTGCCACATTCACATGTTTGTGCCTCCCAACTTAGTTTGTGTGCCACATTCACATGTTTGTGCCTCCCAACTTAGTTTGTGTGCCACATTCACATGTTTGCACCTCCCAACTTAGTTTGCCAGATACACATGTATGCTTGTGCATAATGATGAACACAACATGTTATAAGTTATAACTAACATTGTAAGAAGCTTTTTTGTTTGTTTGTCGTACTGTTTTTATGTTTGTTACTTTTAAACTGTCATGGTTGAAATGGCATTAAAAACCAGTTATGTATCTTCGTTTGTTCCCCCTAGAACAGTAGATAACACACACTGACACAGACATGTATATGACCACCTCCCAACCTGCCCCATGCCCTGCATCTCAGTGTAAACAGTTGGGGGGAATATGTTTATCTGGGTTCATTTTAATAAAAAGTATTTGTGGATGGTTGGTTCTCAGTGATGTTGTTTATGGTGCATAGTGATGTTTGGTCAGGCGCACCAAGCACATGCATGCTGTACAGTTTTGCTGAACGGCACAGTCCTGCATATTTAGATCACTTTTAAGGATTGTGATCTGTTTATTTTCTGTCAACAGGTTTGCCCCTGAGCTGATGGCAATGTTGCAAACGTCTCCATTCCCACAGACCGAGAACAACGCCAGAGTAGGCCACACTGACAAAGCCAGTAGCAGGTATGCTGTTGCATGTGCCCCTGTCAGTCTTTTTTCTCTCTCACCTTGCACGGGCAGAGAAACCTTCAGACTGCGGAAATTAGGCTATTTGCAGGGGGGGGGGGGGGGGGCTCGGCTCTCAGTGGTTAGAGCACCGGGCTCCTGATTGAAAGGTCATGGGTTCAAATCCCCGCAGGAGAATTTTCTTCTCCAGGGTCGACTTTCTTTGCTGACTCTTATTTCAGTATCCGTTCCACCCCTGTGTTATCGCAGTAGCACATAAAAAGATCCTGGTCATTCTGCCAAAAGTGCAGGTGGCAGGTTACAGCTAAACACAGATACACCTTATGTATGTGGCTTTGCATGAAGTGGCATGGTTGTATAGTGTACACAGAACTTGCGCTGAGACGGCAGCAGTTTCATGTGGCACCAGCCATGCCAGCACTGTAAGTACACCACTGCAGCGGATATTAAAAAAACGCACTATAAAAAGCTAGTCACTCATGTAGAACCACATGCGAGCGCAGTGAGTCTGCTCAAGAGAGTGGAGAATAGTGCTATATAAGCGATCATCGATCAATCTAATTTGAGAGGTGAGAAAGCGTGCAGATCCATAGGCGTGCTTCAGCACAGGGGAAGGGGATTATTGTTGGTTTCAAGCTAGTTTTGACAGCTGCTTGACCCTGGACAGTTTAGTATTGTGAGAAGTCTGTAATATGTAAAGGTAAGAAAAGCTCAGCTCTGGCAGACTGGTGCATGTTTCTACATTTGTTTTCCTTCAGAAGCCGAAAGTGGAGTAGTGACCTGGATGACTCCTTTTCCATGAGAAGTCCCCTGAACAAAAAGCAGAGGGAGTGGACTGGAGCGTCACCTGTGCAAGGCAGAGGTCAGCCAGGTCATCACAGAGGACAGTACAGGTATGCATGAAAGTGGAAGAAATATGGTATGGTCAAGTTCCAAAGAGCAGGAACAACTTGTCAGATCAATGCAGGTTTTGTGCCTCATTGGTTTAAACAAAATTTATTTCATATATAACAATACATTAACCACAGAACAGTTGGGCCGTGCAACAAGCAAAATTACTTATAAGTACGGCCCGGATCTTACATAAATGACGTCACAAACATCAATTTGATCGACAAGGCATTTGCGCCATATTGCTGTTACTTGACAAACAGGTTTTTGTGCAATGGCTGCCATGGACGATGTGTAACGTGTGCCCATCTGTAGCACAACTTGGGGGGAGGGGCACCATGATTTAGCCAGTTATTTTATGTTGTTGATTCAGAATTATTGTGCTCCTGCTTTACTCTGTCCAGAGGCAGTGACCATCACTCACATGTTTTATTCTGTGACATGCTTTCAGATCAAGGCGATCCGTTCATCCAAGGCCACCGTGAGTAATGCGTGTTTTGGCTCTTTGCTGATTTATTTGATTTTTTTCCCTTTCACAGAAGCTAAGCTCTTCCTTTCCATCTTTGTCTCTTCCTCCCTTCCTTCTCTGTCTCTTCCTCCTTCCCTTCTCTTATCCCCTTCTTTTTTCTTCCTTCTGTTCTTGAGTATTAAAGTTTTTGAGTTTGAGTTCCTCCCGCCGCCTGCTTGCTCCCTTTCATCACTTTTCTTCAGGCTGAATTAAATTAAATGAGCTCCTTTTTGATTCCTACAATGGCAGAAGGGAAGCAATGTATATTGTACTTTTTTGGTGTAAAACATTCCTTTGCTTACCTCCCCTAGTTGGAAAAAATAAAAGATTTTTGGTGAAGTCTGTTCAGTCCCGCATTAAGATTATAAGTTACTGCATTGATATGGATGATTACCACAAAGAAAGATGGCAGTGTAGTAATTTTTGGTGGGTGGGTGGGAGGGGGCAGGAGAATAACATGTTATTTTTATTGATTTGCCTGTTCATGGGGGGGGGGGGGGGGGGTCAGTAGCATTTGTTCTTTTTATTACATTGCCTAGTCTGGGTACCTTGCAGTATGAATTAGCCGGTCAGGTGTACAAGTTTACAGCCTACAGCTACCTGGGCAAGTGTTTCAGAAGTGTGTATGAATAGTATGCTGCTCAGCTCTTGCCAAAATCCCAAATAAACTGTTCAGCTAGGTGAGCTAAGTGGCTACCACTGTACCAGGGACTTTGATGTAGCTTTAAATTCTGGCTTCCCTATTAATAGTGTGTTGCTCAGCATTTGCCATAATAGCAGTGTTGAACTAAGTAGCTACCACTGTACCAGGGACTTTGATGTAGCTTTAAATTCTGGCTTCCCTATTAATAGTGTGTTACTCAGCACTTGCCAAGATAACAGTCTGTTGAGCTAAGTGGCTACCACTGTACCAGGGACTTTGATGTAGCTTTAAATTCTGGCTTCCCTATTAATAGTGTGTTGCTCAGCACTTGCCATAATAACAGTCTGTTGAGCTAAGTGGCTACCAGGGACTTTGATGTAGCTTTAAATTCTGGCTTCCCTATTAATAGTGTGTTACTCAGCACTTGCCATAATAACAGTCTGTTGAGCTAAGTGGCCCTTTCCAGGGACTTTGATGTAGCTTTAAATTCTGGCTTCCCTATTAATAGTGTGTTGCTCAGCACTTGCCAAGATAACAGTCAGTTGAGCTAAGTGGCTACCACTGTACCAGGGACTTTGATGTAGCTTTAAATTCTGGCTTCCCTATTAATAGTGTGTTACTCAGCACTTGCCATAATAGCAGTGTTGAGCTAAGTGGCTACCAGGGACATAGGCGTAGCTTTAAATTCTGGCTTCCCTATTAATAATGTGTTGCTCAGCACTTGCCATAATAACAGTCTGTTCAGCTAAGTGGCCTACCAGGGACATTGATGTAGCTTTAAATTCTGGCTTCCCTATTGAATAGTGGTTACTCAGCACTTGCCAAATAGCAGTGTTGAGCTAAGTGGCTACCAGGGACATTGATGTAGCTTTAAATTCTGGCTTCCCTATTAATAGTGTGTTGCTCAGCATTTGCCATAATAGCAGTGTTGAGCTAAGTGGCTGACCAGGGACATTGATGTAGCTTTAAATTCTGGCTTCCCTATGAATAGTGTGTTACTCAGCACTTGCCAAGATAACCGTCTGTTGAGCTAAGTGATTACCACTGTACCAGGGACTTTGATGTAGCTTTAAATTCTGGCTTCCCTCGTCTGGCCACAGCACTGCCTCTGAGCAGGCAGCAAAGTTGCCAGCATCTCGTCATCAGCGTCCAGTGACAGAGGAGACAGCAGATGCAGACTCCGTGGACCCAGGCAGTGACAGGTATGCCACAGTGTGTGTGTCACTGCATTACTGCCAGTCTGTTCTACTGTGTGTGTGTGTGGGGGGTCATTGCACTACTGTTGGTCTGTTCTGCTACGTGTGATGTCACTGTGCAACTGTCGGTCTGTTCTACTGTGTGTGTGTGTGTGTGGGGGGGTCATTGCACTACTGTTAGTCTGTTCTGCTACGTGTGATGTCACTGTGCAACTGTTGGTCTGTTCTACTGTTTGTGTGTTGCTGGACTGCTGTCTGTCTGTTCTACGGTGTGTCACTGCACTACTGTCAGTCTCGGGTCTGTTTTACTATGTGTCAGTGTGCGTCACTGCACTACTATCGGTCTGTTCTATTGTGTGTGTGTCACTAGACTACTGTTGGTCTGTTCTACTATGTGTGTGTCACTGTACTACTGTTGGTCAGTTCTACTATGTGTGTGTCTCAAGACTACTGTCAGTCTGTTCTACTGTGTGTGTGTCACTAGACTACTGTTGGTCTGTTCTACTATGTGTGTGTCACAAGACTACTGTCAGTCTGTTCTACTATGTGTGTGTCACTGTACTACTGTTAGTCAGTTCTACTATGTGTGTGTCTCAAGACTATTGTTGGTCTGTTCTACTATGTGGGTGTCACTGTACTACTGTTGGTCAGTTCTACTATGTGTGTGTCTCAAGACTATTGTTGGTCTGTTCTACTATGTGGGTGTCACTGTCAGTCTGTTCTACTATGTGTGGGTGTCTGGATCTGTGTTTCACTATATGTAACAAGTGCTTCATTATTGTCTCTCTGTCTGTGTGTAACAAATACTTATTATTGAGGCCCGCTTTGATGCAGTCATTTTTCTCAATTGAGTCAGTGCATTTTATGTGCAGATTTGATCTGTAGAATACATTTATGTGCATTTTAGGCAGCAGTTTTGCAGGTTTCAAAGTAGAAACAGTGAAGACTTTGATGATGTAGATTACAGTCCCAGAGAGGCAACACGTGGCAACAGAGGGGCAACACATGGCAAAAGGGCAGCAACCTACCATGCGCCCATGACCCCTGCCAGCAGTTTAGAAAAGTTCACAGAGACCTTCAGTGTAGGCAAGATGAAGCATCAGACAGGCTTGGTAACAACACTGAACATAGAAATGAGGGGTATGTTGTGTTTGGTCCGAGCGCTTGCAGTTTTGCACCCTTGTCACATCGTTTTAAAGTTTTGGTTTATGTGCAGTGTAACCCTACACTGTTGTGGATGTTCTTTCTAACCCCCCACCACCACCCCTTTTTTCTTTTTGCTGTCACGATGCCTGTGGCATGAAACTTGCATGTCACCTATGTCTGCGCTGGCTGTAAAGGCCAACTTTCTCCAATCCCCTAATGAATTTTAAACAGGTTGTGGACTAAAACTGGAGTGTTGCCACATTTATTGTTTTATGTTTGACTGATCTTTTCAGGCTATAATAGTTAATACTGTTCAGGCATGAAAATTGTCCTCGTTTGTGTGATTTCTTGGAGCTGTTTTTGCCCAGCAATCTTTCAACAACAGCAAAAAAGTTTTTTAATATCTGTATAATTATTTCCAAGTGGAGCAAAATTTTATTGCAAAAGCGAAAAGGACCCTCTTGGTAGGGGAGAGAATTTGATGGTGCTGCCGTCAGACCCTGCTGGACAATGCCCATTCCTGACGGTCACCTTTGTTCTGAGGCCTTGCAGACCACCCCGCACTGTGTACCTAACCTCTCTTCCTGCAGCCGCGTCAGGAAGCGCCTTTGGGCTGACGAAGTGGATGAAGCCTTTGTTGACGGCGACCACTCAGAGGACGAAGCCCTCCTCGGGAACGACCAATTAGAGTAAGGCAAAGAGTGGCAAATCGATGTTTGGGAGAGTTGTGCGAGTGGGTGTGGAGGGTCTAACTACCCTTGGGTGTGTTTGTCAGCTTGTGTGACTGAGTGTAGTTTCGTGTTTGTTGGCTTGTGTGACTGAGTGTAGTTTGGTCCTTTTAAAAGATATTATGAGACTGTAATATAATGTACTGCTTGCACAGCAATCTGTTATCATTCTTGTATGCTGAATGAAAACGGAACACTTTAGGCAGTAGCATCTTACTAGGCTTGATGTGGTTCGCTCACTAATTAAAGCTGCTGTCAGTGTCACCACCATGACTGACAGGTTTTAGGAAAATCTAAGTTTGAACACTTCAGGCAGTAGCTAATGTGAAGTTGACCTCGGACATGAGCATCTTACTAGACTTGATGTGGTTTGTTCACTAATTAAAGCTGCTGTCAGTGTCACCAACTTGACTGGCAGGTTTTAATGATTACAATAAGTTATAACAACAATAAATACAATAACAACAGTAAAGTAGATTTTTGAGGCGTTGTATGGGAACCAGCTACAATGACAGATGACATTCTGATCATTGACTGTTCCGCTTAGAATGTAAAAGGCAATTGGTCAGGCAGTATGGTTGTGATGTGTGATTGTTTCTTGTTTTCACATTCATTTTGAGAAATTTAGTTGTTCAGTAGTATGATATTTACTGGCACATTTAACAGTGTGTCACAAGTTCTTTGACATTTCAGCTGATTTGGTGTTTGTTAGCATTCCTTGGCCAAAACCATGAGGTTCACCCAGTGTTGGGTGAGACGCTAGTGTGTGCAGCTGTTTCCCTACATCTGAATCTTTACTATTACATGTGTACAAGTGCAGTGTTCCCTGCCACTCCCGCAGCAGGGATTTTATCATTTTGGTTCAGCCCCAATATTCTGGCGAATGCAGAAGTGTAGGTTACAGATTTTTTTGTTTTATGGGTTACACAATTATACCGTATGATCTTGTTACACAGTTTTACCATATAGGCACAATTTTACCATACAGGTTACACAATTTTACCATATTGCTTTTGTGTTCACTGTACTTGTTGGTTAAATTTATGTTTATGATGTGCGAATAAACTTTGTTTAAACCAATATTCCCACTAGAAAAAAAGAAGATGCCAGTAACAACAGTGATTGGGAACAGACTTATGTGATCACTCCCTGTTTGATTTAGTACAGTGCAGTGCACGTAACCCAACATTGAACTTGTCTTCATTTAGGGAGACGTCCAGAAAGCCTCTGACTGAGCAGCAACTGGCCCGGCGACAGAAGGACATCGACTACGGCAAGTCAACAGTTGGCTACCACAACTACTCTCAGCAAGTTCCCAAGTGAGAGTTTAATACAGGGCATCCTGTAGTAAGTAGCCGTCTGTCAGATCCCTAGTGTCAGCACACAGCAAGCTGTAGTAAGTAGCCCTCTGTCAGATCCCTGATATGAGGGAACTTAGCATACAGCAAGCTGTCGTAAGTAGCCCTCTATCAGATCCCTTAGCACACACTAAGCTGTAGTTAGCTATCTATCAGATCCCTTAGCACACAGCAAGCTGTAGTTAGTAGCCATCTATCAGATCCTTTAGCACACAGCAAGCTGTAGTAAGTAGCCCTCTATCAGATCCCTTAGCACACAGCAAGCTGAAGTAAGTAGCCCTCTATCAGATCCCTTAGCACACAGCAAGCTGTAGTAAGTAGCTATCTATCAGATCCCTTAACACACACTAAGCTGTAGTTAGTAGCTATCTGTCAGGTCCCTTAGCACACAGCAAGCTGTAGTAAGTAGCCATCTATCAGATCCCTTAGCACACAGCAAGCTGTAGTAAGTAGCCATCTATCAGATCCCTTAGCACACAGCAAGCTGTAGTTAGTAGCCCTCTATCAGATCCCTGATGTGAGGGAACTTAGTACACAGCAAGCTGTAGTTAGTAGCCATCTATCAGATCCCTGATGTGAGGGAACTTAGCACACAGCAAGCTGTAGTTAGTAGCCATCTATTAGATCCCTTAGCACACAGCAAGCTGTAGTTAGTAGCCATCTATCAGATCCCTTAGCAAACAGCAAGCTGTAGTTAGTAGCCATCTGTCAGATCCCTTAGCACACAGCAAGCTGTAGTAAGCAGCCCTCTATCAGATCCCTTAGCACACAGCAAGCTGTAGTTAGTAGCCATCTGTCAGATCCCTTAGCACACAGCAAGCTGTAGTAAGTAGCCCTCTATCAGATCCCTTAGCACACAGCAAGCTGTAGTAAGTATCCCTCTATCAGATCCTTAAGCACACAGCAAGCTGTAGTAAGTAGCCATCTGTCAGATCCCTAAGCATACAGCAAGCTGTAGTAAGTAGCCATCTGTCAGATCCCTAGTGCAAGTGTAGCACACAGCAGCCTGTATTATGCAGCCATCTATCAGATCCCTGATTGAGGGAACTTGGCACACAGCAAGCTGTAGTAAGTAGCTGACTACCAGATCCCTCAGCACACAGCAAGCTGTAGTAAGTAGCCGACTACCAGATCCCTCAGCACACAGCAAGCTGTAGTAAGTAGCCGACTACCAGATCCCTCAGCACACAGCAAGCTGTAGTAAGTAGCCGACTACCAGATCCCTCAGCACACAGCAAGCTGTAGTAAGTAGCCGACTACCAGATCCCTCAGCACACAGCAAGCTGTAGTAAGTAGCCGTCTATTCGACAGGGTTCGCATGGTCTTTGAAGGTCTTTGAAATTTTGGGGAAAATGGGATACGCTTTTTAAGGCCTTGAAAGTCTGAAAACTGAGTGGGGTCTGTGAAGGTTTGTAAATTTTGTGGACTTCAGAGCGCTAGGGAAAAACTACCAGCTTATCAGTCAGAAACTGCATTTCCCAAGACCAAACAGAAGTATAAATATATTTTTTAATTTGCTGTGCGAAATGAGAAAGAATGCACTTTCTATCAGTTTTGACAGAGCATGTCGGCCATCGGCTATAGTAAGGGTTGCGTCCCTTTACCGGATGTGTGGAAGAGTTGCGTACCTTCATGTTGCTTTTCCATGCCTTATTGCAAAAGTTTTGTGAATTTTGAAAGGATTTTTCTGTATGAACCCTGTTAGATCCCTTAGCACACAACAAGCTGTATGTAAGCAGCGATCAGCATTTAAAAAATAATAACAATAACAAAAAAAGCCATGTCTGTAGCACTTCTTCAAGATTTAGTGTTTCATTTCTTAGTCTGCATTGATTTTGTCTGTAACAAGTAATTTGATTTTGTGGGTCTTCTGTCCAGCTGCAGGAGTTGTCTACATTCACTTACGTCTGCAGACAGCATGAGTTCTTTCATAGAATAGCATAGACTCCACCCTGACAGTGAGAGAGAGAGAAAAAATGCTGTTTCCTTTTCCCCATGTCAGTGCACACCAGTGACTGATGAGCCATGTTCAGGTTTCATCATTACATTGCAACAAGACCACTTTTACACTTAGCCAGTGTCCTACGGCGGTTGACATGGGAGTGGGACATAGTCCTGGCTGAGATAATAAAGGACAGTTAGTCCTGGCTGGGATAATAAAGGACAGTCTTTGCTGGAATAATAAAGGACACATTTAGTCCTGGCTGGGATAATAAAGGACACAATTAGTCCTGCCTGGAATGATAAAGGACACATTTAGTCCTGGCTGGAATAATAAAGGACACAATTAGTCCTGGCTGGGATAATAAAGGACACAATTAGTCCTGACTGGGATAATAAAGGACACATTTAGTCCAGGCTGGGATAATAAAGGACACAATTAATCCTGTTGGAATAATAAGGACACATTTAGTCCTGGCTGGCATAATAAAGGACACAATTAGTCCTGGCTGGGATAATAAAGGACACAATATTGGCTGGGATAATAAAGGACACAATTAGTCCTGGCTGGGATAGCAGACACAGGGGCAGACCAGAGGAGATGACGCATTGTGTTGTTTACTCTGCCAGGGAGAAGCGGGGCAAGCTATGTCCCCACACCCCACAGAAGGAGGCGAACCACAGCCGCCGGAAGTGGGACTACCTCGTGCACAAGTGGCGCCGAGACCTCCATCGTTGGGATGTTCCTGGCAAGACATTGGATGACACCCCCAGAGCTAGCACGCCCACCAAGCTAGAACTGCATCAGGAGTCAAGCGAAGGAACCACCACACCTGTGTCACAGTAAGTGCTGGGCCAAATTCTGAAACGAAGCAACACCTGTGTCACAATAAGTAATGGGTCCGGTTCTAAAACAAAGCAACAAACAGTGTGTACCCAGATTTTGGTGCTAAATGGGACAGGAATATCGCTGGTTTGATTGAGTGTCAGGTCTGGTACCATGTGTATGCTTAGCAAAGGACCTCCATTTTGTGACTGATTTAGATGTGTTGCATACAGATTGGATGAGGAAACCAGGCCCCTCTCCCTTTCTCATGGCTTTATTCACCCTTCAGACTTTCACTCTGTGTGTGAAATTTACTCTGTAAAATCTGTACTAAGGACTCTTTAAAGGAGTGAAAATACCCCTTTAAAATGTGGCTAGCACTTACACTGGCTGAGTGTAAAATGTGTCTATCACTTACACTGGCACAGTGTAAAATGTGTCTCACTTACACTGGCACAGTGTAAAATGTGTCTAACACTTACACTGGCTGAGTGTAAAATGTGTCTATCACTTACACTGGCACAGTGTAAAATGTGTCACTTACACTGGCACAGTGTAAAATGTGTCTGTCACTTACACTGGCACAGTGTAAAATGTGTCTATCACCTACACTGGCACAGTGTAAAATGTGTAACACTTACACTGGCACAGTGTAAAATGTGTCTAACACTTACACTGGCACAGTGTAAAATGTGTCTAACACTTACACTGGCACAGTGTAAAATGTGTCTAACACTTACACTGGCACAGTGTAAAATGTGTCTGGCGGGTGATGATGACCACTGATCTTTCACCAAGCAATCCATTGTTGACAGCGCAGCACAACACATTGTCAAAGCTGCAGTGGAACAAACAACAAGGTTGCGCGCAGTGTCATTCTTAATCAGCGACAAAAATGTGTTCTCGGTGTTTGTTTGCTGTTGCCTTTCACGTTATCCAATCACGTGAGCTGTAGGTGAATGTGAACTATGTGTTTGTGTTTATCGCAATGGCGCGAAGGGCATGTCTAATTGATATGTCGAACCAAAAGCAACAGCACTCTGAACTGGTTGGTGCACCGGCAGCAAACCTGAATTCAGTAGGCCTACAGCAAAAACAGACTCACAGTCTGTAGGGTTTTAGAGTGGATGGCTACAAGGGCAGCCAAACAATGAAGTGCCATGTTTGCCCAGAAACGACTGGACATGTTCCAACAATTAAATTTATGAAGAACAGATTCTGTGTGTGCATATTCAACCATAACATCAGCCAGTATTGTTACAACATCTGTTGGGTAACTGACATTGCAGCCGCTTAACCAACCAACCAAGACTGAAGCTCCCCTCCTCATAAAGAATGAATTTCTGATAGACCAAGGTCTTTAAAAAAATATATGGTATCCTGGACCAGGTCATGGAGTTTTGTCACAAAAGGTCTGTACAGACCCTGGAAGCTGTTACAGTGGTTCACCTACTGACTGACCATGATTCATGATTCAGAGTTACTTTATTAAGTTGTTAGAGAAATTAACTTCATGCCTAAAGATTTAACACATCACAGTAGACAGTAGCACTCATTGCATTTTTTAAACATTTTTTTACACATCACAGTAGACAATAGCACACATTGCATTATTTATTTTTTAACACATACCTGTAGGCAGTAGCACACACATTTTTTTTTTAAAACCATTTAACAGTAGGCAACAGCACACATTGCAGGGTTTTTGTTGTTTTAAACCACATCATTGTAGACAATAGGACACATTGATTTCTTATCATGTATTTTTTTACATCACACTAGGCGAATACCATGAATTGATTTTTGTTTTGTTTTTAACTCGGAGAACAGTTGTTGCCAACACAGGTAACAAAGGTAGATGTGAAACTGCTGTCCTGGTAACAGAAAAAGGTAGATATGAAACTGCTGTCCTGGTAACAAAGGTAGATATGAAACTGCTGTCCTGGTAATAGACAAAGGTCGATATGAAACTGCTGTCCTGGTAACAAAGGTCGATATGAAACTGCTGTCCTGGTAATAGACAAAGGTCGATATAACCGCTGTCCTTGTTGCAGCAAGCTGCCCTGGTCCCCGTCCAGCAGCCCGCCCAGCACGCCCTCCGACCTGGGTTACGTCACTCCCGGCTCCAGCCGCGCCAACCGCTCGCAGCAGCAGCTGGACGATGAGGATGAGGCCTTGCTGCAGGTGGAGGACGCAGACTTCCCGCAGGGGGATGCAGACTTCCCCCCGCTGACAGACTGGGCCGACGCTCACCAGCAGGAGTGTCTGGATGGGGTGTGGGGGGCAGCACCTGTGGCTGAAGATGGCCAGGAGGAGGCAGGGGAAGACAACTTGGAGAAGTCTGTGGGCAAGCTGATGATCACGGATGAGGAAGGGGGCCGCGATGGTGACGGTTACATGCCGGAGGAACCTCTGCAATGATCTGCTGCTCAGACTTGCCATCGTTTCTTGATTTGGATCCGAATGTGGATTTGTTTTTCAACACGTCAGGCTGCAGCGCTTGTGTGGGCATGACTGGCTTTCGGATTTCAGCTGTTCTTGAATCTGATGATTCACTGGTACAAGTCATTGCCAACCCCCCACCCCTCCTCCCCCCAACCCCCCCAAAAAACTATTCCAAATATTAATATATATATAAGAGCCTTTTTTTCTCAGAAAATTTGAGGCGAATGGAGCGTGTTGGTCAGACCACCAGGCTCTCTGTGTCAGAACTGTGCATGTTCTTTCCTTGGACACCAGCAGACTTTAAACCGGATCTGTCAGACCATGCATGATGACAGGCTGTTCCACCTGTACTATCATGTTCCGCCTCCCCATCACCGTTTTTGTTTTTGTTTTAGGTCACCACCATGTCTGAAAGGTCAAACTGACAGTTGCTTGCCTCTAAAATGCTGATCTCATCGAGTTCCATTGTGGTTTTTAGGTATGAACTAGGTAGTAAACAAACTGTAAGAGTATAAAAAGGTGGTGATAATTCATAATAGATTCAGAGTTCAGGAGTCCTGGCAGTTGCAGAGTTCAGGAGCTGTGTTAAAGTGGAGGTGGCCGTCCTGGAATCCCCGTCCTAATGAGCCTTATGGTTTCCGTGCACGTAAAGCAACACTGAACCATGCTTAGGCATTGGTCACAATTTGTCCCTCATACGTCAAGCGACATCCGAGGACATGAAGATCTACATCATCATCATCATAATAGAGTTTGTTGCTTTGTGTTGACCATGCATCAGTATAGTGTTGAAAAGTTCATAACTGCTGTTGTTTTTCCTGAACATGTCGTGAATTTTCATTTTATCATTTGTGTACTTTATATTGCATGGACGGTATGCATGTTAACTGTCATATTGGCGTTTGCACTTCTTATGTTACATGGAATAAGTACATTATGTGTGTGTTGTATTACATGGAATAAGTACATTATGTATGTGTGTGTTTCATGTGGATAGTGCATTCTCTTTCCATTTAAACTGAGCTTGATGTTGTTAATTTGTATTTAATATAGCCTCGTATTTTATTTTCTATGACTGCTATTTCGTGACCAGACAATATCATGGTCGCATTGAGAAGCGTTACCCATTCTCCATTCTGCCCTTGGGTGCTCAAGTATCTTGTAGACATGTAGACACTGCAGTAGCATGGAAAGATCCTGGTCATTCTGCCAAAAGTGCAGGTGGCAGGCTACAGCTAAATATGCACCTTAGTGTGTGGCTTTGCATGAAGTGACACTGTAAATTGGTGTATATATATGGTTGTATGGTGTGCGCCGAGACAGCAGCAGTCTCATGTGGCGCCAGCCATGCAGCAACCATGCAGTGCTGTAAGTACACCACTTGGGTGGATTTGAAAACGTGCGACAAGAGCACAGGGAGTGCTCAAGAGCGGAGAATAGCGCTGTACAAAAGCGCTTCAATAATTTTATTGGCTGTTCACAATCTCTCATTCCAAAATAACGTCAGTCGCGTTCATTGAATCATGTAAAGTGATCTCAGTAAAAAAGATTTTTTTATTTTTTAGCAAACCTGTACTGTATGTGGGAACCATTCATTAATGGAAGCAGCCTGGTTACTACTGTCTCTGGAGCTTTGCCATACTGGGTGGCGATAGTTTTCATACAGTATTGGGAGATTGTTGTTGTCCCATTTATATAGTATTTGGAGATTATTGCCCCAATGGAGATTCTTCCCTGTGGAGAAATGTGGGTCGCTTTTCCGTATGTTACGCACTCCCGTGCCTGCTCAGTGTTTCCAAACATTGGTGGATATCTCAAGTTTTTGACTTGCATAAAAGTCACCCTCCAAACAGTCTGAAACGGAGTAGACTGCGACAGTGCCAGCATTCCAAAGCTCAGTCCCCTCCCCTCTTTTATATAATTTTTGTTGTTGTTTTTTGCCCCCGATCAGATCTGTTTTAACATACATATCAGCCACATGCTCATGTTCTTCTGCATGCTTGACAGGACGTTTAAACTGTTTACTATTTTTAGCAAATGAACTAGCTGAAAGCTAAGTCGGTTTTCATTTTCTTCAATATTTGTTGATTAACTGTTGCTTGAAGAAAAGGTCTGTGAAAATGTACATGGTTTATTTGCCCTGTTAAAAAGAAGCACTCTTCTTTTTTTTCACCTTTTGTGTTTGGATCTTTCATAATAGTAGTATGTGAGGTTACTGATCAGTATTGGGACAGAGGTAAACACACACACACACACACACACACAAGGTTAAAAAGGGAGGTAAAGACCAATGAATTGGACATTTGCTTAGGGGGTCATGAACAATGAATTGAACTTTCACTTATGATTTGAAGAATTCTGTTTCACCTTGATATGACCTTCACGAGCAAATAGGTGTTAGTTAAATGTAAATCTTGTATATCTGCACTGATTTTAAAATGGCTTTTTCTCTCAGGGAAGGGAAGCTGGGGACATCTAATATTATTCTCCTGTCTGGAGTCTCAGGGCTGTCATTTAATACCCCCTTTTCTCCTCTTATTTTTCTGCTTAGTCCTCTCGCTTTCTATCTTGTCATTTTTAATAATAATAATCAAAGTATTTATACAGCGCAAAATCTTGTTCAGGGAGAGCATTGTAAGCATGTGCACGCGCACACATACACACAGGCAACCGCACACACAAGTATAAATATATATTGACTTTCCCCATACACACAGGCAACCACACACACAAGTATATATATACATATATACATTGATTTCCCCCATACACACAGGCAACCACACACACAAGTATATATATATACATTGACTTTCCCCATACACACAGGCAACCGCACACACAAGTATATATACACTGACTTTCCCCATACACACAGGCAACCACACACAAAGTATATATATACATTGACTTTCCCCATACACACAGGCAACCGCACACACATGTATATATACATTGACTTTCCCCATACACACAGGCAACCGCACACACAAGTATATATATACATTGACTTTCCCCATACACACAGGCAACAGCACACACAAGTATATATACATTGACTTTCCCCATACACACAGGCAACCGCACACACAAGTATATATACATTGACTTTCCCCATACACACAGGCAACCGCGCACACAAGTATATATATACATTGACTTTCCCCATACACACAGGCAACCGCCACACAAGTATATATATACATTGACTTTCCCCATACACACAGGCAACCGCACACACAAGTATATATACATTGACTTTCCCCATACACACAGGCAACCGCACACACAAGTATATATACATTGACTTTCCCCATACACACAGGCAACCGCACACACAAGTATATATACATTGACTTTCCCCATACACACAGGCAACCGCACACACAAGTATATATACATTGACTTTACCCATACACACAGGCAACCGCACACACAGTATATATACATTGACTTTACCCATACACACAGGCAACCGCACACACATGTATATATACATTGACTTCCCATACACACAGGCAACCGCACACACATGTATATATACATTGACTTTCCCCATACACACAGGCAACCGCACACACAAGTATATATACATTGACTTTCCCCATATACACAGGCAACCGCACACACAAGTATATATACATTGACTTTCCCCATACACACAGGCAACCGCACACACAAGTATATATACATGACTTTCCCCATACACACAGGCAACCGCACACACAAGTATATATACATTGACTTTCCCATACACACAGGCAACCGCACACACAAGTATATATACATTGACTTTCCCATACACACAGGCAACCGCACACACAAGTATATATACATTGACTTTCCCCATACACACAGGCAACCGCACACACAAGTATATATACATTGACTTTCCCATACACACAGGCAACCGCACACACAAGTATATATATATATACATTGACTTTCCCCATACACACAGGCAACCGCACACACAAGTATATATACATTGACTTTACCCAACTCAAGCGGGAAGTCATTCCATAGAGAGGATGAAGACAGAAAAAGAGACTGGCTTGCACCTCTTGTTGAGTAGCTAAATGGTAACTGGTATGTGTGGCTTGCTCAAAAGGTACTGGTATTTGCCGTTATGTATTTTTTAAATCTTTTTTTTCTTCTCCATTCCTTTAAAAAAAACAAATTCTATCTACTATAAACCGGGGCAATATTGAAGGGACTAACTTTTTCTAAATTGATGTTTCTGGGTGTACGTTTTGTTTCAGATTTGACTTGAGAAAAAGTTACATATAATTAAGAGAAGAGTTGGGAAATGTGTGTTTGCTTATGACAGTTTGATTGTCCTGATGTGACCCCTGGGGTTGACAGGACCTTAAAATGTAATTTACCAAACAGATCTTTGAAGCTCTGTACCATCATTACATTTTCATACCCATTCTTTATCATCATTAGCAAAGGCATAAAAAGTGGAAGCATGTTCCTTCTCAAGTTCTTATCTAACTGAATACAAACCTTGCATTATTTGTTGTTGCAGACAAGAACATATGGGGGGGGGGGGGGGGGTGTTTTATTTTTCATATCTTTATGCTAAAGGCCTGTCCTTGTGAATCCATACTAGTTTGGGTAACTTGAACCATTTTCAGTCACACGCATTTAATATGATGTAAAGGTCTGCCTTTTTTGTTTTTGTTTTTTTGACTGTCATTGTTCAGAACTTACTACTTGTAATGTATTAGCTTTAGATCATCTTTGAACTCAAGAATGTTTTGTCTCTAATTTGTATGAAGTATATTTGCAAAATGTACAATTTTGATTATCTTGTTATAATGAAATGGTTGTAACAGTTGTCCATTTTTGCTGTGGTCTGAAATGTTTCAAAGAATATACATCCAATAACTCTCAAGCGTCTGTTTGATCATCATGTAAAGAATATGTTGAGCATTTTTAGGAAAGAGAATGTCGCTTCAAACCTGTAGGGAACAAACAACAGGCAGACAGAAAATGGTATTCATTCACTTTACTGTATACATATACATAATAAACAGGAGATACATAAAGGTATAATGTAATGACTGAACATGGATACAGTATAATGGAGTAATGATAGAACTATTGCACAGGCTGGATGTGATGCAATACCATTACGATGACGTCGCTCAGTGATGTCATTCCATGACACAATAGATACAACCAGGTCATCGTACAGCCCACTTATAGGGGGACATACAAAAGGCACTGGTAACATGACAGCTAAGCCGGACCTGCTCTGGGCAACCACACCCTCAACACTCGAGAACCAGTCCCTTAGTCAAACAAATAAATCCGCCATGATAGATGGGTGAACAGAAATGCGTGCATGCTGTGTTGGTGCTCACTGTTCACCAGTGAAATACATGGTAGCATGCAGGTTAGGAGTTAACCTCAATATTTTTCTTTTTCTGCTGTGTACCTGTGTACTTCACTAACACAGTTGTTAACCTCAATATGTTGCTATTACTGCTGCGTACCTGTCTACTTCATTATCACAGTCGTTAACCTCAATATTTTGCTATTACTGCTGCATACCTGTCTACTTCATTAACACCTGACTGCACTCAGGCAGTTTGGGCACCAGGTGGGAGGGGACCAATGCTGATTTAGTCTGCATTTTCCTGCAGGCAGATCCAGAGAGAGCATCCCGCCACAAGGAGAGATTGTAACTGATGCGTTTAGATCTAGTACTAGGTGCTCCTCGTGCTCGCTGTTCGCGATGCAGAGGACATTGGGTATGGTCTGCCAATTCAGTAATGATACGTTAAAAAAAAAAAAAAAAAACCTGACCTAGACGTAGAACGTGCTTTGAGGGCACAGATGATGCAGTAAGTTGGTGCTTTACATTCAGTCAACCAATACGGTTATATCAGGGTGAACAGACAATGCAAGGAGCCCATGGATCTGGATGTGTCAAAAACTACCCCCACATTAATAATAATGGAAATTTGTAAAGCACCTACCCTGCGCTGAACAAACATAAAATAACGCATGTAATGTACATCAAGATGGAGAATGTTATCAGCAATTTAACAAAACAGCTAACACATAATGTACACACCAAGAGGGGTGCACGCATAATTGTGTGCAGGATGCACGCACGTTCTGATAGGGGTGAAGGGCAGTATTACCTAACTGAAATATTTAGAGTAGAGAAATGTCTTGAGTTTGCTTTTGAAGGAAGAGAGTGCAGCAGAGTCTTCAGGAGATTGTTCCAAATGTGGGGGCCGGAGTGTGTATAGCCAAATGTGGGGGCCGGAGTGTGTATAGCCAAATGTGGGGGCCGGAGTGTGTATAGCCAAATGTGGGGGCCAAAGTGTGTGAGAGCCATGGATTCTGCGGTTGGAGTCTCAGCACGCATCTGTCCGACAGAGAGCGGGAAGGACTGCAAAGGTGCAGTAGTTCAGAAAGATGAAGGGGTGGAACCCGTGACTGATTTGTAACGCAGGCAAGAAGTTTTGCTAAAAACTGGGAGCCAGTGGAGTTGCTGTAGGAGAGGCGCGAGGCTTTGACGGCGCGGTGCTCTGAGAACAAGGCATGCAGCAGTATTCTGAATTTTCTGCATCGGAGTCAGGAGCGCCCATGAGAAGAGAAAGGCAGTCGTCTAACAGCATTGCCTACAACACGCATCAACTGCCATCTGCACCCATTCTGACCGCTGGGTGGTTGCCCATAGCAGGTCACCGGTGGCCGGTGTAACACAACTGACATCACGGAGTAACAACAGGCGCACAACAAATGCCATTCTGTGCTTGCTCGCTCTCTTCAACTCACTCAAAACACATCTGTACACAGCTAACCTGAGAGGGGGGAACATTGCATATTAAAATAGGTTCCTAATTTTACAGAGGCAAAATGCACAAGAGCCTTGTATTTTTGTAATGCCGTAGAACAGGGATCAATAAATACAGTGGAACTTCTTTGCTCAGAACACGTGAGCAATTACTCTCACACAAAAGGTTCAAGCGCACAAGCACAAAAACTGGGACCAACATGTTGACTATTTCCCCTATAGACATGCCAGTCACACAAAGCATTTTTGCAATGATCTTTTTAAGGCGTGTATACAACATTTAAACTGCACTGGACACAAATCTAAAACACGATATGCACTGTTTCTAACACTCCTGTGACCGTGGAACCGGGTCTAGACCACACCTAGTGTGACTAGACCCAAAGCAAGGTTATAATCCTGAAAAGTTGTGTTCAAAAAAGGCAATGTTTCAGCTTTGTCAAATCAGGAAATGGTCAATGATTCTCCCTTCAATGCAAGCAAAATTGTAAAATAGTAATATCCTCATCAAATTATAAAACAGTGTCATGATCTAGTTAATGTAATACACAACCATGCAGACTTTCCACCTAACTGGGTACGAACATAAAATGTTGACATTTGTGACCTTGAAATGGGGTCAATGCCAGTGAACTCGAAAGGGCAAAACTGAACCAACAGTACCATCGTCCACAGTCTGACATTCGTAACACTTACTGTGTGTGAGGAAATAGCAACACTAAGGTTTCCACATGTCCAGACCTTTGATCAACCAACCAGCCCTGCACTTTAGTACACCGACTATTCCAAATTCTTCCAAAGAAAAAGTGATTCAGCAGTTCCTGCTTAACCCTTTTCCTTGTAATGTATTTTTTGTTCTCTCATTGTTGCAAGAGTAAGCTCTGACGAGGTGTCATTGTGATCACATTGCTACGTCCTAGGGAGGTTCCATTGTATGAACATTAACCCTTTCCTTGCCAAAGGCCTTGTAATGCAGGTTCTCGTTTCATCAGAAATCTGTCTCAAAAAGAGGTTTAGCCAGCCAGGCATGTTCATTTGGAGACATTTACTCTACATAAGAATGCACAAAAAGTGTAAATAAATTTAGGCAAGATGTCATCTGATATCACAAGGGAAGCACTCTTCCCATGACATCACATGACCTTAGGGCAGGGGAAGGGTTAAATCAAAATCAAAAACCTTCAAGTAAACAGAAAGCAATCAGAACTTGATATAAAAAAAAAATCTTTTTTTCTTTCTTTCAATGTTACTGTTTCTTCTTGTTTTTGGCTTCCAAAAGGCATTCTACATATTTGCTTTTTAAGCCTCCAATCTCCTCTGCTCAAACAAGACAGAAATAAACAAGGGCCTTGCCTTTTGGGCATCACCTTATTTTGACTGTTACTCCTAACTTCAACATTGTTTGCCCATGATTTTTGCCCAAAGCATCAACCTGACTAAACCCAGCATAATCAGAAAGCATGGTACAGACTGGATAACTGTACCCGAGGTCTTCAGTGTGCTAGACTGAACAGGCTGTCTCCAGTGTGCTAGATTAAACAGACCGTCTCCAACGTGCTAGATTTAACAGACCGTCTCCAGCATGCTAGATTTAACAGTCTCCAGCGTGCTTGACTGAACAGACCCCTGTGATGCAAGTGTTCAGAAGGTTCACAGCTTGTCAAGCCCTGCTGCAGGACCAACGCACTGAGAGATGCGGAAAAGCTAACGGATGTGCAGGACTGTGTCCGACCACCAAGCATCAAGGAAATGTCTGACACACACCATATGCAGTGATACACCAAATCGTTCACACAGCTCCGGTAAAGCTGAATGAAAAATATAACCAGGTCCCTGAAAACTAAACTCTCAAAAGCTGATCTGGTGCAGAGCACTTGGCCAGCCGTAAAAACAAAACAAAAAACCAACAATGTGCAGTCACCACAGTTTGTCTTATGAACATTGGGGCACAGTCATAGTCCACATTACACATGCGGTAAATCACCCATCCACACACCACCAAGGCTCCTCTGAATATCAGCAAAATGTGCTGTCAAGAAAAAGGGGAGAAGTCAAAACCAGTAATGTACAAAACTGATCAAAAGTAAGTTCACGGAAAAAACACTGCTTTCAAACACTGTACACTCACACACTTCCACGTACAACAAACTGTCCTTGCTGTTAAAATTATAATGAAAAACATTCCTGAGAAAATTCACACGCACAGTCTTCAAGACATAGAAACACATTTAAAACCAATCTCATCTCTCAACTATACGAGACAAGAAGCACTCCTGTAGGTCATAAGGAAGAAAAATGCTACCTTCCATCCTTGTTTTCAAACTGAGATAAACAAGATATCAACTGAAATAGCCCCTGTGCTTCCTTCCACCTTCCCTCTCCTTAATTGACAGAATCCTCCTCCTACCATGAAAAAATACAATCTGGATTGCACAACAGAAAACTAATTTTGTGACTGCATCTGTATTTTTAGTCATTTTCTTGTTAAGCATTCCATGGGTGGGAAGCTAAATGCAATCACACTGATGAAAATGGTGTAGAAAGCTCTTCTTAAAAATCTGTGACATCAAAACTGATTATAATTTATTTATTTTTAATGAAAAAAAGAGGAGAAATTGGGCCAACATCCAACTTATTTTAATTTGTTTTTACATCATCATGATTTGTTTCTGTCAACAGACAAGAAAAGCAACCATCAACCCTTGTGACTAATATGCCTAACCAGTCGGGGGAAAAAAAGAAGATCCCCCCCCCCCCCCCCCCACAGTGTAAAACAAGCAGATCAGCTAATAATCTGATATTGTATTGCAAAAATAACAGAGTACTCCAAAAAGTAAAGCAATGGAAATATAAATAATAGCTACAAATGCGATGAAGTGTTACAGTAAGTTTTCTAAATGTCAAGTTTACACTAACTATACCACCACCCCTTACAGTAAAAATTTTCAATGTCAAGTTTACACTAACTTTACCCCCTAACAGTAATTTTTTGAAATGTCAGGTTTACACCACCCCTTACCGTAAGTTTTTCAAACATAAAGTTTACACTAACTACACCACCCCATACAGTAAGTTTTTCAAACATAAAGTTTACACTACACAACCCCTGACAATAAGTTCTTCAAATGTAAAGTTTACACTAGCTACACAACCCCTTACAATAAGTTTGTCAAATGTAAAGTTTACACTAACTACACAACCCCTGACAATATGTTTTTCAAATGTAAAGTTTACACTAACTACACAACCCCTTACAGTACGTTTTTTCCAATGTCCAACCAACCCCAACCATTGTCTCAAAGCCAACCCTGTATCACCAGCAACTTTTACACCAGCACAAGAACTAAGCCTGTGGACTCTGAACACATCTTTTAGCTGTTATTACGTTTCTCTTTTTCTTAAACAACAAATCATGCCAACTCAGTCATATTCTGGTACTGAACAAATGCCAGCTCAGTCATATTCTGGTACTGAACAAATCATGTCAACTCGGTTATATTCTGGTACTGAACAAATGCCAGCTCAGTCATATTCTGGTACTGAACAATCTCAAGTAGGGCATGGTGGGTTTTTAGGAGCATCACCCATTTTGTATCAGATACCACCTCTGACTATCTGACACATCACAAAATTCACCGCAGACCTTTTTGCTTTTCTCCAAACACAGCTGTTATCATTTAAACCCGGGACAATCATCACTGGCCCACTGACCGGAAGAAAAAAAACAGAAGAATGACAGCCAACATGGCCATTAGCAATGGAACTGACACTCCCACCTCCTCAATCCATTGGAATAATACAGCCACCTTCTGGGAAGAAAGTCTCCACTGCACTCGGATTCCGCAACACAGAGGTAGAGCAAGAAATCAGGTAATCAGTCCTCCCACACAATTAGCTGCTCTCTGTTCTCTCTCTCTCTCTCTCACACACACACACACACACACACACACACAGTGACACACACAAAACACCGATGCAAATTTCTGGATGGTCTACAATGTTAATGTTGCTTGTGTACTTAAACGGGCATTTACTGAGGTAACCCTGGATACGCTTTGGTGTGAGATAAACCTGCAAAAATTAAATATTTTAATGCTTATCTCCGAGTCAGCTTGCATGACAAGGCAGGAAACCATTTTGAAAGCTGCCACCAATGGACACCACATGATGTGCAACTACTTCCCTACTACTTACACTACACCGTTCACACAGGTTTGGGGAGAACACAATTCCAGGATTTGTTAACCACTCACTGCCTTACAAGAGTCAATATACATTATTTTCAAGGATCGTCTGAAATTGAAAAAAAAAAATGAAAAAAAAATAGAGCGAGAAAAAAAAAGATCCACCTACATTTACAAGAAGAAAGCAATACTGGATTTAAGTGAGAGTAGGAAAAGCAAGGCAGGGGCAAGAGCGGGAGTCAGCAAAGTCACTGTTTAGTCAAAGAGGTGTTTTAGTCAGCTGGCTTAGTTCCGTATTAACGCGGGGTCGTTCTTAATCAGCAGGGCCATGCTGGGTCATTAGATCGAAAGTGAGGCAGGGTTGCCATTTTTGCATAATCCAACCTTGCTTTTACTCTCATGGCCTGCTGCCACCTGGCTCATGAAGACCGATCCCACGTCAAATGCACAAACCAATCTCACTTTTGATCTTGGGTCACCTTGGTTGGTGACCTCCCTCATTAATATTTCTGAAGAGTGCTCCATGGACACGGAAGAAATATAGCAAAGAGAAAAAAGATGTGTCAGTATTGTACTTCCCTCATTAATATTCTGAAGAGTGCTCCATGGACATGGAAGAAATATAGCAAAGAGAAAAAAGATGTGTCAGTATTGTACTTTCTCCCAAACGACCGCAGACCCCCTCCCCCCTCCAAACAGCCGAGGACATTCAAAAGTAGAAATACTGGGATCAGTCTTTATAAATTA
The DNA here is from genome assembly GCA_018857735.1 of Alviniconcha marisindica. Taxonomy (NCBI): domain Eukaryota; kingdom Metazoa; phylum Mollusca; class Gastropoda; family Provannidae; genus Alviniconcha; species Alviniconcha marisindica. The sequence goes on from JABMCL010003081.1 coordinate 516,454, forward strand.
TAGATAAAACTTGTCTTAGCTCCTAAGTCCCCGACACAGAAAACAAAAGTGTAGTCGCAACCCACCTCTGCTGAGCCTAGCTGCCAACGAGTCTATGTCCTTCCAAAGAAAAATGACCACTGCATAAAGAAACCCACTGTGTATGACGACATAAAATGGAGAACAAGCTGTTATATAAACTGCTGAACATTACTCTGCCTTCATTCTTGTGCTGCACAAAAGGTGGGCACGTGTGTAAATATTAGTTACAGATCACTGAACGAGTTCAAGAACAAAAATACAAGGGCTACAGCACAGGCATTTCACCGCTTTCTTTCAGGCAGAATTTCATCTTAAAGGAATCAGTCTTTAGTAGTTTTCACTGTTTCCTTCCTTGCATTAGGTTCTTTTGAACCCCCCCCCCCCCCCAAAAAAAAACTGACTGCATTGCACAGCCAGTGGTTTGACTGCATTGCACAGCCAGTGGTTTAAACATCAAAGCACACACACCACTTGTGTCCAACCATCCTGTTCACGCTCTTCATCTCACTACTGCTCCAGCAGATAGGCACAACCGCACGCCAGCTCTCGTTTAGTCTCTGCGCACCAAGCGTAACGCACACCTCCCAAGTTTGCCAACGAACCAACAGCTGCCATTTAGTTCCATTTGTGAGTCAGTGCTCTTCTGAACGAGGTTAACAGAGTACAATATAAACTATTCACAGTCAAAATGTGTTTGATATAATACACTAGGTAACTGAGTTCCGTTTTCCAAGTACGCACATACACGCTATCTACAAACGTAGCAACACTGTCCCTGTTTCGCCTACACTCTCACAACTCAGCCTGCCATTCTGTATCAGGCTTGCCATTTTCTAATGGTAAAAAAAACAAAAAACAAAACACAAACAGGCCAGGGTCCAGGAGCTGCCTCAGGCCTGGTAGGCGCAGAGCGAACAAGGCACAGAAAACGGCACCTCCTTGTAGAGGAGCATCAAACCTGGACTGGGTAAAAACCTGGACTGGAAAAGTGTGCCAAAACCTGGATTGGAAAAGTGCGCCCAAACTTGGACTGGAAATGCAGTAAACACATCAGCTGCTTCTGGGTCCACTTTTTCCCTTTTCTTTTTGTTGTTGTTTGTTTTTTCCCCTCAAAATATTCAATAACCTGAATTTCCACTTGTTTTCAAAAGCTGATTTTCAGCCCCCCTGCCTAAAAGGCGGCAAACAGGGACACCGCAATTCAATACCTAGCCATAACTGCCGCAGACTGCAATGACAGTCCCACAGCAAAGCGCAACATACAGCAAGACAGAATACAAAACCTGCAGCATTAGTCTCTCTTTCACAATCCCACAGCAAAGTGCAACATAAAGGAGACAAACAGAAGTCAAAGCCTGCTGCACTGGTCTCTCTTTCACAGAACTTGCAATCAAACAGCCATCACAACTTTAAAGAAGAAGAAGAAGAAAAACAACCTTAAAAAACCTGCACGTTTATGAGCCTGCACTTCAACTGCTGATTTGTATAACGCATGAAGTCCCCCATCAACTTGCGCCCACTTGCAGAATTGTGCCTGACCAGGACACAAGACCGTGTCTAACAGACACTGTGCAAATACTCACTACCTTGCGCGGCGGGGCTGAATGTCAACGAAATACAACAGCGTTAACGTAACACAGACAAAAAGCACACATCAACAAACTGATGTACTGTTATAATTTTACAGCAATTTCTGCTTAAAAAAGTAAGACACCAAAACACAACAGGGGCCTCAAATCTGCACCATAACTAATGCGTTTGGCATGCTGTGCACCAGTTAATGTGTTTGGCATGCTTGCCTCAAGAATGCCTTTTTTTTTGCTCCAAGATGCCGTCTGTTTCAGTTTCCACTCAACTCTATCCATTACTCTGAAGCAAACCATCAGTGCTGCGTTAAATGTAAAGCAATGGTGTTATGATGGACAAGGGTCAAGATTACCCTCCACCACAACCTTCCTCTAGAGTTCCTCGGCATCAGTCTGTAACAGTGGTGAAATTTCTGAGAGATGGGGTAGACTGCCTGGGCTTCCTGAGCGAGTAGACGTCATCCTGAGCTGAACAGAACTGAAGTGACCCACCGGCAAGCAGAGGTCTCTCTCACACTCCAACTCGCACACACCACAGTTGGTTGGACAGTGTAACTGAGTGACACCAGCCATCAAAAACATCCTGACTTTCCGACGTAGCTCTCCACACATTCCTGAGTCTCATCCAGCATGCGCAAACAGGTGGAACAAGTCTTGGTCTACAGTAACCTCCCTTTTGCGAAATAAGGGAGCACAAAATAATGGGAGCTCACAAAGTACAACAACGAAAAACAAGAAAGCAAAGTGCTTGGCATGCAGACACACACACACAAACACACGCACGCACCCTCAGTGCCTCGCATGCCAACAAACTCACTTACACGCTAACGGTCACAGCATTACGAGAGAGGGGGGCCAACCACGGTGGACTAATTTTGTGGCGAGTCTTTAGTTGGGGGCGGGGGGTAGGTACTGGGTAAAGAGCTCATCATGAAGGGTGAGATGGAGCCGGCCGTCATGGACTGCAAGGCCTTCTGGCGCATGATCTCCTCCAAGAGGTGCGCATGCGCGGTGGGGCTGAGCTGCGGCTGGTACATGCCCAGCTGGGAGGCTGCCGAGGTGGGAGGGAAGGTCTGTCCCAGGTAGGCCTGCACAAACGCTGGGTGGGGTAGCAGGGAGGACATGAAGGCTGGCGCCGCTTCCGCTGGCTTGGCCGGCTGCAGTGGACAGACAGACAGGTGTTCATTGTCAAATGCTGGCCGAGTTCTTTGTGTTCAACGAAAGTGTTGCTTTTTACTCCTGCCAAAGTAAACAGCACTACTTCTTCATGTCCAACAGAAGCGTTGCTGTTCATGTCAAAGTAAACAGTAGCAGTACTTCATGTCCAACAGAGGCGTTGCTGTTCGTGTCAAAGTAAACAGTAACAGTACTTCTTCATGTCCAAAGTGTTGCTGTTCATGTCAAAGTAAACAGTAACAGTACTGCTTCATGTCCAACAGAAGTGTTGCTGTTCATGTCAAAGTAAACAGTAACAGTACTTCTTCATGTCCAACAAGTGTTGCTGTTCATGTCAAAGTAAACAGTAACAGTACTTCTTCATGTCCCAAAGTGTTGCTGTTCATGTCAAAGTAAACAGTAACAGTACTGCTTCATGTCCAACAGAAGTGTTGCTGTTCATGTCAAAGTAAACAGTAACAGTACTGCTTCAGGTCCAACAGAAGTGTTGCTGTTCATGTCAAAGTAAACAGTAACAGTACTGCTTCAGGTCCAACAGAAGTGTTGCTGTTCATGTCAAAGTAAACAGTAACAGTACTTCTTCATGTCCAACGGAAGTGTTGCTGTTCATGTCAAAGTAAATAGTAACAGTACTTCTTCATGTCCAACAGAGTGTTGCTGTTCATGTCAAAGTAAACAGTAACAGTACTGCTTCATGTCCAACAGAAGTGTTGCTGTTCATGTCAAAGTAAATAGTAACAGTACTTGCTTCATGTCCAAAGAAGTGTTGCTGTTCATGTCAAAGTAAACAGTAACAGTACTCTTCATGTCCAAAGTGTTGCTGTTCATGTCAAAGTAAACAGTAACAGTACTGCTTCATGTCCAAAGTGTTGCTGTTCATGTCAAAGTAAACAGTAACAGTACTTCTTCATGTCCAAAGTGTTGCTGTTCATGTCAAAGTAAACAGTAACAGTACTTCTTCATGTCCAAAGTGTTGCTGTTCATGTCAAAGTAAACAGTAACAGTACTTCTTCATGTCCAAAGTGTTGCTGTTCATGTCAAAGTAAACAGTGACGCTATCACAGTATCAGCTATTGCACGTTAGACCAAAAACTTTTTTGGCACGTCAATGTAAAGAGTATATTTATGTTGGAATTTGCTAAGCATTAATACCTGCAGAAAACAGCAAAATAACTGTTCAGTTCACAAACACATTCACACTGAGCAGATATACTCAAAACTGTTCATATTAAACAACTGCTACAATAGTACAGATACATATGTGCAAATGTTAATGCACACACACGTAACACCCCCATACCACATAATTATGACAGAAACAAAACACACACATATCCAGTAATTATATACACCCAATGGGCACTGACATTGGTTTCAAACAGTCAAGCATATGGCACACACACAATCCACACACATCCACCACACAACATAATAAACACTGACATCCATCACACAACATACACACACACACACACACACACTGTGCACACACACAGCGCACACATGGCACACACACTGTGTGCACCCACATTGCGCGCACACACACTGCACACACACACACTGCGCGCACACACACACACACACACCACACAAAACACACACACACACACACACACACACACACACACACACATACACACACACACACACAACACCCACACACAATCACACACACACAACACACACACACACACACGCACACACACATACACACACACACACTGCGCACACACACACGCACACACACAACACACACACATGCGCACACACATCACACCACACACACACTGGCACACACACACACACACAATCACACACACACACACACACACAATCACACACACACCACACAATACACACACACACACACTCAACACACACACACACACAATACACACACACCACACACACACCACACACACACACATCACACACACCACAACACATGCAATACACACACACGCACACGCACACACACACGCACACTGCGCACACACAATACACACACACACACAATACACACACACACAATACACACACACGCACACACACATACAATACACACACCCACACACACAATACACACACACACACTGCGCACACACACACACTGCGCGCACACACACACACAATACACACACACACACACACACGCAGCACTGACCCTGGGCAAGGCGGTGAACTGCGACCCAAACAGCGCCGACTGAAGAATCACGTCTGACTGCTGGTGCTGTGCCTGCAAGGCCTCCGCCATCTTCCGAGCACTTGCCTCACTCTGACTCGTCCCTGCCACACCATAGCTGGCGCCAGCACCACCACCACCACCGCTGCTAGGCTGCGCAGTGGCGCTGGCCTTACTCACACTGGCACCGCTGCTGTGGGCGCTGGAGTGCGCCTTCCTGCTGTGGCTGCTCCCATCTCTGCAACTGGGGGTTCTTCGCACAGGGTAGGGGGCGCTCAGGTCCAACACAGACTCTTTGGCGGCGGAACAGGAAGAGGAGGAGGCGGAGAAGGAGGAAGTCGATGGGGTGGCGGCAGAGTTCAACTTGGGGCGCTGGGCCTCGGGCGTGGCCGGGTAGCTGTGGTGCTGCTGCTGGGTGTGGATGCGGCTCAGCACCTGCTCCGGGTGGGGGAAGTGCACGTCCGGCTTGCTCCTCATCTCGGCGTGCGTGCGCTGCTGTCGGAGGCCCGAGTGGTGGAGGTGGTGGTTGGGGAGGTCGTCCGGGGGCATGGCTGCCTTGATGTAGCTGGAGTGGGCGGGCGGCGGGGCCTGCAGCGGCTGGGCGCAGGGGCTGGAGGCCAGGACGTGGGGGTCGGTGGTGTGCGGGTGGAAGGCGTGGTTGGCCAGGCCATAGTTGAACCAATAGTCACTGGCGGCCTTCAGGCTGTGGACCACCGAGTCGGCGCCTCGGCTGTGCGCTGCAGGGACTTTCTGCGGTGATGACGACGACAACGATGACGTGGATAACGACGTCTTGTGACGCGAGCTGGTCCCAGACTGGTGGTTGGAGTGGTGCGGGTGATGCTGGCGAGAACTGCCACCTTGATGACTGTGCTGCTGCGGTTTGTGGTGGTGGTGATGGTGATGGTTCTTGAAGCTGGCAGAGGAGGAGGGCTGGTGGCTGGCGCTGTGGGCAGGGAGAGCCGGCAGCTTCAGCATGGAGGAGGAGGCGCTGGGGAGCGCGGCGCTGTGCTGGGGGGACTCGGCCTGGTGGGGCAGGGCCACATGTTTACGCTGCATGATGGGCGACATGATGCTTGTGGCCATGCGGTGACGCACCACCGGCACCTCCAGCGGAGGCACGCGCTGCACGAAGGCCGGCCGCATCTCCACGTGGTACAGGTCCTCCACTTTGTACACTTTGGGACCCGGCAGCGGGTCGGCAGCCTGAGAGCTACCTGCCAGCGAGTGGGTCTCGGTACCCGTGCTGGTGAAGGTGGAGGTTTGGGTGTGGTCCTCCTCCCTGGGGAGGGGCGTCTCGGCATCCTCTGCTTTGCCCTCCTCCATCTTCTCCACCTTGACAGCCTTCACTGCCTTCTCCTGAAAACCCCCCAGGAGAAAACTGCATGCAGCAAATCAATGTTGAACATTTTCAGTGATCATAGTAATGCTTCACTGGACCTCGCAGTGCACCTCAAGCCAAGAAACATCATGGGCCCTATCAGCAGGAATGGAACCTTTATAAAAACAGGCTCCCAATTTGTCTGTCAGCTTAACGTCTTAGAGACTCCCAATTTGTCTGTCAGCTTAACGTCTTAGGACTCCCAATTTGTCTGTCAGCTTAACGTTTTGTTTGCTAACTGCTGACCTTTGAAAGTCACAGAAACAGTGATGTGAGTGCCGCCATCGAGTGTCTGGCATGCCGTGTCGTTGACATCATGAACACAGCTGACTCTTGAGGCCAAAGTATATGCCATGTCATGAGACAGCCCTTTTTCTGCTCTTCACTGGTAAAAAGCAACCCCCACCCCCAACCCCACGTCTTCACTGTGCAAAAGAGACGTCCATACCTGGGCGTTGCTGCAGATGTTGTTGTTGTTGGGCTTGGGCTTTGTCTCATCAGCCTCAGGCTCTGCTTCGCTGGTCTGTTGTCAACATAAACATGGGCTAGGTTAGGTCTGTTGTCAACATAAACATGGGCTAGGTTAGGGCTGTTGTCAACATAAACACGGGCTAGGTTAGGTCTGTTGTCAACATAAACATGGGCTAGGGTAGGGCTGTTGTCAACATAAACATGGGCTAGGTTAGGTCTGTTGTCAACATAAACATGGGCTAGGTTAGGTCTGTTGTCAACATAAACATGGCTAGGTTAGGTCTGTTGTCAACATAAACATGGGCTAGGTTAGGTCTGTTGTCAACATGAACATGGGCTAGGTTAGGGCTGTTGTCAACATAAACATGAGCTAGGTTAGGGCTGTTGTCAACATGAACATGGGCTAGGTTAGGCTGTTGTCAACATGAACATGGGCTAGGTTAGGGCTGTTGTCAACATGAACATGGGCTAGGTTAGGGCTGTTGTCAACATGAACATGGGCTAGGTTAGGGCTGTTGTCAACATGAACATGGGCTAGGTTAGGGCTGTTGTCAACATAAACATGGGTAGTTAGGGCTGTTGTCAACATAAACATGGGCTAGGTTAAGGCTGTTGTCAACATGAACATGGGCTAGGTTAAGGCTGTTGTCAACATAAACATGGGCTAGGTTAGGGCTGTTGTCAACATAAACATGGGCTAGGTTAGGGCTGTTGTCAACATAAACATGGGCTAGGTTAGGGCTGTTGTCAAAAATAAACATGGGCCAGGTTAGAGCTGTTGTCAACATAAGATGGGCTAGGTTAGGGCTGTTGTCAACATGAAACATGGGCTAGGTTAGGGCTGTTGTCAATACAAAGATGAGGCAAGTTAGGGCTGCTGTCAACATAAACATGGGCTAGGAGGGCTGTTGTCAACATAAAGATGAGGCAAGTTAGGGCTGTTGTCAATATACGTGGGCTAGGTTTAGGCTGTTGTCACAATAAACATGAGACATAAATGTCACCATAAACGTGGGACAGGTTAGGGCTGTTGTCAACAATAAATGTGTGCTAGATGAGGACTGTTGTCAACATAAATGTGGGCTAGATTAGGGCTGCTGTCAACATAAATGTGGGCTAGATTGGGGCTGTTGTCAACATAAACATGGGTGTGACAGGTTAGGGCTGTTGTCAACATGGGCTACATTAGGAATGTTAACATAAATATGGGCTAGATTAGTACTGTTGTCAATATAAACATGGGCTAGATTAGGGTTGTAAACCTGTTGTCAACATAAACGTGGGCTAATTTAGGGATGTTTTCAACAGAAACGTGGGCTAGATTAAGGCTGTTGTCCTGTTAAAAAAAAGCATTGTTGTTGCTTTTCTACTACCTTCCACATGCTTCAGTATTTTTTCTGAACGCTGGCTGTCAAATTTGTCCCACATTTTCACCCCCCAGCAATTTCTTTAATACTGCCCTCACAAAACATCGCAACTACACTAACATATCCAGATCATCATCACAAACACCATCAACATGACCAAAGCAGCCTCATCCAGATCACTACACCAGCACCCCCTCACCAGCACCGTTACATGAACCTTCCTCGCCAACACGGGACCCACCTTTCTGCTGTTCCGGTTTCGCACCTGTCCGTTGTGCACTCTCTGCACGCTCTGTGCTACGTCCTTCACTGGAGGGGGCGGCAGGTCTTGCTCGCTCACCTGTCTAGACTTCGCTCGACGCAACCCTCGCAAGTGAAGCTCATAGGGCAAAATCAACCTGCACATGCAACCCAACAGACACTGTCAGCAACACAATACGCATCAACTTTTTTCCGTTGCCTGGACTTCACCCAACACAAGTGAGGCTCACAGGGCAAAATCAGCCTGCAAACGCAACAGAACAGAAACTGTCAGCAGTACAATACACATCACAGTTTTCCTCTGCCTGGAGATCAGACAAAATCCAAAAGTTACATCAGATAACCTCCCGTTAACAGGGAACAGAGCAGCAATAACAGGGTTCCTATGATCAGATAACTTCCAGCTGACAGGGAATAGAGCATCAGTAACAGGGTTCCTATGATCAGATAACCTCCCGTTAACAGGGAACAGAGCAGCAATAACAGGATTCCTATGATCAGATAACTTCCAGTCGACAGGGAACAGAGCAGCAATAACAGGGTTCCTATGATCCGATAATTTCCAGTTAACAGGGAATAAAAGAAGCAATAACAGGGTTCCTATGATCAGATAACTTCCAGTTGACAGGGAATAGAGCATCAGTAACAGGGTTCCTATGATCAGATAACCCAGTTGACAGGGAATAGAGCATCAGTAACAGGGTTCCTATGATCAGATAACCCAGTTGACAGGGAACAGAGCATCAGTAACAGGGTTCCTATGATCAGATAACCCAGTTGACAGGGAATAGAGCATCAGTAACAGGGTTCCTATGATCAGATAACCAGTTGACAGGGAATAGAGCATCAGTAACAGGGTTCCTATGATCAGATAACCAGTTGACAGGGAAAGACATCAGTACAGGGTTCTATAAGATAACCAGTTGACAGGGAATAGAGCATCAGTAACAGGGTTCTTATGATCAGATAACCAGTAAAATAGAAAAAAAAAAAAAACAGGGAATAGAGCATCAGTAACAGGGTTCTTATGATCAGATAACCAGTTGACAGGAAACAGAGCAGCAATAACAGGGTTCCTATGATCAGATAACCAGTTGACAGGGAATAGAGCATCAGTAACAGGGTTCTTATGATCAGATAACCAGTTGACTGGGAATACAGCAGCAATAACAGGGTTCTTGTACTCCAAAATTGTCACAATTTCCAGAAACTTTCAAGACAATTTGTTTTTTAATTTAAAGTCCAAAGATCAAATCAGATAGATCACTCACCAACTCAACTTTAATTTTCACCACTTGACACAAATATGTATATATATATATATATGATATATCCTTCATCCTTCACTTCACACATCAAACAATTCTGCCAGTTCATGGATATGATTTACATCAGCAAACTATGAAGCCCTCTAACTACGTGTTCTAAAGGTCAGGGATTATTGGCTGTTCAGTTTGACAGAAGTCCAAAGGGTCTGGACACAGCTAAACCAAACATTAGCTTCACCTTTCATAATGCTTGCGAGTGCAGGTGGCAGCACTTGTGTTGCTGGCGTGTCCACCAAGCTGGTCGTACAGTACCTTCCACTGGCGGTTGTCACATATCTGGAAATCATCATACAACGATGACACACAAGCGGTTGACTGGTAAACATTAGACCTTTATGAATCAATTACACAACAGTGATCGACTCACAATTATTATATATACAACTGTTTAGACATACCCCACTGCAGCTACCCAGTCTTTTTGACATACCTTCTTGTAGTCATCCTATCCCTTTCACATACCTTACTGCCATTCCCTCTTTTTGACGTACTTTATTGTAACAACACTGTCTTTTTGACACACCTCATTGTATCCACCTGTCTTTTTGGCATACCTCATTGTAACCGCCCCATCTTTTTGGCATACCTCACTGTAACCACCCCATCTGTTTGGCATACCTCACTGTAACCGCCCCATCTGTTTGGCATACCTCACTGTAACCACCCCATCTGTTTGGCATACCTCACTGTAACCACCCCATCTGTTTGGCATACCTCACTGTAACCACCCCATCTGTTTGGCATACCTCACTGTAACCACCCCATCTTTTGGCATACCTCACTGTAACCACCCCATCTATTTGGCATACCTCACTGTAACCACCCCATCTATTTGGCATACCTCACTGTAACCACCCCATCTGTTTGGCATACCTCACTGTAACCACCCCATCTGTTTGGCATGCTTTGTTGCAGTCACTTCATCTTTGTCACATACCTTATTGTAGCCACCCAGTCTTTTTGGCATACCTCACTGTAACCACCCCATCTGTTTGGCATACCTCACTGTAACCACCCCATCTGTTTGGCATACCTCACTGTAACCACCCCATCTGTTTGGCATACCTCACTGTAACCACCCCATCTATTTGGCATACCTCACTGTAACCACCCCATCTATTTGGCATACCTCACTGTAACCACCCCATCTATTTGGCATACCTCACTGTAACCACCCCATCTATTTGGCATACCTCACTGTAACCACCCCATCTATTTGGCATGCTTTACTGCAGTCACTTCATCTTTGTCACATACCTTATTGTAGCCACCCAGTCTTTTTGCTGCCTTGTAGAATGCATAGAGATCAACTGAAAATCAAACAATTCAACAGTGGTAAGGATCTGGGCAGTTAATTTTCTGTTTATTGAAAGCAAGTGTACACATGTACGCGCATTTGCATGAGAGCACACACACACACACACACACACACACACAGCTTTTACATGTTAAACACAAAAAGAAAATAAGGTAAAATATCTGTGCAAAAGCAACGGATCAACTCCCAAAATAAAACTTAGTATGAACACAAACTCATCGCTTAATTACCAAAGCAAAACAAAGTGACAAGTGGCCAACATCCAGTCTCTTCTTATCCATGTAATACCCTTCGACTGATCAAAATTCCCTTGTACGTCAGCTTTAAAATAAACTCAAAGGCAGATTAAAACATGGCCCATCTGGTGAATCTTTTAATCAAAAAGAAATCAAAGGCTTACTTTAAGCATTCAGATTCAAATATCCCCCCCCCCCCCCCCCCCCCCCCCCACCACGATTAGTATGACTACAGAAAACAAACCCCACAGCCATTGAAATAAGCACATCTATGTATAACCCAAACCTGGTCAGAAGATGTGACACAGGTAATGACTAGCGGAGGGAAAACGATCGAGGACAAGGTGAGACAATGAAGACAAGGACTACATAACAGCATAGGAAGGACTAGGTGAGACAGCACAGATACAGACTGTGTAAGACAGCACAGGAAGGACTAGGTGAGACAGCACAGATACAGACTGTGTAAGACAGCACAGGAAGGACTAGGTGAGACAGCACAGATACAGACTGTGTAAGACAGCACAGGAAGGACTAGGTGAGACAGCACAGATACAGACTGTGTAAGACAGCACAGGAAGGACTAGGTGAGACAGCACAGATACAGACTGTGTAAGACAGCACAGGAAGGACTAGGTGAGACAGCACAGATACAGACTGTGTAAGACAGCACAGGAAGGACTAGGTGAGACAGCACAGAACAGACTGGGTAAAACAGCAAGGAAGGACTAGGTGAGACAGCACAGATACAGACTGTGTAAGACAGCACAGGAAGGCTAGGTGAGACAGCACAGGAAGGACAAGGTGAGACAGCACAGAAGGACAGGTGAGACAGTGCAGCAAGACAGGTGAGACAGAAGAAGGACAATAAAGCAAGGAAGGACTAGGTGAGACAGCACAGAAGACTGGTAGATAGCACAGCAAGGACAGGTGAGACAGCAAGATACAGCACTGTGTAAGACAGCACAGGAAGGACAAGGTGAGAAGCACAGAAAGGCAGATGGTAAGACAGGCACGAAGCACTAGGTGGACAGCACAGATCAGACAAAGAAGCACAGAAGGACTAGGTGAAAGCATCAGATACAGACTATGGTGGGACAGCACAGGAAGGACAGGTGAGATAGCACAGAAAGACTAGGTAGACAGCACAGGAAGGACTAGGTGAGACAGCACAGATACAGACTGGTAGACAGATGGAAGCACTAGGTGAGACAGCACAGATAGACAGGACTGGTAAGCACAGACGGAAGGACATAGGTGAGACATGCACAGATACAGACTGTGTAAGACAGCACAGGAAGGACTAGGTGAGACAGCACAGATACAGACTGTGTAAGACAGCACAGGAAGGACTAGGTGAGACAGCACAGATACAGACTGTGTAAGACAGCACAGGAAGGACTAGGTGAGACAGCACAGGAAGGACAAGGTGAGACAATGAAGACAAGGACTACATAACAGCATAGGAAGGACTAGGTGAGACAGCACAGATACAGACTGTGTAAGACAGCACAGGAAGGACTAGGTGAGACAGCACAGATACAGACTGTGTAAGACAGCACAGGAAGGACTAGGTGAGACAGCACAGGAAGGACAAGGTGAGACAGCACAGGAAGGACTAGGTGAGACAGCACAGGAAGGACAAGGTGAGACAATGAAGACAAGGACTACATAACAGCATAGGAAGGACTAGGTGAGACAGCACAGATACAGACTGTGTGAAGCACAGGAAGCTAGGTGAGACAGCACAGATACAGACAGTAAGACAGCACAGGAAGGACTAGGTGAGACAGCACAGATACAGACTGTGTAAGACAGCACAGGAAGGACTAGGTGAGACAGCACAGATACAGACTGTGTAAGACAGCACAGGAAGGACTAGGTGAGACAGCACAGATACAGACTGTGTAAGACAGCACAGGAAGGACTAGGTGAGACAGCACAGGAAGGACAAGGTGAGATAGCACAGACAAGGACAAGGTGAGACAGTGCAGACAAGCACTAGGTGAGACAGCACAGGAAGGACAAGGTGAGATAGCACAGGAAGGACTAGGTGAGACAGCACAGGAAGGACTAGGTGAGATAGCACAGACAAGGACAAGGTGAGACAGTGCAGACAAGCACTAGGTGAGACAGCACAATAAGGACAAGGTGAGATAGCACAGACAAGGGAAAGGTGAAACAGTGCAGACAAGCACTAGGTGAGACAGCACAGGAAGGACAAGGTGAGATAGCACAGACAAGGAAAGGTGAGACAGTGCAGACAAGCACTAGGTGGGACAGCACAGGAAGGACAAGGTGAGATAGCACAGACAAGGACAAGGTGAGACAGTGCAGACAAGCACTAGGTGGGACAGCACAGGAAGGACTATGCAAGACAGCACAGGAAGGACTAGGTGAGACAGCACAGGAAGGACTAGGTGAGACAGCACAGGAAGGACTAGGTGAGACAGCACAGGAAGGACTATGTGAGACAGCACAGGAAGGACTATAAATATTAAAAAAGGACTATGGGAGACAGACAAGGACCAGGTGAGACAGCACAGGAAGGACTAAAAAAAAAAAGGACTATGGGAGACAGACAAGGACCAGGTGAGACAGCACAGGAAGGACTAGGTGAGACAGCACAGGAAGGACTGAAAAAGGACTAGGTGAGACAGACAAGGACAAGGCAAGTGAGCAGCTGCCCCTTGAGCCTACTTTGCTTGAAGCCCAAAGATGGCAGGCGATCAATGGGGGAGTTGCGAGTGGCCATGAACTTGTAGAGGTTCTTCAAGAAGACCCTCTCCTCATCGCTCATGTTGCTCTTCGGTGTTGGATTGATCCCATTCCTGTTTTGGATCCTCTGCGACTGTAACAGAGATGTCGCTCTGCATGCAGTAAACCCAAACCATCATCCGACTCTATCTGCTGATCCCATGGACCTAACAAACAACACAGGGCAAACGAAACAGTGAGTCTGCTTCACTTCAAGATGGTGTCTACGACACTAACAGAGCTCAGGGATGCCCGCACAGGTGCTCCATTCAGTAGCTCACAAGTTTCCCTTCTGCTGTCTTGAACATGTGGCACTGGCAGTGTTTAAACCACCAATGCGCACACAAAATCCTGCACAATATACAAATAGGGGCAGTGTTTAAACTGCCAATATGCACAAAATCCTGTACAATATGCAAATACTGGCAGCAATTAAACTGCCAATACACACAAAATCCTGTACAATATTATATACAAATACTGGCAGTGTTTAAACTGCCAAAGTATGCACAAAATCCTGTACAATGTTATATACAAATGCTGGCAGTGTTTAAACCGCCAAATCCTATACAATATACAAATACTGGCAGCATTTAAACTTCCAATACACATATAATCTTGTACAATATACAAATACTGGCAGTGTTTAAACTGCCTATACACACAAAATCCTGTATAAAAAACAATGGCAGTGTTTAAGCCGCCAATACACACACAAAATCCTGTATGATATAAAAATACTGCTCGCAGGCAGAACATAATGTACATCATGTTTTTGAGTGTGGCTGTTAAAAACCTCAATGTACTAATCCTTTCTTTCTAACTTTGATGTATCTTCCAATGTATAATGACAAATCAGACATTAGTCACATACATGAGCAAAACAGCTGTCCTATGTAAAGACTTGTGTACAATCTCTCCCTATCTCTCTCTCTCTCTATCTCCAGTTGTTACATAGGTTTTGACAGAACCTAAACTACAATCCTTGTAAAATAAAGTTTTTGACTTTGAGTTCTCTCTCTCTCTCACACATACATGCACACACTCTCAAACTACTACAAATCCAGGTTAAGAAGATTTAAAAAAACAAAAACAAAAAACTACCAGCCTACAAATCCAGGTTAAGAAGATTTTTTTTTTTAAAGACGTTTTTAATCAGTTTAGAGGCATTTGCTTGCCACTGTGAGTGTGTGTGTGTGTTCAGTAAACTATCTTTAAAAAATGTGTATTAAAAAAACAAAAAAGGACAACAAATGTCAGCTATTTGCACCCCCCGTACTAACTGCAACTTACCTTGATCTTCGGCGTGGTGCTGGAGGCGTTAGAGCTCTGGTCAGAGCCGTAGCCGTTGCTGTCGGAGTCATCCCTCTTCAGCTTGCGTTTGCGTGGGCGACCTTTCAGGTTGGGCGCTGCAAAACCAGGCAAGTATTAGAGAAACAATACAGAAGCAAAACCAGGCGAGTATTACAGCTACAGGAAGCAAAACCAGGCGAGTATTACAGCAACAATACAGGAAGCAAAACCAGGCAAGTATTACAGCAACAACACAGAAGGCAAAACCAAAACCAGGCAAATATTAGAGCATCAACACAGGAAGCAAGACCAGAGAGGTCAACATCTGTCAAAGGGTCAGTCAGAACTGCTCTCAAGGGTGGGTGGGATGCAGGGAGGTGTTCAGAAAAGCAGTTGCTGTAGTGCCGGAGTTGTTGGCTAGTCCAAGTTGTCTCCCTTGCACTGTACACAGCCTGCCTCACACTGCCACAGTTGGCAATACAGCACTACATGTCAATGTGCCAATGCACACATACATACACTCACATGTATGCATGCATACACACACATGCACGCACACACACACACACACACTCACATGTATGCATGCACACACATGCACGCATACACAAAACACACACACAAATACACACTATTCATTATCTATGGACTTGCTTTTTTTCCTCTCCAAAATCCAACTCCTTCTAAACAGTTATCTGGAGGTTAAAAAAAGAGAGAAAAAAAGTGTCTCACAAACAGACTACAATGACCGAAAAGAATTTGCACCCCCCCCCCCCCCCCCCCCCAAACAAACCACTAAATCATTCAACATGTTTTTTTCCAAAGCAAGAAGGCCCCACACACTGCTTTCCCCACTCAGCTCCAACTGACATGACGTACCCAAGTGCTCCAGGTGGAAGTCCAGGTCCTCCAGGTCCCGGTACTCGAAGACCTCTCGGCAAAACATGACCCGCATGCCCCGCTGCATGCTGGTCAACCCGCCGATGGCCATGACCAGAACGTTCTTCAGCCACGCCTCGCTGACGGTCTCGATGCGCTTCAGCACGGCACGGTAGCGGCAGTACTTGGGGTAGGTCATTATCACCACGGGAGCCAACAGGTTTCCGTTCTCCACAACTGTGCCCGGCAACACAACAAGGGGGGGGGGGGGGGGGAAGGGGACAGTGAACACAATAATAATAATAACAGGGAACTTATAGAGCGCTTTCAGAATCTCAAAGCGCTTTACAACTTAAAGAAAAACATACAATGCACAAATACCCATAATTATACAAATCAGTAGTATACAAGCGTACGAAACACACAAAATTAACATCTTCATACAAAACATGGCAAAAACACATGCACACAAAATCGCGCACATTCACGCAGGCACACACACACACACACAGAATCTGTTCCTGGTCTAGGGAGCAGGGGGTCAAGGGCCATGGGGCTGGGGGGGGGGGTGGGGGGGGGGGGGGGGGGGGGGCAGGAGGGGGGGGTGGGGGGGGGGGGGGGGGGGGGGGGGGGGGGGGTTCAGGGTCTGTGTGGGTCCTATCCCTATCATGGTCCCTAAAGTGAGCAGAAAAATTAGGAAGCACTTTTTAACGACAAGAGATGTGATGCATTAATGCTAGTCACAATGATGTCACAATACCTAAGTAATGTCACTAGCCGGAGCATTTTATGAGTTTGGCAGGGAAGTGGGGGGGGGGGGGTACAAATGAAACATAACTTAATTAATAATATTTATACAATATGAACAAAGCGAAATCATAATCAAACAGGTACAAATCAAACAAAATTGACCTCACAAAAGTTCATCAAATTAGAAACAAAAAGCACAGGCACTGAATTAACATAGGTGAATTTTATAGTTGTTCAGTCTTGCCGTCGTTTTTTCTTTCTTTTCCTAGGTGTGTAACTGTAACACACTACCACAAATATGTCCGTCAGCGTTATATTTTTTTCTGTACTGTTGCTATTTAAACACCCACATTCTTTCTTTTCTTTCTCCACATCGTCGAAGTTGATGCGCATCAGATTGTTGCTCTCAAAGGCCTTGCAAAGCTCTGCGCTGCCGTCGGTGATGATGTCGTCATCGTTGGGCAGGTCATCATAGCACTTGTAAGGGCGGCCGTAGTTCCAGGGGGTGGTAGACGGCATGAGGCGTGCCACCAAGTCCTCCAGGGTGACGATGAGCTTCTCTGACATGGCCAGCAGCTCATCCTGAAGCATCAAGCAAAGCAACCCCAGTCAGTCCAGCAGGTATTTAGTAACGGTTTGAGCAAATACTTCCATCTGCAGGCTTTGTGTGCTTGGTCCATTAACATTTATGCAACAGACACAGGTTGTATTTCATTTTGTGTTGTTTGTTGTTGTTTGCATGCATGCGTGTGTGCGTGCCTGCGTACATGCGTGCATGTGGTGTGTGTGTGTGTGTGTGTGTGTGTGTGTGTGTGTGTGTGAGTGCGTGCGTGCGTGCGTGCATGCGCATGCGCATGTGTGTGTGCGTGTGTGTGTGTGTTTTCCATCAAAATCCATGGACCAACTCCTTTGTTTCAACTTTGATTTCCCCTGGATGCAGACATTTCAACTGACTCTTTCCCAGTTAAGAGAAGAAAAAGGTTGGCTCATGACAAATAAAAGGTACATGAACTCTGCCTCTGGGTCACATAGTTCAGGAGCTGTGTGAGAGTCGAGGTGGCCATCCTGGGCTGTCCGTCCTAACGAGCTTTCTGGTTTCCGTGGACGTAAAGCTATATTGAATCATGCTTCGGCATTGGTCTCAGCTTGTCCCTAATATGTCAACTGACATCTGAGGACATTAAGCAACACTACCTACCTGCCTCTGGGCCTCATTCCCTTTCAGATTGTCCCTAATATGTCAGCCCGACATCTGAGGGTATTCAGCCCCACAGCACACACTCTGTTTCAGAATTCTGTTCAAGCCTCAACAAACTCATTTCCACAAAACCTATAGTTCTACAGGTCGAAGGCATATTCACTGGTCTACCACCTTTCTACATGCAATCTTTTTCACACTTCTTCAACACCCTGTTGAGAACATGTGCGAAATCTGCCCAGTGTGTGTAAAAATTGCCACCAATTGCCAGGAGTGAAACAATTTAGCTTCAGGGGTCATAAAGATGCCACCGGATGACAAAGCCTTGGCTTAGTTCAGCATGCAATTGCTAGACAGTTTCAAGTATCCGCTTGCAATCAGCAAGCTCTTTGCCAAGTCTAGACATACTGCTAGGAAATGTCAAACATAGCCACAAAAGTGATTGCCTGCAGTGTCAGGGATTTGACAAATCATTACCAACTTGGTGAAATCGTTATTTGAAATCGTTACTTTATAATTTATTTGATGAGAATATGAAATGCATTACACTCCTTCTACCTTAAGGCTGTTTAACTTTTCAGCTCAGGTGTACTTCCACATTAAGTCTACTGGAAGAGTAAATTGTGGAAATTCTTTAAAATCTCATTCTGTGTAGGCTTCATGCCTGTTGCTGTCTATAGCTCTATGTGTTGTTGTATCTAGTTACCGACAGCATGTGTACGAATTGAGTGGCTGTATCAATGTATGCTATGGATTATGTAAACTGCCAGCTGATACATTTGAGGCTCAGTGTAGTTCAATTAGGCTAAATATAAACAGACTGGTGTAAAAATGTAGCTTTTGTCAGATTGACTGCACTCTACCTAACGCAGTCTGTAGATAACTAAATAAGCATTTAACAAGTTTTCAGTAAAATTATAAACCCACCCATCCTCCATGCCCTACCCCCATCCCGGTATTTTTCTTCTCCATACTAAAGACAAAAATATGTGAAAGCAGGAGCGTTGTCATAACAACCCTTGCCCCTAATGAGCGCCTGTGGCAGGCAGTTGTGTGTACAATGGATTGCCCATCATTCTGATTTCTATTCCAGCCCCACAGGGTCTTCAAAACTCTGGTGGGGGGTGGTGGTGGGGGGGGGGGGGGGGTCTGGGGAGGCAAGGATCCATTGGAGACTGAATACCAAATGTGTGTTGTGGTGGGGGGGGGGGGGGGGGGGAACTAACTGGAGTTTAATGTCTGGGAAGAATGCATGGGTGTGTGTCTTTCTCGCTCATGAACTGACTATTCACTTCTCCGCCTTCTTTACAAATTACTACGCAACTTCCGACTGTCAGGAACAGAAATCTCCATTTACAATATTAACTTCTGCTCTGCCAAGTGCACGTGCAACTCTAACCACTAAAACATTTTATTTTATTTTTTAAACACGCCCTACCCAACACACAGAGACTCAGAATAGCGCCCCAACCCCCCAAAGTTGAACTTCTCTCCTTCTCTCCCCAATGCTCTTCCACTGAAAAGGGTGGTATGGGGATCAGGTCTGTAAGGGGGGGGGGGGCATGTCCTCACCCATCAGTACATCTCAGGTGTTCACTAATCAATACAAATGTCTCAACAGCAGGAACAGGGTTGCTGAAGCCATTACCATAACCCCAACCCCCCCCCCCCCCCCCCCCCCCCCCCCACCACCAACCACGGCCACCAGCTGCAGCAAATAAAGAGGGTAAGAGGTAGCAGGGAACAAACTGTCATCCTATTATCCCCCCCCCCCCCCCCCCCCCCACCACCACCACCACCACACACACTTCCTCTCTCTCTCTCTCTCTCTCTCTCTCTCTCTCTCTCTCTCTCTGTAGTACGGGAGTGTTCACTCTTATGCACTGCTCTGCTGTTTGGTCTGCTTGCTGCTTTTGAAAGATCAACAGTGTTGTTCTGCCTCATGAATCCTAACAATAATCTGTTTGGATTTGTCACAGAAACATCATATTTATCATTATTATTGTTAATATTATTACCGTACTGAAACAGGACTCACAAGAAGCACGGCCATCTAATCATTACTATTATTACATTTACAATTAACACCATCATGTAATCACTATCATTATTCTGATTAACAGCGCTGGTCAGGTTTTGGTTTAAAATGTCTGTCAAGTGTACAAATATTCATTTTCTACTGGAAACATTTCTAATCTGCTTGGTGAGTGTGTTCTCCAGGGCTTGTAAATAATTGCTCCTTTCCATTCAATTGTACTGGACAAAAATCCCTTCTCACTTCCAAAGCTGGACAAAAACATTCTCCTTCTCTCTTCCAAAGCTGAACAATACAAAAATATTCTCCTTCTCTCTTCCAAGCTGAACAATACAAAAATATTCTCCTTCTCTCTTCCAAAGCTGAACAATACAAAACAAATCTTCTCTCTTCCAAAATCTGAACAATACAAAAAATATTCTCCTTCTCTCTTCCAAAGCTGAACAATACAAAAATGTTCTCCTTCTCTCTTCCAAAATCTGAACAATACAAAAAATATTCTCCTTCTCTCTTCCAAAGCTGAACAATACAAAAATGTTCTCCTTCTCTCTTCCAAAATCTGAACAATACAAAAAATATTCTCCTTCTCTCTTCCAAAATCTAAACAATACAAAAAATATTCTCCTTCTCTCTTCCAAAGCTGAACAATACAAACATATTCTCCTTCTCTGTTCCGAAGGTGAGCAATACGAAAATAGTTAGTTCTCCTCTCTTCCAAAGCTGAACAATACGAAAATATTCTCCTTCTCTCTTCCAAAGGTGAACAATACAAAAATAGTTCTCCTCTCTTCCAAAGGTGAACAATACCAAAATATTCTCCTTCTCTCTTCCAAAGCTGAACAATACAAAAATATTTCCCCTCTCTTCCTAACTGGCTGAATAATACGAAAATATTCTCCTGCTCTCTTCCAAAGCTGAACAATACGAAATTATTCTCCTGCTCTCTTCCAAAGCTGAACAATACGAAAATATTCTCCTTCTCTCTTCCAACGCCGAACAAACTAAATCTGCACCGACTCTTTCCAATGTAATAATGTTTCAGCCGGGCCAAGCCTTTCAGTGCACCGACGTAGGTTAACTATACATACACTAAACCGTATCCTATCAAACGCACTATCGGTGGCAAGCCAAACCAGTCGAAACTGACTGTATCAGGGACTGCGGGCCTATCTGCTGTGGGCTGGAGTAGGAAGCAGCTGCAAGTCGCAACACATGGCATACGGTTGCTGGCGCTATTATACGGTTATATCCAAGGCGGTGCGTGTGTGTTCTGTTGCTTTCAAGGCTGGCCAATGTCAGATGGCGCAGCACACGAGTGGCGCTCTTGCTGTGTGAAAATATCAACTGGAGCGCACTGTCGACCCATACCGTCAACAGTCACAAGCATTCTTTGGTTCTTTAGTGGATCAGCGACACATTACATTAATTTCACACTTCTTATAATAACCACATAGAGAATTTATTACCCCCCCCCCCCCCTCTTCTCTCTCTCTCTCTCTCTCTCTCTCTCTCTCTCTCTCTCTCTCTCTCTCATTTAATTGTTTTGATCTTTTTTCTTGTTTTCGTTTGTTTTTTGTTCTGACAGTTATATCAATCAAAACAAAAACAAATCCGCCAGTCTGAGAAAGCTGATCAACATACATCAAAGGGCATGAACCCAGTGGGTGGGTTTCAAGTTCAGTTCCCAGTGCAGTGAGGCACCGGCTCTCCTGAGTTAAAGGGGTCGGTGGGTGAGCGGGAGGGGGGTGAGTGAGAGGAGGCGCGACTTCAGAGTGTGTGTGCCCTTTTCATGTGTGTTGTGTGGTGGGGGGGGTGGTGGGGGGGGGTGTGGGGGGCGTTGCGTGCGTGTCGGGGGTGAGGGAGGTGTCTAGTGTCTAAAGGCACAACAAAGCAGTGTCCATATGCCCCAGCAGGTGACATGAACAAGGCGAGGCGAAGCGGCATAGAATATAGCGTGGCTGCTTACTGGCAGACTAACCTGCTACTGCTAGGTCAAACTGACGCACAATAGTAAAAATCATGACCTCTGCATAATTATATTCTCTTAAAAAGAAGAAGAAGACAGCTGATACACAGCAATGAACACCACTTAAGTATATATATCCTCTTGTAATACTTTAAATACTTTCTTTCAAAATGAAATGTACTCTAGTAACTGGAGGGGGTGGGTTTGGGGGGGGGGGGGGGGGGGTTAGGAGTCTTATCTTGTTGTTCTGTGTCCTGCTGTGTCCTGGTAAAACTAGAATACATACCATACAACACAAAGTACATACTAGTAGTTACATCTACACCCTCACGCACAGAACTGACCTACCCTTTTCCCACTCTCTCCATGCATGTATACCTACGCAGAAACAATTCATATATCATATACCAGTATGGTGTTATTTAATATGGTAGCACTCACAATACACGTGTTTGATCCAGAAGTTATGACACACCAAATCTCAAAGGTAAAAGTTAAGTGCCACCCTCCCCTTCAGGTCACACTGCTCTTGCAAGCAGTAAGCCACCTAGTTTGTGTCAGTAAACACCTGGTTTGTGTCAGTAAACACCTAGCATGTGTCCGTAAACCACATAGCTTGTGTCAGCAAACCACATAGCTTGTGTAGTTCAACAATGTCAGTCACTGTTCTACCACAGCGGGCGCCAGGTTTAATCACTCTTGGCTTCCAGTTGAAAGATTTGTTTGCCCGTCCATCTGTTGGCTATTTGTCTGACATGTTTACATGGTTGTTTGTGTGTTTGCTGAATAACTCGTCTACATTCATACTCTGGCGTAAAGATAACAAGCTGGTTTCATTATCTACTTTATGTATTTGTTTCCAGTGAGGCACAGAAATGAATGTTCATTATATTCAGGTAATGAAGCACAAAAACCATGTGCTTTCAGTTGCATTTAATTTGAAGCAGGTGAATTAAAACCCAGATGGGACCTACACAAATAATAATTAACAAAAATTCACCAGGGATACTAGTTGACCCTTCCCCTGCCCCATCCCCTACGTCAGACTATATTTGAAACATTTACCTGTTCATTTACACTGACTGAAGCAATTTTAAAACAACAAAAAAGTGGTCAACTCCATAAGATTGCAATACACTTAAAGCTGATTTTGTTATTGTCTAATTAAAAGAAGCATTTTTTGCTGTTGTTGTTTGTATGCGTGCGTGCATGCGTGCATGCATGTGTGCGTGCATGCATGTGTGTGTGTGTGTGTTTCTTCTTTGTTGTTGTTTATTGTTCGTTTTTTTGCTATTGTGTTGTTATTTTTAACCTTAAGTGGGTCTCAATAACATTTAAAGCTGGCCACACCCAGGACAAATCCCCTACTAATCTGACAAGGATGGGGGGGGGGGGTCCTGAGAGCCAACTCCCATTGGACTGGGTGGTTGTGGAGTGGAGTGGGACAAGCCACCCTGCCGGAGGTCCCCAGACCAAGGCACAAAGACCAGTGTGGGGCCATGCCCCGAGAATGTGACAGTAGACCCTGCTGAAGCCAACCCTCTCTTCACCCCACTCTCTTCACCACCCGGGGACAAAGAGCACTTTGGTCTACGGCAAGAGAAGATCCCAGGATCCTTCCTTCGGGTGACGCTTAATGTCCTCGGATGTTGGTTGACAGATCAGGGACAAGCTGAGACAAATGCGTAAGCATGGTTCAATATTGCTTTACTTCCACGAAAACCATGAGGCTCGTTAGGACGGACAGCCCAGGACGGCCACCTCGACTCTCACACAGCTCCTGAACTCTGGTCCCTGGATCAGTCCCGTGTGAACACAAGTTAGAAACTAAGAAGAGCGAGAAGTGAGAGAGACTGGGATAACACTGCGACTGACGTAATTAAGGATTAGGCCACAGTCCACTACTGCAGTGTTGGTTGCTGGTAGGGGAAGAGGGAGAAGAAACTAAAAAAGAGTGACACAGGGATGACAATGTGACAGATGTAATTAAGGATTAGGACACAGTCCACTACTGCAGTGTTGGTTGCCGGTAGGGTAAGAGGGAGAAGAAACTAAAAATGAGTGAGTGACACTGGGATGACAATGTGACAGATGTAATTAAGGATTAGGCCACAGTCCACTACTGCAGTGTTGGTTGCCGGTAGGGTAAGAGGGAGAAGAAACTAAAAAAGAGTGAGTGACACTGGGATAACACTGCGACTGACGTAATTAAGGATTAGGCCACTGGTTTTCCACCTAACGGGCAGTGTTTGGTTGGCCCGGGTTTGGGGGAAAGAGGGAGAAGAAACTAAAAAAGAGTGAGTGACACTGGGATGACACTGTGACAGATGTAATTAAGGATTAGGACACAGTCCACTACTGCAGTGTTGGTTGCCGGTAGGGGAAGAGGGAGAAGAAACTAAAAAAGAGTGAGTGACACTGGGATGGGCACTGGGGGGGACAGATGGTAATTAAGGATTAAAGGACACAGTCCACTACTGCAGTGCTGGTTGCCGGTAGGGGAAGAGGGAGAAGAAACTAAAAAAGAATGAGTGACACTGGGATGACACTGTGACAGATGTAATTAAGGATTAGGACACAGTCCACTACTGCAGTGTTGGTTGCTGGTAGGGGATGAGGGAGACCATAGGTAACGCTACACTGTCACCACCACTAGAATGACTCCTGCATTAAGGTGGGCAGAGATGAGAGCCATTTTAATATTTCATTAATTGTGCTGGGCAAAGTCTGGACAGCCGCAGTGGAATCAAACCGAGGCCCTTCTGCTTACCAGCTTAACACCATACCACCATGCCAAGCCTGCTCATGCTACCACAGTACATTGACGTGTAAGTATGCAAGTTAATGGTTTAACGTCACTCGTCCGTAAAGATGGCGATTGATGACAGTGATGCCTGGCTCAGTGTCACCAAGGGGTGCATGCACATCACACGCACAGCACAACAGCGCATGCTTGACGCTCACAACCAATGCAAGTACTTCTGATGCGCTCTCGTTTCGTTCCAGCGTAGTTTTCAAAACAACGAACAGAACAAACAACAACACACAAATGTTTGTTAGCTACTTAGAAATGGGATTTGATCGTCCTGTTCCCCGAACAGGGTCAGCTCACGATGATCAAATTCTTTTTTAATTTTATAAACAAATGCACATTTCAAAACCCTTCTCATATTTGTAAACCTTTCTCAAGTCAATTCCACAAAATAATCGTTACACAAACATAAAACATACATATAAATGATATTATATACACATGTATACACAAACATCAAACACATTTTTTTACGGTCACAGAATTACACAGATCATTTCAAAAGCATTACATGTTTGCTGTTCAGTGTGTGTGTGTGTGTGTGTGTTTGTGTTTGTGTGTGTGCATGTGTGTGTGTGTGTGTGTGTTACTTTTTCTTTTTTAGTTTTGTTTTGCATTTCTTTCTTCCTCTTCTTTTTTTTTCTTCTTTTTTTTCTCTTTAACTTTTCCTCGAATTAAATGATTTGATCAGTCGGAATAAAACAACTTTTGAAAAGTTAAACGGCCTTGTTTGTTGTCTACCCGAAATTGGATACACGGCAGGAGCTGTTGCACATAACCGGTCTTATTGGCGCGGGTATCGGCTGGTTAGCCGGCGGGGATGGTGGGTGCACGCACGTGCTCCACAGATGCTCGCCGCGTCCTAATCGATAGATGAACCTTCAGCGGGCGAGGGGAGAAAACCTCCCGCCGCAACCCTGCCCTTTCCGCTGACATCGATAAGGCTGCACAGCGCCTATCGGCACTCATTTATTAGACACAAATGACACAAAGCGGGTCACAATAGCTGATGCACAAACCGAAACAGCCAAGGCGGATACGTATTGACTAGTCATTTCTGGCTCATTATAGAAACTTTGAATAGATTTTTTTTCTTCTTTTTTTTTCTTTTTTTTTCTTTTCTTCCTTTCCTTCCTCTCTCTCTGTGTGTCTTTCAACGCTGAAATATTTGGTCGTCTTAAAGTCGTCGTACGGATTCCCCCCCCCCTCCCTGGATTAGTTGCATCGTTGGTCACATTTTCCCTACCGTACTCAAAGTTAAGTCTACAGAATTCATTATTTAAAATCAAGTACGCAAAGTCCACAGGAAGGAGAAAAACGGACAAGCCGTGGTGTTTTTCAAATGAATAAACAGGCTCCAGTTCCTTTCCTATTAACAGTATTTTGAGTGCAAGTAAGCGTGTGTTTTTTTGTTGTGTTTTTTATTTATTTATTTATTATTATTTAATTATTATTAATTTTAAAGTGGTTTTTTTTTTTTTTGGGGGGGGGGGGGGGGGATGTACAATACGCTACATCATGACATTCGGTCGTTGGCCGGCAATAAGGCAGTGACACAGTTTGCGCTTGTTCTAAAGTCTGCCCTGAAAGATAACTACTTGTGACAAAACAACCTCTGGCCCCCAGGGCACACATTATTAATGTCTTCTGACCTTAAATATTTATCCTGACAAGATACACAGTAACAGCCCAAGCCGTATTTCTGCAACCCCGAAAACTAAGCATAAACTGCGCTTTTGACACACACAGCTGCACACACACACACACAGTCAGTCGCACACTTATAAATACAGCCACACACACACACACAGTGACAGTGCGGGGGGAATGTGGAGCCAAGGCCCGGGGGGAGGGGTCGTGAGGTTGACCAGTGTTCACTACCGGACAGCCACACTGGTCAAGCTTTGCTAGTCTAATCCAACAATTTACTTCCACCGACTCGTTCGGGTTTTGGGTTTTTCTTCGTTTTGTTGTTCCGCTGATAACCCACGTCAAGGTGCTGGTTACCAATGACAGTACAGTCATTGTATAACTTCGTGAAGTGTGTGTGTGTGTGCGTGTGCGTGCGCGTGTGTGTGCATGTGATAATCTCTCTCTCTCTGCGTCGTCTCTCGTTCTCGTGCTCATCTTCTCTCTCTCTCTCTTCTATCTATATTATATATATCTATCTGTTTGTCTCTCCGTCCGCCCCCCGCCCTCCTTCTCTCTCTCTCTTTCTCTTTAGCAATGAAGTAAGTAACTTGGTGTTTTACACCAAGTCAACCAAATGTGTGATAAATTTGTCTGACAATTTATACAAAGCTTTAAAGTTGCGTAGTATTTCAAATTCATAATTCAAGCACAGTGTCGTTAGTCTGTTGGCTTTCTTTTGATATATATATCCATAACCATAGTATTATATACTATGAGGTGGTATGTCATCCACCAGCACCCCTTCGTGAGGAAAATGGCCTAAAAATGAATAAATCTTCCGTAACCCCCCCCCCTCTCTCTCTTGCCTTTTTAAGGCATCAATAGCTGTTCACAAAACAAACAAAAAGAGCGGGGGGTCTCCACATCCCTAGTTTGCACACTGCAACTAGCCTAACACTGAAGCTTTTCAGTTCAAAATCAATGCGTACCCCGTGCCGCACGTGCACCAAACGTCGCGCCTACTGGCAGGCTGACGCAATCAGGGCATCCCCCAGTTCCTCCATATCATTAGCGACACAATCAGGCCGACCCCAGTTCGTCCATATCCTTAGCGACACAATCAGGCCGACCCCAACTCGTCCATATCCTTAGCGAAACAATCAGGGCAACCCCCGCACATTATTGACACCATCAGGGCGACCCCAACTCGTCCATATCCTTAGCGAAACAATCAGGGCAACCCCAACTCGTCCGTATCATTATTGACACAATCAGGGCAACCCCAACTCGTCCATATCCTTAGCGACACAATCAGGGCAACCCCAACTCGTCCGAATCCTTAGCCACACAATCAGGGAAAACCCGCTCGCCATATCATTATCGACACAATAGGGCAACCCCAACTCGTCCATATCATTAGCCACACAATCAGGGCAACCCCAACTCGACCATATATTATCGACACAATCAGGGCAACACCAACTCGTCCATATCATTAGCCACACAATCAGGGCAACCCCAACTCGTCCATATCCTTAGCCACACAATCAGGGAAAACCCAGCTCGTCCATATCATTATCGACACAATAGGGCAACTCCAACTCGTCCATATATTATCGACACAATCAGGGCAACACCAACTCGTACATATCATTAGCCACACAATCAGGAAAACCCCAGCTCGTCCATATCACTATCATCGATACCTTTCTCTTCAGCAGGGGAAACTCGTCAACGTTTTATTTGGACTTTGTCACTGTATCACATAACATGTGATGCATAATTACTGAATTAGAGAGACACACAGAACGGGTCTTATAATATCATTTACACACGTCCAATGTTTCAGTTTCAAGCTGAAAATTTTGATCGTTCAGGTCTAAGAAGCAAATTTAAACAGAAATATGATATTTCGTTTCAAGCAGCAAATTCACTTGCTCAATTTTAAGCAACACATTTGGCCGTTCTGGTTAAGTCGCAAATTTGATCGTTCGGGTTTGTGTAGAAAATTTGACCGTTCGGTGTTGAACAGTAAATGTGATCGTTCAGTGTTAAGCAATTAATTTGATCATTCAGCGGTAAATTTGATCGTTCAGTGTTAATCAGCGAATCTGATCGTTGGCAGAAAAAGACGACCGGAAAGGCAGCAGGGCGAGCAGCAAAAGACAGTCTGAGGAGGGAAGTGCGAGGGCCAAGCAGAAAGAATTGCAAGGAGAAAAAGACGCTAACTAACCGGTGTGTGCGAGCGGCGAAACGAACAGCAGTAGATGGTTGGAATGAATTCTTAACACCGTTACAAAGTGGTGTCACACACACACACACACATGGGGACACACAAACACAGCACACACACACACACACTACACACACACACACACACACACACACACACACACACACACACACACACACACACACACACACACACACACACACACGGGGACACACACACAAACACACACACACACACACAACACACACACACACACAAGGGACACACACACAGACACACACACACAACACACACACAACACACACACACACACACACACACACACACACACACACACACACACACACACACACGTGCGCGCGCGCGCGAGCGCCTATAGAGCAGACAAATGATTTCATTTCTCATCCCTTCTCTCCACAGATGGGGCTACAGACCAAGAAGAAAGCGGAATGAAAAATGAATGAGCGGCAAACCTCAGCACGCAGCACGCCAACTCAATTATCCCTCAGCACCGCCACCATCACCACCACCCAAAAACAACACGACACACAACACTCAGATAGAAAACTTTCTGCTTAGAGCTAACTGGCGTCTATCAGTGACGGCTTCTGTTTCACACACACACACACACACACACACACACACACACACACACACACACACACACACACACAAAAACGACAACAAAAAACACGAACAACAGCAACAGCAACAACAAAAAACACGGCGCCATAATATTCTCTATTATTTCGTCCACAGCCTACACTCAAAAGGTGTTCTTTAAGTGTTTGGCAAAAGAATGGCGGCTATTCACACTGTGGGGAGCGTGTGACAGACAATGGACAGATTTCTTTTTATTTCGTTTTTAACCATATTAGGCTCGCTGCTGCTTTTTCTATTATTGTTCTACGCTGCGAGTTGCGAGGTGAATAAAAGACAAAAAACTACAACAACAAAACTAAAACAAAACAAACAAAAACACACGGAAAGAATGCAATTACATCCTGACAAATGACGCATTCAGCATGGTTTGTTTTGCATAAAACTAACTGTAGAGCGTGGTATATTATCGAGCACTGGGCGTTTCTACGCCTCTCTGTTGTCTTCATTCTGACCCCCCCCCCCTCCCCCCGTTGTCTTCATTCTGAGCCCCCCCCCCCCCTCTCCCTTCTGTTTTCGTTTCTGAGCCCCCCCCCCCCCCCCCCCCCCTCCCCCGTCTTTATTATTCTGAGTCAGCCACCTCCACTCCCACCCCTTGTCTTTATTCTGAGCCCCCCTTCCCATCCCACCTCACCCCACCCCCCGTTGTTGTCTTCATCATGAGCCCCCCCGCACCCCCCACCCCTACTGTTGCCCCACCCCTTCTCCCTGTTGTCTTCATTCGTGTCAACCGCGATCGCCTACACCTTTTACTAAAAGAAGTTTACAAGTAAATACTGTACAAGAACAAACGAATTTGTTGAACTGAATAACAGTAAAGATTTCACACACGGGGAGGAGGGAGTGGGGGGGGGGGGGGAGCGGAGGAGGAGGCGAGGGGGGGGGGCGGAGGAGGAGGCGAGGGGGGGGGGGGGGGAGGACATAGCTGGATCTGTAGAAGTGTATGCTAACAATAAGCTGGCTGAGAAATGGTGCACACAAATTATCCCCGCGCCGCAGACAAAAGAGACGAGATCTAAACAGCAAAATAGACTTTCCGCGAGTGGTGATCACAAACACTGACTGTTTTCAATGTCTGTGGTGAGTGAATCGCGCTGATCACGCTTACCAAGAAATGCCGTGGACGTAAGTAAGTAAGTAAACATGGTGCTTAACGTCCACAGAAACCGTACGGCTTATTAGGGACGGGGAGAAGGGGGGAAGGGGGTATGGAGGCGGGGGGAGAGGGAGATTATATACCTATCGCTACACTGTCACCACCAGAATGACTTCTGCATTAAGATGGGCAGCGATGAGAGCCATTTTAATGTTTCAGTAGGAAGTGATGGACAGAGTCACAAGACAGCGTCCACAAACCACAACCTTTTTGAAGAGAAAGGAGAGCCGAAGCGGTATCGAACCGAGGTCCTTCCGCTTACCAACCTAACGCCTTACCGCTAGGCCAAGCCAAAAAAAACGGCTCACTGCCGTGGACGACACTCGAGAACCCTTTTTAACATTTGGCCCGGCCACTCGTAACGTTTTCAGTATGAGGACTATTTTTTTCTCGTGCGTGAGAAACCCGCGCTTACAGTTACACCCATGTAAGCTACTCTACCGTGAACCTATATTATAGGTCCATGACTCTACCGTGCAGACATAGTTCAGGAGCTGTGTGAGAGTCGAGGTGGCCGTCCTGATCTGTCCGTCCTAACGAGCCTTCTGGTTTCCGTGGACGCGAAGAATTATTGAACCGTGCTTCGGCATTGGTCACAACTTGTCCCTAATATGTCAACTTGACATCTGAGGACATTAAGCAACACTTCATCACCGTGCAGTCAGTGCGCCGGTTTGGTCTAGCGGTAAGGCGTTAGGCTGGTAAGCAGAGGGAACTCGGTTCGAATCTGCTTCGGCTCTCCTTTCACTTCAAAAATTGTGGTCTGTGGACACTGCCTTGTGACTTTGTCCCTCACAATTATGAAACATTAAAATGGCTCTCAACGCTGCCCACCTTAATGCAGAAGTCATTCTGGTGGTGACAGTGTAGCGATAGGTATATAATCTCCCACTCCCCCCACTCCCCCCTTTATCCCCGTCCCTAATAAGCCTTATGGTTTCTGTGGACGTTAAGCACCACGTTTATTTACTGTACCGTGCAGTCTGTGGCCTCGGCACAATGCAGGCACTTGAGCCGACATCACAGAGTCTGGGACCTTTTACGGCAGCTGCTTGCGTTCTTAAACAGGAATCGATTTCTGCGGATGCACAAATTACGTTTTTCGTTTGTTTTATTCCGACAAAAGCCCGATGGCCTGATATGACAACGACATACGTGCAACGATTGGATACTGAACATCCAGCAACTCTGCTCTCCGAAGTAGCGTTCGAGAATACGCTGTATTTCGCCCTATGACACCGTATACAGCACGGCATACTGCACGTCAAAATAAATAATACTAAAGCAGTAGTAAATAATAAACATTTGTAATCACCTATTTACCACATTCTTTTCGTGTGACCACATTCATCAATATACAAAGTCATCAATGTCAAGTACCAACAGAGTACAGTCCAGTAAGAAAATATATTTTTAAAAAATGATTATATGTAAATTTGCTCAGTGTCGACCTATATATCTTCATTAATAATGTTACTATTTCGTCACTTTGCTTACACTCACGGCTATGTATAAAACTGCCGGAAAATAAAGCTGACCCTGCGGTAGAAAGTGGTGTGTGTGTGTGTGTGTGTGTGTGTGTGTGTGTGTGTGTGTGTGTGTGTGTGTGTGTATGTGTGTGTGTGTGTGTGTGTGTGTGTGTGTGTGTGTGTGTGTGTGTGTTTTAATGAAAATTTGCGGGGGTTGTTTTCGTTTTTTGTTGTTGCTGTTCTTGATTTTACACAGTATACCCCAACAACTAAACTACGACCTAACAAAAGACGAGAATCTGGTTTTAATTGAAAGAAAAAACACCCCCCCCCCCCCCCCCCACCGGGTGAGGGGCGAAAAGGAAGGTAGAATGTTAATTCCCCCGGAAAAAGACCCTTGCCGGCAGTCTCCTACCCGCGAAAAGAGGACGACGGCCACCACCAGCTGATGCTGCGCTTTGGCAGGGGCCCAGGTCGATACGTCACGACTGTTGCCGCCATCACGGTCCACACAGCCAGTTGTTTTTAATCCAGTCACGGCGGGCTCCACCCAGCGCTCTGTTGTTGCCAGCCTCGCTCAGCACTGTTCTTGGCTTACTTTTAAAGCAGGCCACTCTCATTATCTACAGAGTTCACGTCTTTGACCGCATACATCCCCCCCCCCCCCCCCCCAAATGGCTAATATAATTATTCGCATTGCTATATTCCTTTTGATGTGAGGGCTGCTTACGTATCATCAGGACAGATTTGCAAAAACACACAAACCGTGTTTAAATATTTTTCTTCGTGTAATAAGTATCACCACCATCACCCCTTCCCCCCCCCCCCAACACACACACACCTCTTCTTCTGTTGGCTGGTAGGCGTTCTTTTCTGGATGTAATCATACTGACAAGCCGGCAGTGGGGAAAAGAGAGGGATGGTAATGCATGAACAGGCTGACATAACCTGTATCCGCCATTGAAATTCGCTTTCTCCTCCCTTTCTTTTTGAAGAACTCCATTAGATGCACATCTCTCTCTCTCTCTCTCTCTCTCTCTCTCTCTCTCACACACACACACACACACACACACACACACACACACGCGCGCGCGCACGCACACCAACACATGCACGTACACAAAAGCACCACAGAGAGAGACTTGATGGAAACGGAGACAATGCTGACTCCAGATGAAGTGAACCGCCGCTTCTGGCCTACTTCACCCTTCTTCATGAATAAATCGAACATCGTCATTCTCCTCCACGTCATAGTCGCACGTTACTACAGCAGGGGGGGGGAGGGGGGGGCAAAAAGCCCGTGCATCCTTACATAATTATTACCAAATGTCTTTTGGCGGGGGGAGGGGGGTGGGGGGGGTGGGGGGGAGAAAGAGAGAGACTGAATTAGGGGGATTCAAAGCAACTGGTAAAAAAAATATATATATATAACAAATAGTAAACAAGCCTGAGTGCGTTGAGACAAAAGAAACAGAAGCGGGTGAGCACTAAGTTGGGTTTTTACTTTTTTGCTGGTTGGTTTCCTTAATTCTGTGTATGACTAATGTAACCCTGTGCATAGCCCAGTAAGCCCCACCACCACCACCACCGCCACTCCTGATACACGCGTTAAGCGGAGTTTACGCACAACTTATTTTTGTCGAGGAACCGGTCGATAGACAATGTATGCACAAACGTCACTCAATGAATGCGTAATTTCGGTTGGCTCTGTATGTCTCGTGAAAGGGACTGTTCCTGGGACTGTCATCATTTTTATCTCCCCCCCCCCCCTTTCCTCTCTCTCTCTCTCTCTCTCTCTCTCTCTCTCTCTCTCTCTCTCTCTCTCTCTCTCTCGTTTGACAGAGATTGTATCAATCAGCCCACTGCAGATTCACCTAAAAACGTAACTGAACGTATACATATTCGGGCTCTGCGAATCTCTTGCGCCCCCCACCCCCAACACTGAAAGGGGCTGTTGGTCCATTTAATGAAAATGTGTCAGCCAGTCAGTCAGTCAATCAGTCAGCCAGTCTCTCGTTTGATCGGTTGACTGCATGACGGTGCGTGTGGAAGTCTGCAGCTTTCCCTCTTCCAGTCCCAAAACTGTCCGCACGAAAGTCTGCAACCCTCACCTTCCCAACACAAGGCCACACAAAACGTTACATCATGATTGTGAAGCTCCCCGTCACAAGCATCTTCCACAATGATTACGAAGCAGCAACCCATCCTATGCATGTATTTTCCACTGAGGGCACCCCACACCCGCTGTGCTAGGGGTAATGTATAATGAATAAATCCACTGGAGCCGCTGACGTCTTTCACCGGCGAATTAGTGCGCAAGGTGCCGAGGGAAGCCAACGCCGTATCTGAAGTTATCACGCCGACTTGATCCGTTTCCCTTCTGCCGACTCCACACCCACCCGCCCACACTTGCTCGGTCTGTAAGTCTGGCCTTTGAGCGCACGATGATATATGATATAAATACGTTCAGCTGATAACTTTTGTTGTGCACGCCTGCCTGATGGTCCATCTCCACGGTGCACGTCAGTAGTTACTTGAATGACGTAATTTATAATGTTGACACCACGCATCCGCCAGCTGCTAGCGGTGAGGCGTTAGGCTGGTACAGTGGCAAGGAGAAGGGCCTCGGTTCGATTCTATGGCGTCTTACTACCGTCAAAAGACAGAATTAGTAATTATGTGCACATAATTGTTAATTATCTTCACATCATTACTAATTATGTCAATTATGTGCATACAGTTGCTAATTATCTTCACATAATTACTAATTGTGTCTCCATAAAATTACATCACCCTGATATAACCGCACCGGCTGACTGGGCGTAAAACACCAACTTACTTACTTACTTACTCCATGAAATTACCAAGTATCTGCACATAATTACTTATGATGTCACCGTATAATTGTAATTATGCACTTTAGATGCAAATAGGTTGTTGTAAACAGCCTGTTGCATGACGGTACAGTCAGCCATTCTGTTTTACTTAGAAATACCAGATTTTTTAAAAATATAAAAAGAAAAAAGAAAAAAGAAAAGAAAAAAAAGAAGAAACAATAATAAAATATATATAAGTGCATAATGGCAATTATATTGTAAATGTATAATGGCAAATACAAGTGCCATATGGCAGCATGCAGCACATGTCACCGACCAACTATCATCTCTTCTCATCTCTCAGCAGTGCAACAAGAGCTACACACACACACACACACACAAAGGAAAAAGACGGGAGAATGGGCCACTAGCAGAAAGAAAGAAAAAAGAAGACAGAAAGAGCAACAGGACCAGGTGGAACAACATAAGAGATGGAGAGAGAACTGGAATCAAATGACAGCCCTCAGATTCTAGACAAAAGGGAGACACCAAACAGTCTCCGCCTCATTACGGAGAAGCTAAAAAATAAAAATCATCATCAAACTGCAAAACACTAACACACTGAAAACCTACACACAATGTAGTTTCTTGATATATATATATATATATATATATATATATATATATATATATATATATATATAAAATAGATATATATATATATAAAATCATTTTTTCAAAAAGGGGGTGGGTCGGAGGCAGCGCATGTGTTCAACCCGTATGTAATTAAATAAATTACATTCACACCCATCCCTTCGTTAGGGGTGGTAGGCGGGGCGGGGGGGAGGGGGAGCGGGGCGGGGCGGGGGGTGGGGGGTGGGGAGGGGGGGGGGACGGACCTCCTGGCGCTATCAGTATCGACAACTCCACCAGTCCCACAAATCGTGCCAGGCGACGTACACGAAGCTCGCCAACACGCAATGTTGACTGTCTCTGCAAACCGTTTCCATTTTCCAGCCTTTACTCCTCCTGGCCAGCTTAGGTCGCTGGTCGTGCCGCATGCGCAGTCGAGCACATCCGATCTCAGCGGCATGCATCAGGTACAAATCCGTGATACACTTTCACGTCCGCAGACCAACGGACAAGGGTAAGGTTCTATTTTACGTACGACGGCGGTGGTGGGCCAGAATGGTGAAGTGTGCACAGATGGTCTGTCGGGGTTCACTTTTCATCCGGTCGATGCCCGGGGCAACACGAGAAATAAATTTTGCGCTCACCAGGAGAAAGAAAAACAGAAGGCCAGCGACAGTGATAGCAGTAAACTCTTTGCATATAAATGAAAACCCCCCCGCCGTGTCTGCCCTGCCATCATCCTTTCCGTCCAACCAATCAATCAACCACAGCTTTATTTGAAATTGTGCCAGCACCAATACACTTAAGTATCATGGCGACATTCCATAGTTGCCGCAATACGGAAGCGGCCACACTGAAAATCACGCATGCGTGACCAAACGATTTGACGACAAGAAACCGCGGGCGAAAAATCTGCATTCAGTTTTATCTCTCTTGAATGAGATAAGAAAGAACGGTGGGAGGGGGGGGGGGGGGGGACTCGAAAACTTTATTTAACAAGGACTGTAGTTAAGGTTCAGTCATAAACCTAACAACTAGTCCTTGCTAAGCTATTGATGAATAGATATCAAATTACAGGCATTATTGATATACATGTACTGATATAGGCATGAATGAGTGAGTGAAACGTGATACATGAGAATTTCCACACACAAAAATAGCGTGCTCACAGCGCCAGATGAACATGCCATACATCATTCAGTGACATACTGTGAGCATACGATGAGCATATTATGAGAGAGAGAGAGAGAGAGAGAGAGAGAGAGGGAGGGAGAGAGAGAAAGAAGAACCGGAAAACGAGCTGCTTCCTAGCACCTGCCTGCTTTCTTTGAATGCGCGGGTAAGAACGACGTGACTTCAAGCCCCCCCCCCCCCCCGGCCTGAATCCGGCACAGCCCTCCCCTCTTTGCATTTGATTTAATGTCGTGGGTTTCTTTCGCAAGTGACTGCACAGACCCAAAATAACAGCAGTAGTGGTCTGGGAATGATCAATTCCAGAGTCCGGATTCGTCAGTAAATCATTGATTCCTGGGACTGGACTGTGTGACGGAGTCAGATTATGAGCTCTATTACGAAGTTATGGAGTCCAGATAATGATATTCAAGGTTCAGCAGCAACAGGGGCACCAGGTCTGCGTCATTAACATATATACTTATAACCCAAAACCATGTGAACTTCCACGACGGGAATAGACGCTGTTTATTGGCAATAGATGATGAAAAGGGGGTGGGGCGGCGCGGGGCGGGGCGGGGCGGGGCGGGGGGTTACTAAAACCAGCACTACAGCTACTGCTGGAGTATTTCCAACCGCTACCACAACTGCTGCAACGCTAAACCCCAGGCAGTCGGCATCACGTACGACATGGAGACCGGTGCTGGTGGCCCACAGTGTCGGTGAACTGCGTGCACGACAAGACGGTCCTCATCACAGACCGCCATTGCCCTAGGGGCGGGCAGGGAGTGAGCGAGAAGGGAGGTGGGGGAGGGGGGGGGGGAGATCCGCGGGCAAGGTGGAGGACGGTCCGCAGCAGTCCGCCTGGCCCTCTTCTCGCTGTCACTGCACTACACCATCGTCCAGCTCTTCTGATCCTCCAACCAACTGCGCGAAGGCGAAAGCAGGCGGGGCGGGGCGGAGAAGGGGGGGGGGGGGGGGCCTGCGGAGGGAAGGGGGCGCGGAGAGGGGGGAGCGCGCGCAGCAAAATGGTTTCGTTTCCCAATAAACAGCGAATTACCACGTTTGAGATTATTTTAATGAAACATTTTTTGTCAGCCACAACGACTTTCTGCAGAACTGTACACACACACACACGCACGCACGCATGGACACACGCGCACGGACACACACACACACACGCATGGACACACACACACACACACACACACGCGCAACACACACACACACACACGCACGCACGCACGCACACACACACACACACACACACACACACACACACACACACACACACACACACACACACACACTCCCAATAAACTTGCGTTTTACAAAGTGCTCCACGAGTTTTAGTCTACCCCTAGTTCTCAACTTTACTGTGTGTGTTGGTGTGTCTACTCACTCAATCAATCAGTCAATGATTCCCTTGTCTAGCTTGGCGTCGTGTCGCTGTTGAAGAAGTGGCATAATATTGATCAGACAAAAGCTATGCACCAGGCACGAGCCAGCGCCTGGGGCCCTTACATAGTTGTGTTGGCAGGAGTAATTCACACTGGCATTAAATTAGTACCAGAGGCGTAACCAATGTGCATCTCCATTAATCAATGCATCGCTGCCTCCCCGTTCAACAACTCCCAGTCTCAAAAGAAAAGGACAACGCAGATAGTGGCATATAAAACGAGAGCATCAACACGACTGATGGAGAGCCGGTTTGGCCCAGCGGTAAGGCGGTAGGCTGGTAAGCGGAAGGACCTCGGTTCGATACCGCTTCGGCTCTCCTTTCTCTTCAAAAGTTGTGGTTTGTGGACACGGTCTTTTGACACCGTCCCTCACAATTAATGAAACATTAAAATGTCTCTCATCGCTGCCCATCTTAATGCAGAAGTCATTCTGGTGGTGACAGTGTAGCGATAGGTATATACTCTACCTCTTCCCCCACCGCCATACCCCCTTCCCCCCCATCCCTAATAAGCCTTATGGTTTCTGTGGACGTTAAGCACCATGTTTACTTACAACTGATGTCCGCGTGACCATGTCCCCAGTTTGTGCTACCCCCCCCCCCAATTTGAAGCTACTCCTCCCCCCCCACCCCCACCCCCAGTCTGAATTTAGACAACCCCCCTCCCACCCCCAGTTAATGAAGCTACTGTGTTTAGACACCGCGCAACAAAGCAAGCCCAACCTCTCTCACTAAACAGCTTGCATAAAACACCGACCACGCCTATTCAAACAAACAAACAAACAAGTCCCACCTCTTCCTGCGCATTCCGGGCTACCGGTTGCTTCTAACTCGTGTTTCGTCAATCATTCGTCAATACACGCTTGGGCTTTGCGGTCATTTTTTAAAATACTTTTTTTCTTCCAATAAACGTCACGTAGCGACGCTTTTCGAGGTCAGTAGAAATGGAATAGTCTCTGCGACCCCCCCCCCCCCCCCATGAGCTGGTAGCTTCACACTTAGCCGCCTTCAGAGCTGACATCCGGGACAAGTTACAAGTCCGCTTCGCACTCCGCCGCGTTTGTGTCGGGGTTAGCTGAAGTCGGGTTAGCGATAAAATGATGACCGCATCTTCGCTTTTTCTGCAGATGGCTGAATCAGTGGCAGTATATTCTTCTTCCTCCTCCTTCTCCTTCCTGGTACGTCCGCTGTCAACATGTTTCACTGTTAGCAACGTTTCGTGCGGCGGGAACAAGAGGGCAGGTTGGGGTCGAGACGAGAGACAAAGTCGCTGTCGCTGTGAGCGAGTTACGAACTGAAGAAAATGCAAACCCAAACAGATCAAACTGAAGCCATGGTTATGGGAGTCAAGTCGAGCGGGTCAAACATAAGTGTCACAGCACATGGTGCCTAGCAAACGTCTCATACCCCAACCAAGAAACATTGAACATACAACTCTTACAAGTCGGAATATATATAATAAAAAATAATAATAAAATTAACAAGCCAAGCCAAGCGTTAACTGCAGCATATAACATGTAATAGAAGACAGGATAAAAATTATCGGAGTCCGGATGGATCAGTACCTGGCCTTCGACAACAACAATGACGACTCCAGTAAATGCTCTTCAAAACCTAACTTATCACATACCACAACTCTATATTATCCGTCAACAAAAGTTTTTTTCCTCCATGATCCGAGGCAAGGTCAAACCAGCTCATTTTACTCTATCTACCCCATTGAGAGACTGACAGACGTAATCATATTGCTCTTCCTTCTCGTATTTTTTACACAACGATTACAACACTGATAGTAAATGTGCTTCGTCTGCGCAAGGGCACGCGTGTTCTGACGTCGCGAAATAATAATGATAATTAATAGTTTTGTAGACGGCACTTTCAATGAATGGCCAGGACGACACTGGAGTCTGCTCTATGCGCTTTACACACACACACACACACACACACACACACACACACACACAAAGGGGAGGAGGGGGGGGGTCTACAGGAGCTCCATGCCATTCTAGCACAGAAATAGACATAACCACGTAAAACGTTAACAACGATAACAGCACATTCTGTACTCTTGCTTTAAAATGCATGCGCTGGGAATAGCACCACAACAAATACAACCGTTTCAAGGGGCTATTAAAATCAGACACAAAGCCAACGTCTGAAGGAGAAAAAAAGAAAGAAAAAAAACAAGAAAAAAAAAGTTTCAAAAGGACCGGGCTTTCAAACTGGAAATGAGCGTCCTTGCGAAACCTGCTAAATCTTTTCTTAAACACATACACACACACACACACTTTTCATAGTCACTGTACCGTAACCATTCACATGTTGCTGAGTCTAAGGCAGCTGTGTTAAAAGTTTGCAACGTTTTGTCTACAATCTTTTTTCTTTTCTTTTTAAATTAAAGCGTTCTTTTTCACCTTTTGTCTTTTGGTCACGTAAAGACGTTCATTCGCTGGACTTGTTCACCTTTTGTCTTTTGGTCACGTAAAGACGTTCGTTCGCTGGACTTGTTCACCTTTTGTCTTTTGGTCATGTAAAGACGTTCATTCGCTGGACTTGTTCAACGCCGAGTTGTCTCCGGAGAAGGTACCAGTGCGGACCGAGATCGCAGGAGTGGGCGGGGTGGGGGAACTATTACCTATCGCTACACTGTCACCACCACAATCATTTCTGCATTAAGCTGGGCAGCGATGAGAGCCTTTTTTAATATTTCGCTCACTGTGAGGGGCAAAGTCAAAAGACAGTGTCCACAGACCGCAACTTCTAAAGAGAGGCGAGCCGAAGCAGGGATTGAACCGACGTCGTCCGCTTACCAGCATAACGCCTCACCGCTGGGCCAAACCGTCTCGTGTTACAACTGGTGTTGCCGGCCAGTGAACCGGCTTGGCCTAGCAGGAAGGCGTCAGGCTGGTAAGCAGAAGGACCTCGGTTCGATTCCGCTTCGGCTCTCCTCTCTTCTCAAAAGCTGTGGTCTGTGACTTTGCCCCTCACCATTCATGAAACGTTAAAATGGCTGATGATGATGATGATGAAGTGATGCTTAATGTCTTCAGATGTCAGTTGACATATTAGGGACAAGCTGTGACCAATGCCGAAGCACGGTTCAATAATTCTTTACGTCCACAAAAACCAGAAGGCTCGTTAGGACGGACAGCTCAGGACGGCCACCTCGACTCTCACACAGCTCCTGAACTATGATTAAAATGGCTCTCGTCGTTGCCCATCTTAATGTAGAAGTCGTTCCGGTGGTGACTGCATAATTATAGCGTTAGGTATATATAGCCTCCCTCTTCCCCCACCTCCTGGGAAGTCGGTCCCCGCCAGTACCTCTTCGGAAACAACTGGGAGTTAACCAAGTTTAACAACAACAACAGGTGTTTGCGATACTTTCGTGTCAGCCAACGGGGAACAGCTCTGCCTCATCAGGTGCTCGGATTAGCTAGCGTCCTGTTTTGATCCACTCTTACTCGATTGTCTTCCGCGTACTTCCCTCCTCTGTCATAATTCATGCCGGTGTGACATCTACAGTTCTATAGGGCGGCGAAAGTGGTTCACAGAAAACGGGTCCGGACAATCACTAAAACCGGTCATATACAAGGCAACTACTGCTAGAGTTGTACTAGCAAACAGCCAGCTCCCTTTCCCGTCTAGAGCACACGCACACATTGTGGACACACACAATCTCTCAATGTTTTCCGTTTTCTTTCCTTTTTTTTTTCTTCTTTTTTTTAGAACTGTCAATCGAAATAAGAGCCTAACTGATTGATTCCCAATACCCCCCTCCCCCCCCCCACCCCCGGGTATATGCTGATCTGGACAGGTGTATTTGACTGACGCTGTGTTGAGTGCGCGTGCGTTTTTCAGGGGGGGGGGGGGGGGGGTTAGTCTGGTTAACATGTTCTTCTTATTCGTATATATATATAATATATATGTTTTGCCGGCAGCATGTCTGTGCGTTTGGCTGATAGTGTGCTCTAAGTTAATTGGACCGACGGCGTTTTCTATGTTCGGCCGACTGTAAAGAGAGAGGGTGTGTGTGTGTGTGTGTGTGTGTGTGTTGTGTGTGTGTGTGTGTGTGTGTGTGTGTGTGTGTGTGTGCATGCGCGGCCGCAGTGAGCCATAATTATATGTCCGGGCAATATCGCCATAAAACAAATCCCCAGTCCGAATGATCCGGCCATTCAAGTTTATGTCCGTTTTCCTCAACAGCTGTAGGCGTGGGGCTGTGCTACGCTGGCTTGGCGGGGAAGTGAGATTGGAGGGCCATCCCGGTATCAGTCGTACAGGCCACAGAGCTTACTGCTGTCCGCTCGGTGTGCAGGCTACACAATGGTAGGTCATTACACGGCCCAGGGCCAGCGGGACACTCCAGGGGTCGCCTGTCAACCGCCACCCTCATCTAACATTAACTGGGCCTTTTTAAAGTACAACAACAACAACAACAACAACAACAACAACAACAACAACACCGGGTGATTTAAGTACAGCGACAACAACAACAACACCGGGTGATTTAAATATCTGTCACGAATCACACACTGTGTGTCGCACACACGTATTGAAGACAGTTTCAGATTGTTTCTTTCTCTCCTTGTTTATAAAAGGCATTCAAAATAATTAGACCGTGGAATCATAAGGTAGGTAGTTAGGTAGTGTTGCTTAATGTCCTCAGATGTCAGCTGACATATTAGGGACAAGCTGAGACCAATGCCGAAGCATGGTTCAATATAGCTTTACGTCCACGGAAACCAAAAGGCCCGTTAGGACGGATAGCCCAGGACGGCCACCTCGACTCTCACACAGCTCCTGAACTATGGAATCATAAGGTTGAAGTGTTGCTTAATGTCCTCGGATGTCAGTTGACATATTAGGGACAAGTTGTGACCAATGCCGAAGCACGGTTCAATAATTCTTTACGTCCACGGAAACCAGAAGGCTCGTTAGGACGGACAGCTCAGGACGGCCACCTCGACTCTCACACAGCTCCTGAACTATGGAATCATAAGCCCTTCGTTTCAGTTTAAGTAGGACTGAGTACACTCCCCCCTCTCTCTCACTGACCTCCCCACCTATTTTTTCTTTCTTTTCTTTTTAACGTTTTGTTTAATTTAATTGCTTGGTAGCGTACATATTCCTCCCTTTTCATTATTAATATTAATGTATGGCCTTCTTTTTCTTTATTGACGCAAAATGAGTGTACACCTTCCAATATTGGTGATAATTAATCGTAAAGTCCTCTCCAGCGATTTCCGCGCATTATCAGTTTGCAAACTGGCAATTAGCACGAGTCAGCCAGGTAAACATACAGTACCAGTACACAACGATCACCAGTCACCTGCCCTGCGCACACGTAACGTACGTATGCAAACTTCTCTTTCCCTCTTGAAAAAAAAGAAAAAAAAGAAAAAAAGAGGAAGTAGAGGAAGATGAAGAAAAAGAGTACCCTATTTATTATCGTCAAGCTGATCGCGCAACCAGGTCCTGCTTTGTTGCGAAAGCGCGACCGGCTCCTCTTACAGGGCACTTTCATGAGGCTGATGCCGCGAAGAAAGAGCAGAAGAACGCAGCCAACCCCTGTCGGCATGTTATGTGTAAGGTGACTGAGCCAGAACGATCGATAGATTGGTGAATGTCAACCTCTTCCCTCACGTTCTTGCTGACCCAGCCTCTCTGGGAGCAGAACGATGTTACTTTTATACAGCTACAGTCACAGATTTGGGGGGGGGGGAGGAGAGGGAGGAAGGAAGGGGGGGGAGGAGGAGAGAGAGAGAGAGAGAATACGGAATAAATTTCCGTATACAGAGAGAGAAGGAGAGAGAGAGAGAGAGAATACGGAATAAATTTCCGTATTCAGAGAGAGAAGGGGAGAGAGAGAGAGAGAGAGGGAGAGAGAGAGAGGGAGAGAGAGAGAGAGAGAGAGACTCAGAACTTTATTACTCAAGAGAGAGAGCAAACTGTACAAAAAACAAGCAGATCATAAATGGCGGTGGCAGTGTATTATTTAGGTCCGGAAGAGCCTGCAGCAGGGTAAACCTCAGCAAGAACTCACCGTGTGCATCCCCCTCCACTGCGAAAATGATTTATTTTTGGTTTTTTATTTTTTTGCTTTGCCCCAGCGCCAAAGGGAGGTCGTGTTTCAAAAGAGAATGTTTCCCAGAGAAAAGCGGCTACTAAAAAAAACTCGATCCTGGGGATGTATACAGCTGTGTTGTAAAAGTGGAGACAGACAAACAGCAGCTAATATGTTCTGCACACAGCAGTATCCTGTTCACACAAA
Organism: Alviniconcha marisindica; assembly: GCA_018857735.1. NCBI lineage: Eukaryota > Metazoa > Mollusca > Gastropoda > Provannidae > Alviniconcha > Alviniconcha marisindica. The sequence continues at coordinate 560,973 of JABMCL010003081.1, forward strand.
TAATGATCTAATCAGAGTCAGGCTGTGCAAAAGAGAGGGGACAGTTGTATAATAATATTAAAGGTCAATAGATCCTGCCACATGGGAACAGAGTTGTGTTAGCAATTGGGATATTCATGACCAGTATTCAACGTGAACAATCTCACGGAACAAATATTGTGCTACATGTAAATAAGCTGGCGATGGGAAAGGCATGCATGATCTCCAAATGTTTTTTTATGTGATTTTTGTTTTGTTTTGTTTTTAAATTCTAGTTGTTACTCAGCTGTTAGTATTATGGTTATAAAGAATGTGTGTGTAGTTTGTGTGTGTGTGTGTGTGTGTGTGTGTGTGTGTGTGTGTGTGTGTGTGTGAGTGTGTATGTGTGTTGTTAGTGAACGGAATAGTTCTTTCTCCTGGGTTGGGGTGGGATCATTGTCTGGTTCCACCAGAGCAATAGGCTGCAAACACTTATTACAGCTATTATCATTACAATTCCGATCCAGGTTCTTCTTTATTGACCAAGTCTTACAAGAAGCGTAGTACATGGCAGTGGTGTAAACGTATATATATGACAATGCTGACATGGGCCAACCAACACAGTTGAAGTATAATCCTGTTACTGCCATGCTTCATGCATCAATAACAAATCATGGGAACAATGACTGGGCAAAACAAAAGGGTCACTGTCTGGGTCCAGCTGATGCCTACAATCAGTGAACTGGCCCTGCTCTTACACTTTGAGGTGGGCTGGGGCTACCACTAGTACCACTACTACCAGTTACCACGGACAGTCAGGACTCCAGTGCAGGAGACATAAGAGCACCTCAAAAATCAATGGAATAGAACCATAAATAATTCACTGAAAACATCTCCCCTGTGCTGATTAGCAAGGCCATCTCAAAGGACAGCAGTTCAGCCACCACCAGCTTCCTGGAAGCCTTTGCTGTAGCAATTTACCTGGCATGCCTGTGTCTTGACAGACATTCCATTTAAATGAAACAAAATAACCACACACAAAAAATAAAAATAAAGGGGTTAGTACTGCTCGAAAGACATCAGACATTTATAACATTAACAAGGTTGGGGACACAACCAAGTATTGCTCGAAAGACATCACACATATTTATAAGAAGGTTAGGGACACAACCAACAACAGAGACCTGAATCCTCCGCTGTTGACTGTAACTGTCACCTGGCATGGCCTTGGGAGTAAATTTATACTTTATGCTCGTCGGTGGTACATGTGCAAACTCCACCAATGCTACATCCTCAAGTATAAAATCAAAATTAACTTAAACTGAGCAATGAACCAAACCTACACCATGTTACCTGACATTACATAATTCCATGCCCCCACCATTTTTGTTGTTGTTAAACATCTGTTACCCACATCGCATGAGAGTAAACTGATAAACTTACACTCATACAATTGTAACAGTGTGCATTTGCACACTCTACAAAAGGTACATCCTCAAGCAAAAAATCCAAATTTAACCAAACTGACCAATGAACCAAACCTGCTCCATGCTACCTCAGAACCTGACATTACATACAATGATACTTCAATGACCCCCCCCCAATCCAAATTTAACCAAACTGACCAATGAACCAAACCTGCTCCATGCTACCTCAGAACCTGACATTACATACAATGATACTTCAATGATCCCCCCCCCCCCCCCCCCCCCCCCCCCCCCAATAATTTTTAACACTACTGCAAGCTTAATACTGAGGCTACATTGCAAAGCAAACAGGACCATACTGTTTAGATCAACTGCAAACCTGGCCTTCCTTACACTACAGCCACACAGCAAGCCTTTCCTAATGTCTCCTATTATGAGCATTAAAAGCAATGGATCAATGACTAACAAACCTAACAGGGAGCTGTAGCAAAGTTTAGCTGACAACATCCACGCACACAGCACAAAGAGAATATGCTACACATTGAAACGGACACGCCTATACTGTCCCTAAATAGAAATACATGTGTGTGTGTGTGTGGAGGGGTGGGGGGTGGGGGTAATTTGTACAGTACAACTCTTAAACCCATGAACAAAAACAAACTGTCAGTCAGTTGTGATTTTTTTGTTTGTTACCAGATCCTTGGCCCTGCATACTAAAACAACACCAGGAATGTGGAGGGGTGGGGTGGGGGGTGGGGGTGGGGGGGCTTTAAAGGAAAGCCAAGCCTTTACACTGCTAAGCCCATCAGCTAAAGCTGGCACAGTGTATTGATTTCTCCTGCACTCCATCAGGACCAAGACAATTTGTTATTTGCCGCAATCTGCATCCAGGGAGAATGAGAAAACGAACTCTGCCAATTCATAACTGTATGAGCGGAGTTGACTGATAATATTATGACAGAGTTGGTCAACATGTTGTTTGCACAGATGTCTACCACTGTACCAGCTTACTTTGTTTACAAGGCATAACAGGGTGGTAAACCACGTTATTACTGGAAATACATTAATAATAATAATTACTAATAATGATCATAAAAGTCATCCATATTGTTGTCAATTCGAGTAAGCCAAACTGATGGTTAAATGACCATCCCTTCGTTCTCTACCACTGTCTTCATGAGTGCAAACTACAATATATAAAATGATAACACTCTTCCAGCAGGCCAAGTCAGCGAGTGTTCCCAAAATCCACAATAACTTATTCCTAACTGTATAAAGCCTTCTAAAAACAGGTTTAACCCACTGGGTAAAACAGATAAAAATAAAAACTGAATATAAACAATTCTTCTTGAATAGCTCTATGCTGCAGTTGATTTAACATTTTTTTTTTAAACACCTGGTTTTTTTTTAACCCAGCACAACAAATAATACATTTATGTGTACAGTGACACTACTCACAATACCAAAGATGCAACAGGTGAATCATGATACCTGATGGTGTTTTGTACATGTATGTTTGTATTCAGTCCTGTTAAGTTTCACCTACAATTTTATAAAACTCTTGTCTGACTTCTCAAGATAAACTCAACTGGGCTTAAAGTAAGACCACACATTCGGTCTTTCTAGAGATGAGAAAGAGAGAGAAGACAGACAATGGAAAAAAAGAAAAGGATAGAGTTTAACTGAGCTTTAGAAATAAACTTCACTGTAGCTTGACAAAGAAGATAGTACTTTTTATTTGAGAATGTGATTATCACTTTAACTGCAACTGCCTTTCGGGTTCTGGTTTTGCACACTTGGTCCCATACTTTCAAACCATACAGTTTACAAAACCTGAACCCAAAAGGCAGTTGCAATTCAACCACACTTTTAAGAAGTGATATTACATTTCTCTTAATATCTCCAGCTGTCAGGTTTGTTTTATTCAAGCTCAGTTAAGTTCTGTCCTTTTTTTTAATTTTCATCTCTCTCTCTCTCTCTCTGTGACTTATTTTGGAACCAGGCTTAAAGTTTCCTGCCTTATGTGGCTGTAGCTCTGCCCTCATGGCCCATCCCTAGTGGAGGTGGTTGGGGGTGGGAGTACTGACTAAAAGGACAAAACTGCTACTCTGCAAACTTGGTGAACAGCAATGTGGACAGAAAATTAAGTTTTAACACTCGGTCAACAATGACGGTTACATCCGGGCAAATCACATTTTCAGGAACACAATACACGCTACAACTATTTATGTTAAAATTAGCACACCATCAATTTAAAAACAAATGGAAAAAAAATAAGTGAAAAATCAGATGCCAAATACAACAACTTATAATTTTCCACAAAATGTTTATCTCCTTCAGTCAGTCAAAGATGTCATCCAAAGCTACATCCTTGAACAACATCCTCAATGACAGACAGTAAAATACTGCTTGGAGGATGGAAAGATTGGCTGACCTGTTGCACGGGTAATCACTGAGTACAAGCAAAGGTCGTCGTCTTCTTCTCCACTGGGTGCTTTACAACTTACGTCCACAGAGACCCTAAGGACTTCCCGTCCCTAATAAGCCGTACGGTTTCTGTGGACGTTAAGCACCATGTTTACTTAGACCCTAAGGACTATTAGGGACACCTGAGGGGGCGGGGAGGGGGCGCAGGGCTAAACTTTCACACAGCTCCTGAGCTCTGTACAAAACTCATAATTTAACTATCCAACAGACCTATAACTTATCCAACAGCGCATGCAATGCACCACACTTTTCCGGCCACCGCTGATTTTGTTTCAACAAACAGCCGCTGACCTCCTCCAACGTAAAAAGAAAAAGAAAAAACCCAGAGCCCTGGAGCGGTCTGAACAGGGAGGTGGCGTTGGGCTCTCATGTAGCGAGTTGGACAATCTGTTGTTTCTGGTTTCAACAGCTGGTTCTCTCTGTACACTGTCTTTGTGTTCCCCGCAACTGTTGAAAGAGCAAGTATTACTTCATATCTACCGTTCCGGTGGCAGCAGTCGGTCTTTCCTGTTTTTGCCAGTGGAGGCCCTCCACTGGTGGAGGGGCTTGTGAAGAGCTACTCGCAGGTACCCGACCCCCACCCCCCACGATAGACCGTAAGTGGTTTCTGCGGACGTTAAGCCGTTAGGAAAGAAAAACAGAAAATGCTTCCAACACACACACACTGCATACCAAGATCATTTGTAACGGGTAGAGACACACAAACAGAGAGAGGGGAAAAGAAAAAGAAATACACGCAATCTGCCGAATCAGTCTACTTATTCACCCATGCATTATGTGGGGGTCCGTCCACTGCCCCCCAAGAAACAGTATTTCAAAGACGATGTCTTCAACTGTTAACATTATACATCTGCTGCGGCTTCAGGTCAAACTGGTAAAATAAAAAAATTAATCCGGCGGGCTCTGGCCTGTGAGTGTACGACAAGCAGCATGGGTTTTCAAACGCCAGGCAAAAGCCAAAGGCACGTTGTTGCGGCTGGGCCAAAACGGCGATTAAATTATTCTTCAATGTTTCCCTTTCAGTTTTCTCTTAGCGGTGAAAAGAGGCCTGTGTTAAATAGCCCCATTATTTCTGCCCCACCCGACCCCTCCAACAGTTTTGAGCGAACCCTTGTGTTTGAAATAAAACAGCAAGTACAACAGGATGTGTATTTCCCGTCCCTAATAAGCCTTGTGGTTGCTGTGGACGTTAAGCACCATGTTTACTTACGGATGTGTGTTTGTGTGTGTGTGTGTGTGTTGGGGGTATAATATTAGTTGTCACCAAATAACACTGTCTACCACTCAAATTTGCTGATTACAGGCAAACTGTAATTGCTTTCACGGGCTGACGGCCTTCTGGATAACAACACTGCACAACACGGGTGGAAAATGGACGAGGGTAAGAGGATGCTTATCAGACGAACACAGCACATCTGACTGCCCACGGGTCATCTTGACTCCAGTGGATTGCCCAGTGCGGTATTGACTGACTGAACGGACACTCAGTGGTGAACGCTCTCAATGGCGGTCTATTCATAGACGGAAACTGCGTGTCGACAGACCTCGTGGAGCTAATTCTCTCGCTATCAGCACCGATATATAGACAGACTTTTCTCCTTTCATTTCTCCGATCCGTGTGTCATTGTTGCCCGTAGGTGGTGGGGGCTAGATTGCATAAATAATGAATGAATAATGACTCCGTATAAATCATAACATAGACGTGTCTATTATATATACGTAGGACGCATAATTTATTAAATGCTGTCATCTTTTTCTTCCTGAAATGTTGCTTTACGTCCACAGAAACCACAAGGACTATTCTGGACAGCCAACTCGACTTCAACACAGCTTTAACCGTTATGGTCGATTGGGCGTTAAAAACTATTTCCATTTCACAGAGGCTGATGAAATTATTCTGATACCAGTTCTTAAAGTTAAAGACAGACGGAACGCTAAATAATGCATGATTTATACCCCCCCCCCCCCAATCCCCTCCACATTTTAGTTGTGTGTTTTTGTTTGGGGGAATGGTAGGGGTAAAGGGGTGAGATAACACGCCTCGGTATTCATATATGTACAATCAAATTAATTCGAAGCAACACGACACAACCCATTGAAAACCCCAAGAGGGTTAGTGGCGACAGATTTCAAGAGCGCAGGCCTGGGGCGGGAAGGATAATGGCTGTAACAGCAGGTCGCGTTCCTGGGCCTGTTGCCTATGTGTGGCTGGACACTTCTTTGTTCACTGACGTCCGGGCAGCCGGGCAGAGGAGATTAATTTGTGTAACACACATGTCTGTGGGAAAGACTCAGTTACCACAGGGCTTTGCTGACCTCCCTCGCCATCTACGTGGCCTCTTGAGCCCGTGTCGGTTGTGAGAGGGTGTGATGCGGCTGTCAGTGACCACGAGAGCTGGAGTGCGAAGATAAGATGCTCGACTGACATTTATACAACTTGAGTTTGACGGACTTTTTCTCTGTTCATTCGTGCATATGTTTACACTTTCCTGTAAGTTCTAAATTTCAAGCACAACAAACTAAAAATAAACACAACCGAACAGGCTCATCCCATAACTAAAAACAACCACACAGGCTCATCCCATATAATTAAAAACAACTGCACAGGCTCATCCCATATAACTAAAAACAAACACGCAGACTCGTCCCAAATAAAATCAACCACACACGACACAGGCTCATCCCATATAACTAAAAGCAACCACACAGGCTCATCTTATGAGCAAATGCATACACTTATAATAACTATGTTCTTGGAGTTTTGGGATTTTAATGTCCTGTCAACCCCACAGGGTCAACTCAGAATGAATCACACATTTCAAAATAGAATGAATCACACATTTCAAAATTATTTTACACCAACTTAAAACACAAGTCACTAAATCACAAATTGGGCTAATTAAAAAATTTTTTTTAATGTTAATCTATCTATCAATAAATAATAAGACCTGTAATGGTATGTCAAAAACCAATTTCCCCTCCATTCCTTGGTACCCATTTATATTCAGTAGGCACTCACCACAGGAACCCGCTGAAATGGCTTGTGAATAGGAGAGGGTGACCTATTTTATTCCCTGGGCCCACACACCAAACTGAAACTGTGTTAGCTAAACACATAATCAAAAATGTGCAAAAAAATACAGTTAGTGTTATGCTATTGCTATCACAAACATTTGTATGAATCTATCATACTACAGGTACAACAAAACCACAATATTAAACCTAAACATTTTGTCAAAAACAAACAACAACAAAAAATGTCCACAAGACAGTCAAATTGTGTTACGTTCTCTCTGATGAGCATACAAATGAAATGCTTCTACACTCTTTGCTTCACTATGCATTATAATTAAGATCCATGTAGTTGCTCAAAAAGGCGTGCAGCTTAACTGTTGTACACACAACAGACACTAACAGTAACACAGAAAAAGTGGTTCACAACTCATGGACTGATGAATATGTATCTGAAATAATTCTTTCAACTACAGTAATTAATAACAAAAATGAGCCTCGTAAAATATTGTTTCTAATAATGGTAACGAATCTACTCACACAGTCTGGCAAAAAGAATTAACCAAAGAAATTTGCTTTCACAAAGCTGTTTCACCATTTATTAGACTTGTTTAACTTTAATGCCAAGTTGTCTCTCACTCCGCACCCAGATGGTGGGGGATGCATACCTAATGCTACACTGTCACCACTTGAACATGTCTACATTTATGTGGGCAGTGCTGAGAGACATTTTAATGTTTTGTTTAACTGTGGGGGGCACAGTCATAAGACAGCATCCATAAACCCCAACTGTTAAAGTGAAAGGAGTGAGTAACCTGATTTGTTATGCAGGGGTGGGGACTGGGAGAGATGGAATTAAGTGTAGGTAGTAATATAATGATTCATTTTCTTTATATATTGCTGCTTCTCATATGGCACATGTACTTGTATATTATACATTGTTAGTTGTCATAATTATATGTATTACGTTTGTGAAACTTAGAAAATGTTGGAGAATGTTGTAAAGCGCAGTGATTTTGGGTACACCAGAGAATAGCGCTATACAAAAGTTATCTATTATTATTATGCCCAGTCAACCAGGATTGCTATATCAGGGCGAAGGTGAAAACGGAGAGCCAAAACTGGGAATCAAACCCACATTGTCTCCCTACCAACCTAACAGTAACACCATAGGCTATGCCAAGCCAGCTCATGTCACTCACTATTCATGATGCAGGTCAATGGGAAAAATAAAAGTCCTGATTCAGGGAGGCAGAATTCCTGGCTGTAAGTGAAGCATAAAAACTACATTACCCTGACCTACCTCTGACGCCTATTTATAAATTCTCACCACAGAGGGTCTTCTTTCATTTCTGCGTCCTCTGCCTGCCCCCCCCCCCCCCCCCCCCCCCCCCCCCTTTTTAAATTCAAGCCAGCTGTGGTGCATTTAGTCAGCACTCGTTCTCTTTTTAAGGCTGACACAGGCAAAAGCCAGAACACGCTATTCTCCGATTAAAACAACACACAACGCAGAACAGTTAACAACAATAAGCAATGACCCCCTTGATACCGCATATATTTCTATTCCATCTGCATCTGCAGCCTTTGGGTCATAAAAACCAAATGTAGGCAATATTCAAACTAGAGTGCGAACAAATGAGACTGCAAGACAAGAGGAGAGGAGAGGAGAGACACGGCCGTGGATTATTGACTCAAGTTGCGGGGCACTAGAAGTTGAAGGCAACACGTCGAGTTAGCAGGCACGCTGAGGCACACACAGCGCTGCTTGCAGTGGGAAATGAGGGTGTGCTGCGTGTAATCTTAGCTGCTCTATATAACCCTTCCTGCCCGTGTCGTGTTGCCCAAACCTGGCCCTTGCCCTCCCTCATTGGCTCAAGGCTGATCGACGACACATTAGAAGAAGAAAAAAAAACCCAGTCCATTTGCTTGCAACAACAACGACAATAATATTAATAACAATAGTCAGCTAAATAATATATAAATCAATTATAGTTTATACATCAAAACTTGTAAGGTGCGCCACCCCCTCTACTGAAGGAGAAAATGCTATGGTGCTTATGTAACTAGTACTAGTGTCCAAAATTAATCAGGTTTGCAAACTCAATGGGTGGGTACAAAATATTTGGAATCAACATCTGGCATTCTAACGAAACTGAAAGTTGCTCCAAAATAGTGAACATTACAAACGGACTACTTCTGGTCAAAATGAAACAATCGTCTTAATTCATTAATCACAATTTAAGGATCATAATTATCCATGGCATACATTTCAGCATCGCAATGCCAAGATTGTAAAACACACCTAAATTTTGCATGCATACATACTTGTACAATGCCATAATTGTCAAACGTACATGTATGTATTTTGCATGCATGCATTCTTGTACAATGACAAACCACAAAATCAGAATAAATGTTCCGACCTCAGAAACTACAAGGAGCAGGCCTGAAATCTGGTCATTTTCTAAGTATATAATATACATGGGCGGCTGAGCATAGCCGGAGCTCCCTGATGGGATAATTTGTACAGTGTGGCATGACATGCCTTTGAGTCATCAGCTGCTAGTGTCTACAAGCGCCGCCAACACATACCGCTACAAAGATGTTTTTCACACCGCTTGGCTTTCAACAAAGGACTGATGGGCTCCGTACGGCCACATGCCCCCCTTTCCCCCCTCTCTCTCGGCAATATATCTGCCACTAATCGATAACAGGGTTGTACTCGCAGTTGAAAGGTCGGCCTGCCGCTTTGATTAAAAAACCAAACCAAACAAACAAACGAGGCCATGGTAATGCTGCTTAGTGAAGATCCACTGTCGGAAGGTCTCCAAACGTGGAGGGGAAGAGAAGAAAAGGGCACTGGGGGATTGACATACAAAATGTCGTCCTTGTCATTGTACTTCGGTTGTGATTTAGGACAGGGGCTGCGGAAAAGGGGAGTGGTTTTATTATTCACTCTCACGGTAAAATCAAAGTGCGTAATTATACCATATTGCTCATGACATTAACGCGAAACACGGAGCTGGAAACAGTAGTTCATAAACTATCCGGTAATAAAATAATGTTTTGGAGCCCGAGAGCTTTCGCCTGGTGTTGAAGCTCAATGCAGATAAACGGGCCGAGAAAAGGCAGCGGCAGAGGCAGCCATTGAAACACTAACACCCACACACACACACAGCATGCTCAACTGGCCCTCGAGCCAAAGCCGCCAAGCCATAAACACCATTTGCATGGCCAGTCTTTCCCCCCTCTCTCCTTTTCCATCCCCTCCTTTCATCTTCTGCCAAAGTTTTCGCCCTTCCAAGTTTCCAATGCGCACACTACTGAGCTTTGAAATTTGTTAAAAGGACTTATTGTCTAATCACGAAATCTGGGACTGTTCATTTCATTTGCTAACGGCAAGGCACAAAAGAGGCCTGCTCTTATTATAATTTATAACCTGTGTACAGCCTGCCGCCCTTCAATGAATATCTAGTAGTTACTCAACTAGTAGCATATTGTGCCTTCACTTGCATATAATTATTAACAGGTATGCTTGAGGACTGCTTTTGATTTGCTTTCTCTGTCTGTGCTTTCATAAAAAAATGTTTTGTTCTTCTTTTACTAGCTGGATTTGTGACTTTTGCATTGGAACTGGACTGCTCACAGTTCTGTCTACAACCAGCCAGCTGAGAGTTTGTTGTTCTAGTTCACATTAGTTTTTCTTCATCTTGTACGTCAGTGCCTATCAGTTCGGTCGGCTGCGAGTCTGCAAATATAGATGGAAGTTGCATTCCTTTCTAGACCACCATTACGTAACTTGGAGTGCATCTTGACCAGACACTGTCAGTGAAACAACATATCAGTAGCCTCTGCCACACTACGTTTCTCGCACTCAGGAGAATCGCCTCTATCCGTCCGTTCCTCTCTAACAGTTCCATAGAAAAGCTCGTTGCGTCTATGATCACGTCAAGATTGGACTACTGCAATGCTACGTTCGCAGGAGTAGCTGATGAACAAATCGCGCACATACAAAAGATCCAGAACAATGCCGCACGGCTCATCTTGAAAAAATCGAAGCGTGATCATGTCACACTGCTTTTGAAAGAACTCCACTGGCTCCCAGTAAAATATCGCATTCAGTACAAGCTCGCAACGCTCGCTTTCCGTCACTTTGACGGCACTCTTCCGCCATACCTGTCTTCTTCTCTCTGCACATATCAACCATCGCGCTCCCTTCATTCTTCGACAGAAAGACTGCTCAAAATTCCAAAACCTGAAAACCTTCGGTGAACGTTCTTTTGGTTACATTGCTCCAACTGTCTGGAACTCGCTGCCGGCCAACCTGAGAGCTTCTCCCTCCCTCCCAACTTTCAAAGTTAACCTAAAAACGCATTTCTTCGCCAAGCCTTCTGATTGATTTGTACATGCCAACCGCTACCTGTTTCATATTCATGTGGTTGTGTGTGTGTGTGTGTGTGTGTGTGTGTGTGTGTGTGTGTGTGTGTGTGTGTGCATGTGTGTCAGTTGGGGGCGGGGCTGGGTACTGGGAGAGATGGAATTAAGGGTATGTAGTAATATAATGATTCATTTTCTTTATATATTGCAGTTTCTCATATGGCACATGTATTTGTATATAATACATTGTTAGTTGTCATAATTATTTGTATTATGTTTGTGAAACTTAGAAAATGTTGGAGAATGTTGTAAAGCGCAGTGAGTTTGGGTACACCAGAGAATAGTGCTATACAAAAGTTATCTATTATTATTATTTATTATTATTATTATTTGTAATGCAAGGCAGCTTTTAAATGAACACAAAATAGAATGATGCAACTACCAAGAGTCATTTAAGTAAATACAAAATAAAATGATGCAACTACCAACAGTCTTTTAAGCCATGTTTCTAAAGGGTCACTGACCCACTTTCAATGTGTGTAACCAGATGCATACTTTTCTAAAGGAGAGTAAGGGTAATACTTCTGATTGAATACAATTTCAGTATATAATTGAACAGAGTGATCCTTTCTCAGTTTGCTTCACTTTCAAAAACAGATGAACATGTATCACGTTCACTTTTCGTGTACTATGCCACAATACCCCCAGAACAGGCCTCACTGCTCAAGGCATATGATCAAGAAATGCTGCAATGCTGTTTCTGTAACTGCACAGCTGACTGAGACCAGCTGCTGGTAACTCATTCTAGGGTGCACATGTGTTTTTGTGGAAGAACATGCTCTGTCATACTGAATCTTCAACACAAGTGACCTTCTGGTGAACAAGACCCCATCACAACAGCTTAGAGTAAGAGCTGCCCAACAGTGCACACAGCTCTGAATTTTGGAGTAAAACAAAAAGCAGTGGAAAATAATTTTGATTCAAATCCTAAATAGTTATTTCTGTTTCAGCCAAAAGGTTAGATCACCAAAGAATCAAAGTTGGATTTAGAACAAGAAAATACAACACTCTCTTGTGACCTTCAAAATGGGTCAAGGTCACCAAAACTAATATGAACATTTGTATGTAGAACCCTAAAGGCTAAACAGTGGTTATCAACAACTAGATTTGAAAAGATCTTGCAATGCCAACATTAACATTTCTGTCAATGCACTGACCCCTGGGCCACCACCACTGTTAAGTATGTCCCATATTATTATATTTAATTTATACCAAAGTTAAAACGTGCATGTCTTTTTCTGTCACAAGCATATTACGGTTCAGCTGAGTCTGATAAGCCAAACCCAGCCAAAAAAACAACAACAAACATCAGTTTAGCCTTTCCGACACCATTTCATAACTGAAATTAGGCCTCCCAAAGTCATTCACAGTCAAACTGGCATAAAAGTGCATAGCTCTTGAAACTGTAATCACCATGCAAGGTTCAAAGGCATCACTTAAATTGCTGAAGTCAGAGTCACACAGATAAAGTCTAAAACTGCATCAATTTTCTCCTTGAAATTTTAACCTTGAAATCATTATAAAAAAACAACAACACCCAAATCACTTTGCGAGTGATCTTGTATGTGCTGAGATCAATTGTACAAAGTTTCATTTTCAACAGACAGGAACTTACCCAAGTTACTGACAGAAATCAAATATTCTACCCTTCCAGTTTCATCAGCCATGTGACCTTAAAATCAGATCAAGGTCACAAAGTGGTATGAATGTAAAACTGTAAAAATCAATGGAGGGAAAGTTTTAAATATATGGCTAAGCAAGTCTCTCAAAAGTGGCCAAAATAAACTGACTTAAAAGGGACCCAAGCAAAGACACAAGCTGGCATGAAATCACTGAAAATGTACAAACATTTCAACTTTGCTGGCATCAAAATCATACCATTGTTTAAATGTACAAACATTTCAACTTTGCTGGCATCAAAATCATACCATTGTTTAAATGTACAAACATTTCAACTTTGCTGGCATCAAAATCATACAGTTGTTCAATTAACATTTATGCAACAGAAGAACTTGTCTCTGTGAATTTCAGTTCCTTGCAGTGCAGTCATGTTGGTTCAGTCTTAGCAACTTAAAAGTCTTCACCAATGAAGAGCAGAAAAAGGTCGCCTTGTGATGTAACATAACTGCGGCCACACATGCCAGAAGCATTCGTGACTCATGTCACAGACTTGGTCAAAATGGCTGCACTCATAGTCACAGCTGTGTTTTACCCACTTTACATCAATTTTTAACAATCTAGACTATGAATCAGCTCAAAAACTGCTGTGCATTCATAAAATCTTACTGATTGGCCCGTTGATCAGTTCATGCCTCTGTACCTGATGTCCCCTTATAAAGTTAAGTTTTTTGTATGCAGGTATACACGTATGTGTGTACTGGATCATGTGTGTACACATGTATACAAGTTGGATTGTTTTAATGTTTTTTGTAATGGGCTATGTGCTCCAATTTGGAGAAATAGTATTTAGTGCAAAAGAAAACATTACTACTGTTTATTTATTATATCTGGGTCATAGTGGATGTCCACTTATCATCAAATACTACATGTATGGTATATATATAATAATATGATAAATACTGACCCATGAGGTGCAATACAGGCATCCAAAATTAAAGTGAATAATTTTGTGATAACACCATGAACCACTGACACTGTTAATGCTAATTAACTGTTATTAACTGCACTGTTATATTACTAATGTTATGTTGTTGTGGAGAAATGCGCAATCACTGCACAACAGCTGTTCATGTCTTGCTGTTGTGCACACCACCTTAAGTAATTATAACTGATGAAAATGTTGGTTAAATGTTTTGACTCAGTGAAAAATAGTTGATACACACATCTGTATAAATTTAATAACAACAAACGACTGATCCAAAATTACAAACAAGTTCCACTCAAAAAAGGAAAGAAAGTATATATAAAAAACAAACAAACCCATCCGCCTATTTCAGTCTACAGACAAATCAGATAAAGACCCCAAGTCGTACAAGTGTGCCAAATTCAGTCCTGAAAAGCCGTGGTATGGGCAAGCACAAAGCGTACAATGCGGACACTCAAGTCAGCTTTTTGTACGTCAACAGCCAGCCGAGTAAACAAATGAAACACATTTGCTGGCTCACTCTGAACGCCATCGGGGGTTAATAGGCCTTGTTTTGCGGCCAGTACAAGCAACAGTATAAGTTGTATAACCCTAGTATTGCATTACCTTCCTGCCACCCACCACCCACCCATCCCCGCTCGGCGAATTTTCTTGTCTCAACCTTGGAGTTACCTATCAAACGCAATCAATAAATCAGCGCTGCAAAATCCAAGTTTTAAAACAAATCAACATGAATTAAAAAACAAATTGACAAAATGATGAACAAAATAATACTCACATCTCCAAACAAACATTCGTCAACAGGCCCACCAGGAGTGTCCCGAGGTTGGAAGTACAATCTGACGCTTGCTAACAGTTGGTTTGCGCCCTTCTCCTCCCAAAGCAGTTGAATTTCTCCGATGCACACAGGAAAATCGTCTAATATTTTCAAAAAGAAAAAATCTCCCAACGACAAAATGTTCACTTTCTCGTTGTCCACAAATCTAAAAGCTTTGTAGAAGGTGTAGGGTCCGTGCGATCCGCAAGGAGCACCGATAAACTGAAAGAAAGACATAATATTTTTTGTTACGGTTCTTCTCCATCGGCACGCATGTGAACACTGAGCCAAGTCTAGCAGCAATCTGATAATCGACACTCAAACATCTAGGTCACACGTTCAATAATTATTCAGCGAAATTCAAGCCATGTTTTAGGAAAAAATTAACAAAATGAACGCATCTAATTCACTAGACTACTTTGCAAAAATATCGCAACAAAATACCTGTGCTTGGATTGAATCCATCCTTGAAATCTCACATAAACAACTGATACGACGACATGAAGAAACTTCGACAATACTTTTATTTCGGTCCCGTAATTAGACCTTGTGACGTCGACCTCATTAACATAATCCATTCATGAATGTCAATCTCGTATATCTCCAGTCTGATTTAATTGAATAAAAAAGAAAATGAATATATAGACTTTATGGTCACCTGCATTTTTTTAAATGCTATTCGTTTCAGAAAAAAAAAGTTTTATTCTGCGTAATTTTATACGTTAATGCGGCTATGTTCTAGGTGACTCCATTTGCACTTGTCTTCATCTGCATACAACGATCGTACGGAGTGAGCAGACGAAAGTTTTTACTAGCTCTTGGGATGTGAACTTATCTGGTTGCCACTCATCAGGGCTTCGTTTACACAATACACAGTACTTAAGGTGATTTTTGATGTTCATATCCTGATGGCAGTGCACCTTTGTGTCTACTTTCTGTTCCTGCGCCTGGCCTGGCACTTGTGGCAGGTGCTCTGTTTCTCTCTGTGTCTTAGGTGCGATTTGTGGACTGCAAGGTGTCTCACATGATCATGTGCGGACAGTCACACAGACTGAGACATAAACAGTGTATCAGCCAACATTGCAACGTTCTTTGCGATTGTATATATGTGTAAGAAGCACAAAGCGTATTCTTGGCTACTTTCTCTACAAATCTGTACTTCTTGTAGCGTGGAAACCTTTCACCGGAGGCTGGTACTTGATCTACTTTCCACAACATGATATTGGATGTGTGTTACTATCAGCGTGATTTAATGTTACTGAATGTATGAAAAGAAAAAGAATCTTTGGTCAGCTGGATAGTTATATTCATCACTGTTTAACCCACGACTTTAATATCCAGTGAGATTTTATAAATCAAAGCACTGTACTAGTTCTTCCTTTTAAAGTTTTGTACTACAGTGACAACAGTCAGTTGGTTGATTATTCTCTGTGTGTGTCAGTGTCTGTGTGTGCACGCACAACTTCTATACTGTTGCATATTTCCAAGCTAGCAGAATCATGTTACTTATAAACTGACCTGCTTCATTGTCTCACTTACCTCGGTTATCACCACCACCACTGTCAGTGCCACCATCATCATCACTATCATACAATGCTATAGCACTTGAGCAATATAGGTATGATTTTATTTATTCAGCATATATATATATATATATTATACAATTTATTTTATGTCGTGTACCTGCAGGTGTGTGTATGAGAGAGAGAGAGAGAGAGCTGAGATCAAAAAGTTTAAGTGGTGTATCTAGATATCTGTTGTGCTAAGGAATGTCTGAAAGCCACCATTAAACAGGAAGGAAAAGCCAACTGTCCATTACATCAGGTGCAATCACCTGATGTAATGGAAAGTTGTCTTTTCCTTTCTGTTTAATGGTGGCTTTTAGGTTCTCAAGAGCTTTGATCAATCATAATTGGGGTGGGTGGGTGGGGGGGGAACATGACAGAGACAATAATCATTAATACCAATACTAAGTACTCATCAAAAGGGCACACTGTTTTCAGCAGGCCATATTTGGAAAAGTTTACATTGTTATTGTACGATTAGTGTGGTGAGGTGTGACTTGCACAATTTACAGTTTCATTCAATAATATAGATATGGATATGGATATATAATCACTAATCCAGAATTCAGATTTATACATGTATGGAATCTTGTGTAGTTACTCAACTTACTGTTTTCTGTTGACAGTTACTTGTGTAAACACTTGAGTGAGCTCAGTGTGTTATTTGTTAGTGTTCTGCAGCTGAAACAAAAGTAAAACTGAGGTTTACCCAATATTGGGTGAGATGGTAGCACAGCTCACAGTGTTCAGCAGCATTCCCATACCTGCTAAGTGTCATGAATACAATATAATACAAATGCAGTGCTCCCCACCACTTTGACTCTGATTTGTGATTATATCCATATCCATATCTATATTACTGAATGAAACTGTAAATTGTGCAAGTCACACCTCACCACACTAATCATACAATAACAATGTAAACTTTTCCAAATATGGCCTGCTGAAAACAGTGTGTCCTTTCGATGAGTACTTACTACTTAGTATTAGTATTAATGATTATTGTCTGTCATGTTTGCCCCCCCCCCCCCCCCCCAACCCCCCCAATTATGATTGACCAAAGCTCTTGAGAACCTGAAAGCCACCAGATATCTAGATACACCACTTAAACTTTTTGATCTCTCTCTCTCTCTCTCTCTCTCTTCTCTCTCTCTCTCTCTCTCTCTCTCTCTCTCTCACACACACACACACACACACACACACATTTAAATTAAGGCATTATTGAAAGGCTTAATGGAGTTAGTAATGTCATGAAGATTACTAATATTATATATGATATCTGAAAGTAACCTGACCTGGGACTCATAACACAACAAGCATTTTGCTCTTGGCATGATATTCTGGGTACAGACAATGAGAAGCCAATTATGATAATGTCAGTAGCCTCTGAGTCGGATTGGGGCCAAACTAGCTAAGCGGTATTGTCCATAGAATGATGGAGATATTAGTAACAAAGGAGATACTATGGTCTGCTATCAAAGCTTTCAGTACAGCTACAAGGCAGATTATGAGAACTATCACCATTGCCTGGCAGTGTGTGTGAAGTACTAAAGTACAGAGCTGCAGAGTAGTACTGGTAAGAGTGGTAAACTTTGGTAAGTTGGTGCAGTGTTTATAGTGCAGTGCGCTGGTATGATTGCAGCATACGGATGCACACTGTTGCTTCTGTAAGCAGGCACAGAAAGTACCAAAAGCTGCAAATAAAGGAAAACTGCTCTTTGTATCAAATGAAGTATTTCAAGTACTTACAATGGAATCATGTTATGTTGTTAAAAACAGAGAAAATCAAATAAAGGGAACTGCTCTTTGTGTCAAATGAAGTAACCATGACAGAGTCTTGTTATTCAAAACAGAGAAAGCCAAATGTGTCAGATTAAATAATTGTGACAGAATCACGTTATGTTTTTAAAAAGAGAGAAAATCAAATAAAGGGAAACTGCTCTTTGTGTCAGATGAAGCAGCCATGATGGAACAGAGAAAACCAAATAAGGGGAAACTCCTCTCTGTGTCATAAGACAGCATTTGGCCTAACTATTGCAAGCTGGATAGAATGGACTCCAATACTTAAATATGATAGTGTGCACATGCCTGTATGTGCGTTTTTGCATGTGGGTGCATGAGTGGGTGTGTTAGTATATATCTCAATGGTAGGACACAATACTTAAAGTTTTGTGTGTTGAAATGTATATGATAATAGGTATGGTATGGTGATCAGATTTACTTAGGCTAAAAGCCTTTATCTGGTCTTTGCCAGCCTAAGCTATTCTGTCCTAACTTTCAGTTTCACCAGAGGTCATTGTGTGGGTGGGCAAATCTCAGTAAAGAAGTTTTCTCCCTTGCTGAATGGAGTCCAGTCTGCTCTAAATTTTGTTGTTGTTGTGAGTTGTTGGTACAGCGCAGTGAGTTTATCTCAGAGAATGGTGCTTTAATATAAGAATTAGGTATTAAAGTAATGTTATTATTAATCTTCAGAATATTCACACACACACACACACACACACACACACACACACACACACACACACCACACACACACACACACACACACACACACACAAGCTGTTATCAGCTCTGGGGTAACATAATGTACGGATAAAAGCAAAAGCTATTGTGACACATGTCCGATTTCCAGTGTTCTAAACAATATAAAATGATAACCTCAGTTGAACTGTGCTCGTACTTGATAATACTTCTCACTGTCAATGAACCCATATACATAGATGTGTGTGTGTGTGTGTGTGTGCGCGCACAAACATATTTGTATAATTGGTACAGAATTCAAACATTCCCTTATTCAGTATGTCTTGAAGTTAACCCATGCAAAAAAAATGCGGCCAGTTGAGAGGTCAGTTATGATGCATGCATAGTGACTAATGACGAGTAATGTAAGAACTTCATCATGTATATGGTGATTTGACACACTCAAGTGTTATGGCAATGTGACATGTCAGTTGCAGAACTTTGGCTCATGCTTGCTCATTGTGGGCCACTTGAAAAGTATGAAAAACTCTGAGTCACATCTCGTACTTTTATGCTGGGTAAAGCTACCACTAAGTACCAGGGTTGAAGATACAATACGGTTATACCACAGACCAGAGCCTGTGTAAAATCTTCTCTGGCGACCACTGCCCTGTGCATTCAGCTGTGAGTAAAGTACCCTGAAGGCAGAATGCAGATGCCTGAATGACAGCGGATGCTGACATGGTTGGTCATCAGTACCCTAGTCTACTCACATTGTGCCGTTTGCTGGGTGAAGAGTAAAACTGCCATTCATTCAGTTTTGCTCTACATCCACAGAGACCATATGAACTATTAGGGACCTGGAGCTGATGATGGCCACCACTTTCACACAGCCCCTGAGCTCTGACACTACTTCCTGGAGCTTTCAGGCAGAAAAACCATTTGGGGCAGTGATCTTGACCTAATTTAAAGATCACATGGAGTGATGGAAAGTTTGAAATTGTACCCCCCCCCCCCCCCCACCTTACCCGATTACTCGATTGGTAGGTTCTTATTTCAGAGTTCGGACTTTGCATGACTTTTATATTATATGTATTATTTATATATATATATATATATATATATATATATATATATATATATATATATATATATATATATATATGTGAATTTGACAAGTATACAAGCATCGTGCTTTGTGTTGATAGAATTATAAGAATATATATATATACTGTCTGTTTGGCATCACCATGTCTTGGCAGAACCCTCAATGCTGGCATTTACTGAAGTCTTCAAGTTTAACTCTTTGCATGGCTATAACCTTTGCTGGCCTTTAATTTTGGTGACTTCATGCTTGTTTTGAGAAACAGTGGCTGTGGAAAATGAAAGCTGAATGAAAGTTATAGATTTTCGATAAGTTTTTATTCATTATTAGTTTAGACTTTGTGTGGTTCATTGTTTGTATGCCACAGATATGAGATAATATGGGCATGCTGACAGTGACATTACTAATAGCCTTTCATCATGATCAGCGGCTATTCCCGTCATCATTATTTGTGTCTTAGTGTCTCTAGGACACAGACTCTAGCCAGAACATCAAGACAAGAGCAAACTGTCTGTTGTGCTAAGAGTTCTGTGTCAGGATCACTTTCAGCTATACTAATCATAATGCATAACAAACTCGATTACTCAAATGCCAGAGTTGGAGTGCAGTTGCTGGAATGACAGGTTACACTGCACTTGTATAATGCACAGCAGTATGTACAGGTGGCAGAAAACAGTTCCATGCACTGCTTTCTCACCCAACATTAGGTGAACCTCAGAGTGTAGCTGAGGCATCTCAACAAACAAAGAAATTAGTGGCATATTCAAGGGAGTTAACTGCAATGTTTCCTGTCATAAAAAAACAACAACACACACCTTAGTTACATTGGTAATTTTTTCAAATTTGTTTTTAACTGTTCTGCTCATATCTTCGTTTTTCGTAAACTCTTCACCAAAGACCTCCCCCTCTTTTAAGACCACATTGGTGTAAACTGTGCATGGTTGTGTGGTGTACACAGAAAGTGTGCTGAAACAGCAGCAGTTTCATGTGGCACCAGCCATGTAACAACCAAACAGCTCTGAAGTACACCACATATTGATTGATTCTCATCATACCTGCCATGCAGGTCACAACCAGTCCTTGTAGGACATGCTCTTTCAGCAGAAACGCCCCTGTCCTGCAGGGATCAGTGCTCAGTCCTCTTCTCTTTTCTCTATACTCCAGGCAGCTGGCAGAACTCATTGACGAGTTCTGCATAGACTGGTTTTTTGTTTGTTTTTTGCTGAAGATTCTGAGCTGTACTAATGCCTACCAACTCAACCCAAGAGTCTGCACTCTTGGAGTAACTTTGGACGCTCAGCTTTCCTTGGAACAGCACATCTCAGCTTTTGTCAGATCTTGTTTTTCACCACATTGGATCTTTGAGTAAATCTTTTCATACATCACCTGCAAAGCTGCAGGCAGCACTGCTGTCTGTCTGATTTTGTTAAAGCTTGACTACTGTAATGGCCTTCTGTTGGGGCTGCCCCAGAAGCAGATTAAACATCTACAGGCACTGCAAAGTGCTGCTGCAAGAGCTCAAATGAAATGTAAAGAAACAGGTCATGTCATTCCCATTCTTCGGCAGCTTCATTGACTTCCGATTCAGAAATGGATCTGCCACAAATTTCTCTCTGCTACATACTGGTCAGTTCAGGTTGATCTTCCCCATAGACAAACTCCTCGTCTTCTCAGATCAGCATCTAGATATCTCCTTGATGTACACAGGCCCAGTGATTCTAGGATGAAGCAATATGACCAGCAAGCCTTCAGGTATGTCCCTCCCTCCCTCTTGAATGTCCTTCCCAAGAGCATCAAGGAGGACTCCATTCAGTCTTTCAAGGGGAGGGTTTGGGGGAGTTGTATACATTTTTGGTATGAATGTCTTTGGTAGTTTTAGCTTGTGAGAGCCTACATGTATGCGCTGTGTACATATATGGCTCTGTTTTTATGCGCAATACATATATATTCATTCATTCACCACTTCAGTAGATATTCAAAAACATGCTGTGTAAAAGCTAGTTGTTTATTCAGTCACATAATATTAAAGCATGGTGAATCTGAGTCTGCTCGGAAGCAGACAGTAGCGCTATATTGTTGCCATTGTGAAGTGCCTTGGGATCATCTTGAGATGTAGTGCTTGACAAGTGTCCATATCCAAAAAACAAAACAAAACAAAAAAGAACCCCAAAAATGTGAAAAAACATTTATAACATCACACTCAGCATTTTATGCTTGGACAAAGGTTTGTTTCTACCAGTGTTCTTTATTTTTTGTTTTTCTTCTCTTGGACAGTTGGGGAACATTGCTTGTGAACTTATTTGGTTTTCAACTGTTGGGGATCTCTAACATAGACTGCTAGTTGCATGCTGGTCTGAAGTACTATGATCAAGCATGGGACTGGACAAACCCATTCCCTTGTCAAAGTAGGACACAGTCTCAAACTTACATCAGATTTCACCTATCACTTTGCTGGCAAACCTTCCTTTTGGGTCAGTGTTATGAATATTGCTGACCCAGTTACTGAAGTATTACAGAGACAGTAGAGAGAGAGAGAGAGAGAGTAATAATAACAGTCCAGGCATGTCCAGGTTTTAAAACTTTTATTCCAAATTTTCGCCCATTGGAGAGCTTTGTCAAGGCCTGCCCGGTCGGCTAGATTCCTACGACATTCTATCTTCTATCTCTCGATCTACAGAGAACTTTGAAGCCTGCCACAATTTACATTTAAGGCAGGCGGTGCTGTAACGGGAAGCAACTCTGCGAGTCAGTATATGTAGAGGCGGAGTTGTTACTTCCCTTGTTTGTTCCGCTTTAGCATTCCGCTGAATATGTACTCTGCAGCAAAAAAAGGACATCGTGCATAAATGTTCGATGGACTGCGGAACAGTTGAAGACAGATATAGATTGAGTTTGGTCGGTTTGTATTGGGCCAAAACATAGGTTAAAAATATCAAACACAGCCTCAAACACCCAACAGAACAGTTGAAACAATTAAAATAATAACATTACCAAAGCAGCTGACAGACCCCCCCCCCCCCCCCCCCATATTTTCAGTATTCCTTTTCTTTTTACAGAAAGTCACAAGCAAACGGAGTACCAGAATCTGTGTACAAATGGTATACATTTTTTTTTTTTTTAATGAAGAACAGACTTTAGTGTACAGTTGATAGTGTGAAGCAGTCCCTTTTGTGCATTATTTTTACCAAACAGATGAACTTTTTAATATCATAGCATGTCTCTGTAATCCCAATAACATACCCGCTGTTCTAGGCAAATGCAGGGAAATGTAGCATTTTGTAGCATTTCCCTCTCGTACTTTCAGGGTTGGCCATGCTGTCATCCAGTGCTGCTGCCAGTGGCAGTGATGGGGATGACATCATCACCGTCAACATCCTCTCCGCTCTGCCAGAGGGAGAACCTCAGGGGTCCTTTGCCATCCAAGTGTCACCGAGAGCGACTGGACAAGACCTGCTGCGACTGGTGTGCAAAGAGGCTAGGGTACCCCTCAACCCAAATTATGTTCTGAGCACCAGTGAGGGAGGTCAGGTTCCCATGGACAAGCCACTGCTGTCTGTCAGCTGTGTTCAGGAGGGAAGGAATCTGCACTGGAATACTTATGGTATACTCTGTCTGTGTGTGTATGTGTATGTGTGTGATGTTTATTGGTGTGTTAGTGTGTGATATTGGGGGAGGGGGTAATGTGTGTTTGTGGTGTTTATGGATGTGAATGTGTTGTCTGTGTGATGTTTGTGGGTGTCATTGTATGTGTGTTTGAGAAGGGGGGGGGGAGAGTGTGGTGTGTGTGTATGAGTGGCTGACAGTGTGTGTATAATGTGTGTGCGTGTGTGTGTAACTGTGAGTGATGATGTGTATATTTGTATGCGCCGATATTTGTACACACACCCATCCCGAATGACAAACTCTTAGTCTGGTTTCCCTGCTAGACAAGAAGACAAAGCATAGATCTGAGCTGGGTTCAGACCTGTGACTCACACTGTGTAAAACACTGGCCAGTGAATGTCTTGTCAGGCTCAGATCCCCATACCCACTTCAGGCTCAGATCCCCATACCCACTTCAGGCTCAGATCCCCATACCCACTTCAGGCTCAGATCCCCTTACCCACTTCAGGCTCAGATCCCCTTACCCACTTCAGGCTCAGATCCCCATACCCACTTCAGGCTCAGATCCCCATACCCACTTCAGGCTCAGATCCCCTTACCCACTTCATGCTCAGATCCCCATACCCACTTCATCCCCTGGATCTAGGAATGGTGAAGACAGTTTGGCAGTAAGCCTGCCGCTACAAGTACAGCTAATTGCAAACACTGAGCTGCCATTTCTTTTTTAGCTTCGGGTGCTTTTTCTTCTTTTCTTTGCTTTGAGTGACCTCTCTGAACAGAACCCACCCATCCCATTCTTCACTATACCAAAAAGTGGGTATAACCCTCACCCGCAGAGCATAGTGTGCATGCATACACAGCTCCTCATGGTTGGAAGAGTCCAATGCACACAGAGGGGTAGGGGTTGGCAGTTAATATATATATATATATAAACAATGTGACAGAGTGTTACTCTTTCCACAGACAATCCCCACATGGCTGGTGGTGGATGCTGGAACTCTTACTGGTTCATGGCCCTCCTCAGTCTGCTGATTGGCTGTGCTGGGCTCATCGCTATCACCTACATTTACACGCACAAAGTGGACACCACACAGGTACAGTGCTGGAATAGTGCTGAGAGTGACCACTGTCTTGTTTGTGCTTGTTGTTATCAAAATTATCTGCATTTACCTGCACATACGCAGGTACCACGCAGGTACAGTGCTGGTTCTCATAATGTTCACCTATCTTATTTGTGTTTGTTGTTGCTGTCATCCATGTTTACCTGCACAACTCAACACCACACAGGCAGTAAGGCACATTAACTAGCTGTAGTATGAAAGGTAGTATGTTACATCACCTAGCTGTAGTATAAAACTTTTATAAAAAGGTAGTAAGGTTTCACCTACCTGTAGTATAAAAGGTAGTAATGCACATTAACTACCTGCTGCCCTAATATGTCAACCCGACATCCAAGGACATGAAGCCCCACATCATCTTAATTACCTGTATAAAAGATAGTAAGGTACATTAACTAGAAGCAGTATAAAAGGTAGTAAGGCACATTAACTACCTGTAGTATAAAAGGCAGTAAGGCACATTAACTACCTGTAGTATAAAAGGCAGTAAGGCACATTAAATACCTGTAGTATAAAAGGTAGTCAGGTACATTAACTACCTGTAGTATAAAAGGTAGTCAGGCACATTAACTACCTGTAGTATAAAAGGTAGTCAGGCACATGAACTACTGGTGGTATAAAAGGTGGTCAGGCACATTAACTACCTGTAGTATAAAAGGTAGTCGGGTACATTAACTACCTGTAGTATAAAAGGTAGTCAGGTACATTAACTACCTGTAGTATAAAAGGTAGTCGGGTACATTAACTACCTGTAGTATAAAAGGTAGTCAGGTACATTAACTACCTGTAGTATAAAAGGTAGTCAGGTACATTAGCTACCTGTAGTATAAAAGGTAGTAAGGCACATCACCTAGCTGTTGTAAAAAAGGTAGCAAGACACATCACCTAGCTGTAGTATAAAAGGTAGCAAGGCACATTAACTTATAACTACCTGTAGTATAAAAAGTAGTAAGGCACATCACCTAGCTGTAGTATAAAAGGTAGCGAGGCACTTTAACTACGTGTAGTATAAAAAGTAGTAAGGCACATCACTTTGTGTTTGAAGAGTGGGTAAAACTCTTCAGGACCATCTTAAACATCTCACCCATGTTTAAAGCTCTTGCTAGCTGAAGCCAGGTAGTTTGAGGCAACCATTTATAAACACTGGACCCCTACACGGACATGTCCGGTTTTTTGTTTTGTTTTCTTCTTCTTCTTTTTTTTTACCCGTCAGTTTATAAGGTACAGTTTTTAATCCAGCATGTATTGTTGTGTGTTTTATTTTCAGTATGGGATAGTTTTTGATGCTGGCTCCTCTCACACGTCCATGTTCATCTACCGATGGGAAGACACAAAAATTAACCTGACGGCAGTGGCTGTCCAGGATGGTGCCAAGTGCACTGCCAATGGTAAGGTTCACTGGTGCAGTGCCACTCACTTCAATGATTCAAGATGCTATGCTGCATGAACTGCACAAGTGAGACTGGTACATTGCTAAATTTAAATGTATTTATAATTATTTATACATACCACTCACTTCAAGATGCTATGCTGCATGAACTGCACAAATGAGATTGGTAAATTTAAATGTATTTATAATTATTTATACATGGCTTATATTGTTGTGTAGTGTTTGTTAATTCAGTAATGGAACGTCCTCAACACAACTTCCTGTGCACAGTTTAATGTCGCTGGTAAATGAATATATATATAAATATCCGTGTATTCTTGTATGTGCTTGGAAAAGCCTGTGTGCTCTCGTGTCATGTCTCAAAAGCTTTTGCAACAATGCCTTTGCTACCTACACCTTACTGTGAGAGAGTCTCGTTTAGCGAGTAATTCTTTCGTTAAAGTTTGACTTGGTAGTTACAACAGCAGTTGGAACACTTGCCGTCGTGTTGTGCATGATGACTGTGACTCAGGCTTTGTTGCCTCAGGATCAGAGCAGAAAGTTGAAAAGCTGTAAACGGTTAGCACAGTCAGACTGATGATCATGATTACGGGTTTGTTGGGTGCCGATTCAAGACTGACCATCATGATTGTCGGTAGCTATTTGAGACAGATTCATGTTTCATTGACGTGCATGTGAAACCGGTGGAGGGATATCCTCAGTTCACATGTTTCACTGATGCATCATGTGTAAAACAGTTGTTGTGGGGGGGGGGGGGGGGGGGGTGATTCCTCTGTTCATGAGTGTCACTGATGCATCATGTGTGAAACAGTTGGGGGTATCCTCTGTTCACATGTTTCATGGATGCATCCTGTGTGAAACAGAGGGATATCCTCTCTTCATATGTTTCACTGATGCATCGTATGTGAAACAATTGGGGGGGGTATCCTCTGTTCACATGTTTCACTGATGCATGGTGTGTGAAACAGTGGGGGGGGGGGGGGGGGATATCCTCTGTTCGTATGTTTTACTGATGCATTGTGTGTGAAACAGGTAGAAGGATATCCTCACTTAACTTGTTTCACTGATGCATCATGTGTGAAACAGTGAGGGGGGGTGGGGGGATATCCTCAGTTCACATGTTTCACTGATGCATCATGTGTGAAACAGGTGGAGGGATATCCTCATATGCCAACAACACAGCGGGGGCGGGCCAGAGTCTGGTGAAGTGCCTGGAAAGTGCCAAAGGGCGAATACCTACAAGCCAACTCGGTTCCACACCCGTCTACCTGGGGGCCACTGCTGGCATGAGATTGTTACAGTAAGACATTTATTTTTTTCATGCAGCTTCCCAAGCTGTAGCTTTCTTGGTGACGCTATTTTCTGAGTTGCCCTCTAGGTGATTTTCTAACCAGGGTTAACAAACGTCTTCCACATCTGCTTGAAATATCAGACTTTTCGATTGTCCCAGATGGGGTGCTCCAGCCTGCTTAGCCTTGGCAATGTAATACATCAGTCGATAAATAAGTAAAAATTTTTATGGTCTTAGAAATTTATCATGTTTCAAACTAGAGTTTTGCGTTAGTTACCATCCATTCCAGCACCATTTCTCCCAGTCTGAGCTGATGTCTGTTTCATCCAGAAAAGAGAACCCTAATGCCAGCGAAGCAGTGCTACAGTCGGTTCGAAGCACAATCAGTAACTACCCATTCAAGTTCACCGATGCCAAGAAACAAGTACGCATTCTCACTGGCTCAGAGGAGGGGGCGTTCGCCTGGATCACAAGCAATTACATCACTGGGTCCTTCAGTGTGGTCAGTTTATCACTGTCACTCCACTGTGTGTATGTGTGTTCATCGCAGTGTATGTGTGTGTGTGTGTGTTTGTCGATATGTCTGTGTGTGTTTGTCACTGTGTGTGTGTGTGTGTGTGTGTGTGTAACTCTGTGTGTGTGTGTCTGTGTGTGTGTGTGTGACTGTGTATAGAAGGGGGATGGTTGCAGGTTGATAAGTGTATATATATATATATATATATATATATATGAGTGTTAACAGGTCTGCATTGTATTATTCCTCATTTGATTGCAGAAAGCATCGTGCACCATCAGCGACTGTGTGTCATAACTCATTTTGAAGGTTTTGTTTGGAATCCACCAGACTTTCATTCCATTGCTGTAATCTGGCTTGGGAGAAAAACAATACAGCCACGCTTTGGGTTTTCGAGGAAGAATATTGATTGTGACATTCTTTTTTTTCTCTCCGACTAGCACCCACCATCAGATGCTGTTGTTCCTGACTTGATCGTGAACTCCGTTGGAGCGTTGGACCTTGGGGGTGCATCCACCCAGATCACCTTCATTGCCAACCGCACCCAGCTGGTGCCCCGAGAGTTCCGGTTTGACATGAGTCTGTATGGAAGCAACTATTCGCTCTACGCCCACAGTTTTCTCTGCTACGGTGTCAACGAGGCAGCTGTGCGCTTGCAGGCCCTGCTGATACAGGTGGGAATCTGCCGGCCTTTCTCTTTCTGCGACTGGGTGGGGGGGATACAGAATTGTAATTGTCTGCGTAAAAGTGGTACCTGTGATGCTAGAATGACACATTCCTTGCGCATTTGGCAAGAAAGCTGTAGTGCGTTGTATCACATCGTGTTGTGGAACAGGTAGGGCTCTTTTTTCTTCTTTTCTTTTTTCTTCAGTTTGTTACTTGAAGAATAGCTCTGGTACACCACTCATTTACCAGTGATGGCTGAGGTTTGGTAAACTTGACAAATCTCTTATTACTGATTTCCTTATACATTATTTCCTTAATATTGCTGACCTGTAGGACATATACTATTCAGGTGATAGCTGTGGCTCACCCAGACATGTACTATTCATGTGATAGTGCTAGCTCACCCAGACATGTACTATTTATGTAATAGCTCTGCCTCACTCAGACATGTACTATTTATGTAATAGCTCTGGCTCACTCAGACATGTACTGTTCATGGGATAGTGCTAGCTCACCCAGACATGTACTATTTATGTAATAGCTCTGGCTCACCGAGACATGTACTATTTATGTAATAGTGCTAGCTCACCCAGACATGTGTACTATTCACGTGATAGCTCTGGCTCACCCAGACATGTACTATTCATGTGATAGCTCTTGCTCATCCAGACATGTACTATTTATGTAATAGCTCTGGCTCACCCAGACATGTACTATTTATGTAATAGCTCTGGCTCACCCAGACATGTACTATTCATGTGATAGTGCGAGCTCACCCAGACATGTGTACTATTCATGTGATAGCTCTGGCTCACCCAAACATGTACTATTCATGTGATAGCTCTTGCTCATCCAGACATGTACTGTGTGTGATAGCTCTAGCCCACCTGGATATGCTGCTTTCTTGTGATAGTCGAAGACCTGTCCTTTCACTGCTCCAGCACACTTGAACATTTGCCTCCAATAACCAGGCTAGTATCACCACAAGGACATGTACCATTCATGCCATTGCTCTAATTCATTTGGGTATGAACCATTCATGTTAACCACTTGTTATTGTTGAACTTCACATGAACTTGCACTTTTCAGGCATATTCTACATTAACACATACCTACTACTCATCTGGCAGTCGGACAAGCTTGCTAACTTCTAAAGTAATGGCCTTCTGACCATTAGGATTGTTAGCATACAAAATCATCTGTGTGTGCAGGCGGCCAATTTTAGCAGCAATGTGAGCAACCCTTGCGGACCTCAGGGTAGTGTAGTGAACGTCACTCACAAACACATTTTCTCCTCTGCCTGCGTTGGCGGACAGGATGCCCTCTTCACCTTTGGTCATGTGATCACGGCGCCTGATGACGTGCATCAGGTAACCAGCTTTGACTGTACGCCCCCCTCCTGTGTGACTTGTCAAACAGTTTGAACTGGATTACTGACTGCCAGCCCATGAGGCCTGGGGCAAGGCTGCTGTTTGTAGCAGTGAACAGTGTTCAGCATTGATGCTGAAATCTGTATTTGGGAACTGCTAAATGCTGAACTTAAGTGGTCTGATTTACTGTGAGACCTTAAGGGTGAAATGTGTATTTGGGAAATGCTGAATACTGAATTTAAGTGGTCTGATTTATTGTGAGACCTTAAGGGTGAAATGTGTATTTGGGAAATGCTGAATACTGAATTTAAGTGGTCTGATTTATTGTGAGACCTTAAGGGTGAAATGTGTATTTGGGAAATGCTGAATACTGAATTTAAGTGGTCTGATTTATTGTGAGACCTTAAGGGTGAAATGTGTATTTGGGAAATGCTGAATACTGAATTTAAGTGGTCTGATTTATTGTGAGACCTTAAGGGTGAAATGTGTATTTGGGAAATGCTGGATACTGAATTTAAGTGGTCTGATTTATTGTGAGACCTTAAGGGTGAAATGTGTATTTGGGAAATGCTGAATACTGAATTTAAGTGGTCTGATTTATTGTGAGACCTTAAGGGTGAAATGTGTATTTGGGAAATGCTGAATACTGAATTTAAGTGGTCTGATTTATTGTAAGACCTTAAGGGTGAAATGTGTATTTGGGAAATGCTGAATACTGAATATGAGTGGTCTGATTTATTGTAAGACCTTAAGGGTGAAATGTATATTTGGGAACTGCTGACTTTGAGTGGCCTGAATTATTGTAAGACCTTAAAGGGTGAGTTTTCCACGCTGGCAGTAGCTGACGTTGCTGTTGACAATACTGCATGCCACTGCTCCGTCCTGCCACATTCCCCTCCAGACTCACTCCTAGTAACTCTAGCAGTCTGTAGGAAGGTGCATACTCTCTGTATGTGCTGGCAGTAGCTGACGTTGCTGTTGACAATACTGCACGCCACTGCTCCTTCCTGCCACATTCCCCTCCACACTCACTCCTGTAACTCTAGCAGCCTGTAGGAAGATGTGTATTCTCTGCATGTTTTGGAAAAGTAAAGTTTTCAGGAAGGTGAATACTGTGTACATGTTTCAGGAAGGTGCAAATTCTCTGTATGTTTTGGAAAAGTAAATAGTTTTCAGGAAGGTAAACATTGTATGCATGTTTCAGGAAGGTGAATATAGTTTACATGTTTCAGGAGGGTGCATATTCTCTGTATGTTTTGGAAAAGTAAATAGTTTTCAAGAAGGTGACTACTGTATGCATGTTTCAGGAAGATGCATAGTCTCTGTATGTTTTGGAAAGGCTTTTTTTTGTTGGGGGGGGGCATATTTTTCAGGAATGTAAATATTTTGTGTATGTTTTAGGAAGGTGTGTCTTCTTGACTTTGTATTTTTTGGGAATGCAAATATTTTTCAGGATGGTGAACATTTTGTGTATGTTTCAGGAAGGTGTGCATTCTCTGTATTTTGGGGGAAGCCAAATGTTATCCATATTTTTGAGGAAAGTGAAAATTGTGGACATGTTTCCAGAAGCCGTGCCTTCTCTGTATGTTTGAGGAATGTGTATGTTGTCTGTCTGTTTCGGGAAAAGGTATACTTTCTGCATGGGGAGAGCAATGCCACAGCATGCAGAGCACTTGTGTCAGGCCATTTGTTCAACCTCACCGCAGCCTGTCCATACTCCCGTTGCTCCTTCAATGGCGTCTACCAGCCTCCAGTCTTTGGGGACTTCTACGTGAGTGATGCATGTCTTGTAATACAGCCCTAGCGGAATGAAGGGGTGGGGAGGGAGTGCTGAAATCACCTTGTTGTTGTGTCTGTCACGCTTGTTTGTCTTTTGCCCTTTTGTATTGTATGCACTGAATCTTGAAAAGATGTACATTTAAAGACTGTGTAAGCTCTTAGGGCCTGTGCAGGTTCGGCACTCCAAGTACCCATTATTATTATTATATAACCATCATGGTTGACTGACAGGTTTTGTGTGGATGATTTGTTCTCAGCCACCGAAGCTTTTGCAGTCAAACTTGGTGTGGTGATTCGACATCACGAGTTAGCGTGTCGTGTGAAAAGCATAGATACCATCTTGAACTGAACTGAACTGAACAAGTTAAAAGTTGAAGTCTGGGTTGCTGCTGACATGGAATTCTTAAGTGGATGTTTGAGACTGGTGGGCTGTAATGGAGTTATTTGTGCTGCAGGCCTTTTCCTCCTACTTTTACCTGGAGTTCTTTTTGTTGCAGGCCTTTTACCTGGAGTTCTTTGTGTTGCAGGCCTTTTCCTCCTACTTTTACCTGATGGAGTTCTTTGTGTTGCAGGCCTTTTCCTCCTACTTTTACCTGATGGAGTTCTTTGTGTTGCAGGCCTTTTCCTCCTACTTTTACCTGATGGAGTTCTTTGTGTTGCAGGCCTTTTACCTGGAGTTTTTTGTGTTGCAGGCCTTTTCCTCCTACTTTTACCTGATGGAGTTCTTTGTGTTGCTGGCCTTTTCCTCCTACTTTTACCTGATGGAGTTCTTTGTGTTGCAGGCCTTTTCCTCCTACTTTTACCTGATGGAGTTCCTGAACCTCACCTCCACTGATGCTATTGGCTACTACAACTTCACCACAGCCAGCCGGTCTCTGTGTGCCATGGACTGGCAACAGGTGAGTTCTGTTTTTTTTTGGTTGGATGACATCCACTAATGTTGTAAGGTACTGCTATCTGATTAGCTGACTGCAACTGATGTCATGTTATACGGTTTATTCACTGATTGGCTGACTGTGCTGATGTCATAAGGTACTGTGCACTGGTTGGTAAGTCCATAATCTCTGTATGATTTATGTT
This sequence comes from Alviniconcha marisindica, assembly GCA_018857735.1. Lineage (NCBI taxonomy): Eukaryota > Metazoa > Mollusca > Gastropoda > Provannidae > Alviniconcha > Alviniconcha marisindica. The sequence continues at coordinate 593,657 of JABMCL010003081.1, forward strand.
GTTTGAATAATATATATATATGCACAGCAATGTTGAATACTTGTGAAGAGCATATATATTCAGGTATAAACCGCTCTGCACACTTTACAACTTTCACAGGCACAGATAGTTATAGTGTCCAGGAATGCACAAACAATGCCGACAGATTTCCATTTTATGCAGGTGAAAAAGATGAAGACTTCAGTGCCACAGAATCTGCCGTGGTACTGTTTCGAGTCCATCTATGTCGACACCCTTCTGGTAGATGGCTATGGCTTTGACCCCAACACCACCTGGCGGACTATCCACTTCGTAGAATCTGTGAGTGTGCTTTTTCTTTTTGAGGAAGAGAGAGAGGAGCGGATGGTTTTACTTTGCGTGCCACGATTGGTCGTTTGTTTACTGCGATGGAAGTTAAGAGAAATGTGTAGGCCAGGGATGTGGCTCAGTGGGTTGGGTCTAGTGCGCTGCTGATGCAAGTTCGACTCCCTATGTGGTGAGTTTTTTTTCTCTCCCACAGTCACATTTCAGATGGAATCAGCTGTAATGACCAGATCATTCTTCCTGTCCCCCCCCCACACCTTTTTTGTTGTTGTTTTGTTTTTAGTGTTTTTCTCCTTATGTTTCTGATTATTCTTACTTTCGTATTTTTGTGTTTGTTGTTGTTTTCTTACCCTGTGTTTCTTCCCTTCCTCTGTTGTCTTACCTGTGGGTTTTTTTTCATTCTTTTTTTCTTACCCTGTGTTTCTTACCTTCCCTCTGTTGTCTTACCTGTGTTTTTGTTGTCTTTTCCTCACCCTGCGTTTCTTACCTTCCCTCTGTTGTCTTACCTGTGTTTTTGTTGTCTTTTCCTCACCCTGTGTTTCTTACCTTCCCTCTGTTGTCTTACCTGCTTTTTTTCCTCACCTTGTGTTTCTTACCTTCCCTCTGTGTTTCTTTTACCTTCTCTGTGTTGTCTCACCTGTGTTTCTGACCTTCCCTCTGTTTCTTACCTTCCCTTTGTTATCTTGTTTCTGACCTTCCCTTTGTTGTCTTACTTTTGTTTCTGACCTTCCCTCTGTTGTCTTACCTGTGTTTCTGACAGTCCCTCTGTTGTCTTACCTGTGTTTCTGACCTTCCCTCTGTTGTCTTACCTGTGTTTCAGATCAGTGGAATGGATGCTGGCTGGACCCTGGGCTTCATTATCAATGAAAGTAACGAGCTGCCAGTGGAGACAGTCAAGAAAGACCTAACCACCGTCACCTTTTCTCTGCTGGCCGTTCTCTTCAGCGCTTTTGTTATCCTTTCCCTCTTCTTCGTGCGATGGGCCAGACGGCAGCAGAGAGTTTCCAGGAGAAGCTTTTCTTTCCAGGCTAACAGATACGGTGCCATTTAAATTAAACAGCAGGTTATATGTTTTTTTTAAAGTTTTTTTCTTTTCTTTTCTTCTTCTTCGCATGTGGTGCTATGTCGACCGCAGTCTGTTTTTAAGAGAGGGACGGAAGTGCAGTAACAGGTGCTCAAGCAGAGAAGAGAGGAGGTGGAGATATGAGAGCCAGACATATCGATCACCAAAACCGTTGCTTTCCTCTGCTTGTGTTTAGTGGCTCACTCAGCGTCACAGAAGATTCTCTTTTCTGTCTACAGTTGTTTTTGCTGAAACTTGCGTATTTGAACAGTGCCTGCCCAACTGCCAGTGCACACACACACTACACACATAGATACACACACTGCAAACGTGCATATCCATGCACACCACACACACACACATACACACACTGCAAACATACATATCCATACACACCAAACACACACACACACACACACACACACACCACACACATAGACACACACACTGCAAACATACATATCCATACACACCAAACACACCCACACCCACAACACACACACACACACACACACACACACACACACACACACTACACACATAGATACACTGCAAACATACATATCCATACACACCACACACACACACACACACACACACACACACACACACACACACTACACACACAGATACAAACACTGCAAACATACATATCCATACACACCACACACCACACACCACACCCCACACACACACACACACACACACACACACACACACACACACTAACCATTCAGGCAATTGTAACTGACTTTAGCAGGGTGATCTTCAAAACAGTGACCCCAGTGGTTATAATGGTGACCCCAGTTGGTTGTAACAGTGGCCCCAGTTGGTTGTAACAGTGACATTTAAAAAATAAGAATTCTGTGAAAGACTACAATGTCTGTTAAAATTGCTGTTGTTGTTGCCCTTTGCACAGATCCCTTACACATCTGGTTCTGCTGTAGAACCATTGCAAATCACCTTTTGGAGCCAAAGAGTTGTTCTTTCATAGTCTTGCCTTCATGGCCCATCTGAGTGTGGCAGTCAACCAGAAGTATGTACACTTCAGGGCAAAATGTGCCACTGTTTGGACAATTCCTTTGTAGATATGCCATCTATAAACTCTAGAACTGTCACCGTGTCAGTTAAAATAAGTTGAAGCATGGCTGTTTTTCTCCAAGTGTATGAGATGGTGTGCCTGTGTGATACTCAGAACTGACTGTCTTAGGTGTTCATTTCATGTATTCACACTATACATTCCTTGCTAAGAACAGTCGTAAGTTTTTAGTCTTGTGTGCAGTGTGACATACTTTTTACGCAAAGTTTTCTCATCCTATCTGTTGACTGTGTTCCTTGGTGCCAGTATCTGCTGGCTGCTGTTCAGAACAAATCATCCAGTCATTCCAGCAGTACAAGTACACCATTTTGATGGATATTAAAAAAAAAAAAAAAAAAAAAACAGCTATGAAAAGCAACAGTCACTCCTTTAAAATGACATGTGACAAGAGTGCAGTGAGTGCTCAAGAGCAGAGAATGGTGTTACATAAAAGCGATCGTCATTCCACTTGAGCTAGAGTTTTGCTGATTTGGTCATTTCCTTTTCCAAAGTGTACATGCAGTGTTGATGTCTATGCTCATTTTGCAGTGCTGGGGCAAGCACCTGCACCAGTTCTTTAAATAATAATAGTACACACACCCAGTGACTGATGTGTGTGTGTGTGTGGGGGGGGGGACCTTAAAGAAGAAGTTGTGATCAGGAAGAAAGGACAAATGTAAAACAAAATTTCAACAGTGAAGTTTCAAGAAATGTTATGAGAAAATGTAGGGTTTGAGGTTGCTTTTGAAAGGAGAAAGGGTTGCCCAGTGTCTGGCAGAGTAAGGTAGTTCATTCCAAACTTGGGGTCCAGGGCAACAGAAACTGCAAGAGCCATGCTGTTTCCTGTGACACCTGTTCACTTCAAATAATCTGGTATTAGAAGAAGATCAAAAGGTGCGGGATGGTGTGCACACCTGAAGAAGTTCTGAAAGGTATTTAAGAACAGAGCCAGTCATAACTTTGAAACAGAGACAACATATTTTGTATTTGATGTGCAACTCAGCTGGAAGCCAGTGAAGTTCTCAAAGAAGAGGTGTGCAGGGTTGTCTTCTAGTGGACATGTTTGGTGAGTCTTTGAAGGCTGTGGGAGTGTTGGCACATAATGCCTGCAGAGGAAGCCTGTTCCAGTCTGATGGCTGAGGGAAAGAAGGAGTGGTGGTGGATGTCTGTTCTGGATTGGAGGTACAGGGTAGTTTTATATCAACAATGACCAGCACAAGCAGGTTTCCTGAACTGGCAACATCCTTCTGTATTATTTATCTTATTGCCAACACTTTATGACTTTTTTCCGTATTTCATCAGTTAAAAATGTTATCATCTCTTTTGTTTTCAGTATTTCATCAGTTAAAAATGTTGTCATCTCTTTTGTTTTCAGTATTTCATCAGTTAAAAATGTTATCATCTCTTTTGTTTTCAGTATTTCATCAGTTAAATTTTTTATCATCTCTTTATGGCTACCTGTTGGGTACAAGGTTGTGGCCTGAAGATTTTGTTTAATAGCATTTGAATGTTTGCGTGCAGTGCCCACAATGAATAAAGTTAGGTCATTCTAATGTTTTAGCCGTGCTTAGTCTTGACTCACTGCTCTCCCTTGATCTGTACCCAGACTTTGTGTTCTTTTAAGAAGGGATTTCCTCTGGCAGCATGCCAGATCATGGGCATCCAGCAGCGCCCATGTCTTTGTGGAATCAGACACAGCTGCTGACGTTTGTTAGTGTTCCTTGGCTAAAACTCTGTGTTGCTTGAGATTTTAGCATGCACAACCTGTACCTGTACCCCATACCTGTACATAGTGTTGGCCATACAAGTGCAGTGTTACATGCCACTCGGGCAGCTGCACTCTGACTTCAGGGATTTCAGTTTTGCTGAAAGTAATCTTTACCTGGAACTCTTAACAAGCATTTTGCTTTTGCCCCAGTATCTTGGCTGGAGACAATAACAAGCTCATAAGGACAGTTTCAGTAATTGCTACCTTTCCAGACCATTCACCTTCATTTTTTCAAAATCCTCTGCTCATGGTCACAAGCAATTTAAGCATGTTCCTGTGGTGAATAATCAGCAAACAAGGGAGTTAATTAGCGCTTGAAATACGTAACACGAGTACAACAACAAAGACACGAGTTGCCTACAGTAACTCTCACCTGGCATGCGTGTAAATGCAAGGTACATAAACTCCGCCAGAGGGGACTTTGTTGTTGTACTTGTTACGTATTTCAAGCACTAATTAACTGCCTTGTTTGTTGATTCTGCATGAGCGCTCTGGGCCTCATTCTGTTCCAGATTCCTGTGGTGAGTGCCTGTGGAATATAGACAGGTTCCCAAACATAATAGATAGATAGAGGGTCGGTTTTGAATGTTTAAAAGTGAATCAGACAAACTTGTGCTTTGTATTTTGAACTGATGTAAAATAATTTTGAATGTGCGAGTTGTCCCTAGGTGACCCTGTGCAGTTGGTGGGACTTTAAGATCCAAGAACTAGTTTATTAACTAACAATTTCAGCAGCCTCTGATGGATGCCCAGTGCAGAAGCAAGTGCTGTGATAGCATTGCACCAAGTAGGCGCCTGAGGTTGTGGAATGCAAATGCACAACCCAGACATAACATGAAATGCATAATTTACATCAGATTTTGATGGCGTGAGCTTTGTCCGGAATTCTGCAAATCGTTTTTTGTGTGTGTGTGAAACTAAATAGGATTTTGCAGGCACTCACACTGTCAGCAGTAGCTCAATTAGTAGGATTTTGCAGGCCCTCATGTCAGCAGTAGCTAAATTAGTAGGATTTTGCAGGCTTTCGTGCTGTCAGCAGTAGCTAAATTATTAGGATTTTGCAGGCTCTCACATGGTCAGCAGTAGCTAAATTATTAGGATTTTGCAGGCTCTCACATGGTCAGCAGTAGCTAAATTAGTAGGATTTTGCAGGCTCTTACACTGTCAGCAGTAGCTAAATGAGTAGGATTTTGCAGACTTTCGTGCTGTCAGCAGTAGCTAAATTAGGATTTTGCAGGCCCTTACACTGTCAGCAGGATGATTTTGCAGGCCCTCATGCTGTCAGCGGTAGCTATATTAGTAGGAATTTGCAGGCCCTCATGCTGTCAACAGTAGCTAATTAGTAGGATTTTGCAGGCCCTCATGCTGTCAGCAGTAGCTAATTAGTAGGAATTTGCAGGCAGTTAGCAGTAGCTAAATTAGGATTTTGCAGGACCTCACGCTGTCAGCAGTCAAGTTCATGTTGACTTGTAGTGCTCATGCCATGTAATTTTTAGGTGAAAATTTTGTTTTTAAAATACTGAAAATTAGCTAAGATTACAGGCAACAAATTTCTCTGGGGGATGCATGGCCTGAGAGACCCCAGACCCTGCCAAATTGCAATATACTACGTCTTGAAAATAAATGTTTTTTTAGTATGCATGCAAAAGACAGCGTTGTTGACCGTTGTATGTATGCAGAATGCATTGTTCACCGTTTTTGTTGTATGCAGAATGCATTGTTGGAGTTTTTCTTGTGTGTATGCAGAATGCATTGTTGTTGAGTGTTTTTCTTGTGTGTATGCAGAATGCATTGTTGTTGTTTTTCTTGTGTGTATGCAGAATGCATTGTTGTTGAGTGTTTTTCTTGTGTGTATGCAGAATGCATTGTTGTCGAGTGTATGCAGAATGCATTATTGTTGTTTTTCTTGTATGTGTGCAAAATGCATTGTTGTTTACTTCAGAGGCAAATCTTTCATAAGGCCAATTTCCTTTTTCATAGTGAAGATCTTGCACAAACTCTTAATATTTGTACTTTAATTAGTATTCACGAGTTCCAAAATAAGATTTTAGTATCAATGCTGGACAGTTTTTGATCATATGATTGTATGTTTTTCTTTGTATTTACTGAATTCTTTTCAGCATTTACTGACTTGGTTCATTTTACAATAATAAACCATTTGTAAATGTTTAGCTAAGAATGATTTATTAATAATTGATTGCACTCTGAATCGGAATGGTTGGGACCAGCAGTAAACAGGGTGTGGACAGTGTACTTATTTGATATATTATGATGATCAGATTTACTGAGGCTAAAGCCTGTAATCTGGTCTTTGCAATGCTTATTAATGTAACAAACTGAATGCCATCTTTTTTGTAGCCAGTATCTAACTTTTGATGTCTTGGGGTGTCTGTTAGGTTTTACATCTTTATGATGCTGCTTCAGAATTAAAAAAACCCATTGTTTAGCCACTTTGTGATTTGTTGTTCAAGTGGCCATGGCGTGCCAGTTGCCAAGTGTTTTTGAACAGTTTCAAGCCAGTGGCAAGTGAGGAATTCATCCAGATAAGTTTTGTGTACACATTCCATAATCCACTTGGTATATTAGTATTACACTTGAAAATGGCCTGTGCCAAGTGTTGGAATATCATGCTGAAGTGGGAAGCTGTTGATTTTGGTTCACAAGTTGTGACAAGGACATGGGTGAGGGGTGGGTTGGTTATGTACTGTGTATGTCTATTGTGTGGCCAGTGCCAGCATGGAGTGCTCAACACTGCAGCAGTCTCACTGCGTGCAGAAGGTCAAAGCTTCCCACAGACCACCTTCTTTTCCATCTCAGATGTTGAAAGCGAAGTATACTTGGGTAAAAATGATACACACGATAAATAGTGGCAGAGAGAACTTAAGCTGCTTTGGTGAACTTTCCTTTGGGGGGGCAAGGGTCATGTTGTTAACATTCGGCAAACCATACGTTTCTTTTGCGAGGGTACAATTCCTGTGTACATTTCAGGTTTTCCAGTGATGCACAGCAACTGGATTTTTATTTTTTTTATTTTCAGTAGTTTCAAATATTGGTTCCAGAAACATGCAAGTTTGGGGCTGTGAAGTGATGGCACATTGCATGCTGGGACTAGTCATTACAGTTCCCATTACTCTAGTCCATGCACTGGTGTGTGAAAGTGAATGTGATTCATGGCCAGACAGTATAGTCTAAGCCCTGCCTCCCATTAGTGGCATTCCCACGAACTTGATTCAACCACTGTATGGTATTGTGTTGGGTGGTGGAATGCACATTTATCTGAATGTAGTTTGCCTGGTTATCCAACCGACACTCCTCACCATCAGGGAACAGGGACCATAACTTATTTTTTGAAGAATCCACAAGTCTTCAAAGTTCACTGGTTGCTATCTTTCACCTTGTGGGCCACAAACATGGCAGCCACTCTGGGATTTTCACCCAGATGTTTGTGTATTTTGATTGGCTGAAGCTGCTGAAGTGATTGGCGGGCGGGACCCCTCAGTGGAAACCTGGCTCAACATTCGAGGGTAGTGTCCCAGTATGCATGTGCGACGTTTGTTTACCATGTGCCAGTTGGTACATGCTCATCAGTTTATGGAGTTGTGCAATTTAAGCAAACCCGAGGCAACGTGGTGTACAGTAATTTTGTGACCAGTTATGTCACAATGTAAGGAATTGTTAAAAATGAATATCAGGGTTTAAAAATGAATTGAAATGTTCATGCATTTTCTGTGATACTTCAACAGTAGACAGTCTTGTTTTTGGAAAGATTTGACATTTGTTTGTTGCTGATGTGGTCAGCGGCTTATTTGGTAATTGTTATGCATTCAAAATAAAACATATTTTCAGTACAAGTGAATGAGTGTAAAAGTTTGAATGTACATGGCAGCAGTGGTCTGTAACATTTTATTTTTTACAAGAACTGATGCAAGATTTTCCAAATTCAAATTTTTTAATGTTCTTGGAAAAAAGGTCATATACATATGATGTTTGAAAACAATGTCTAATAACACAGCTGAATCAAAAGTTTTAGAAAAAGGAACACACAAACTGCACATTCACACTAGCGACCACACCTTCAACGTTAGACAGCTCATACTTCATCAGAGCAATGTCAATATCCACTTGTTCAGAGTTGCATTTTGCTCCATGTTTGAAAAAATAAATTAAAAAAATCCTTGACACTTAACACTGTGAACTGATGATTTGTAAACTGATGATTTTTGTGAGGAACAAACTTACTGCAAAGCTGCATGCCAATTATGAATGTAGAAACAGTCAATACATACAATCCATATCCAAACTCACTTTTTGAAACAAAGTAGGCCACAATGTCCAGCAATGAGAGACGGAACATTCTGATCTTTGTGATGTAATGTGCACTAATTACATAGGCCTGCCCCTGCCCCTCCCTCCCCCTGGAGCCTCTCCTTGACTACGAGGATTCTTTATCGTTTCATCCACAGACAGGATCAAGCAGGTGGCTTCTGAAGCGGCCGTCAGGGCGTTGATCTTGACAACTGAAGGCTCCCACACGCAGTCCTCAAAATTGTCAGAAATGTCTTCTTGAAGGATGTTCACTCCAAACCATGTACCACCTGAAAACGAAAATGTGCAAACCAAAGGCTGGTTAGTACTTTGCAACATAGCAAACACAAAGCGCTGCATGTGAATGTTCCAAGACAGCAAAACTGGTTACAAGTTTGGAAGATCTTGCTTTAACTACTACCAAAAGAACTCAAGCACTGGAAATGTTGCCAAGGAGAACTGAACAATCCAGCAGACATGTTTGATTTTGTAAGGGAGTCTAAGTACAGTCACAGTAGAGTTTGTGAATACTATGTTTTTTCTCTCTATGTTTAGCTATACAAACCAACCCTACCAGTGTACCAACTATATAAACCAACCCTACCAGTGTACCAGCTATACAAACCCTTACCAGTGCACCAGCTGAACCAACCAACCCTACCAGTGCACCAGCTAAACCAACCAACCCTACCAGTCCACCAGCTGAACAAACCAACCCTACCATGCATCAGTTTAGTTAAGCACAACAGGATAAAAGATTCTCTTGCAGAGATTGCTGGCTTCTCAACAGTTTCTTTTTTTCCCCCTCTCCAGATCTCAATAAAACACCTTAAGATTTTGGAAGAAACTGTGCTGCAACAGTGGCATCTCATAAATGCCTGTTGGATGGAATGATTTTACAATTCCTAAAATTTCCCAGACTGACACAAACTTCTGGGCATCTCTCCTCACTGCTTTTCTGACAAACATATACCCACAAAACCACAAGATGTCAGCAGTTCTCTAAATGCTAGGACTTTTTCTGTCTTTTTGCAACGAGGGATGTTTCCCTCAGCAGTCTCTACCACTGACTAGGACTGGATGCTCACCTTGCGCGTGTTTCTGGCGGAGTTTGTTGAGGATGTTAGTGGCATCAAAGCCAGCGTTGTCACACAGCTGACGTGGGATGATCTCCAGGGCCTTGGCGTAGGCAGAGATCAACAGCTGCTCCTTGCCTGCGATGGTGTGTGAGTGCTCACGCAGGAAGTAGCTCACCTCCATCTCGATAGCGCCACCACCTTGAACAGTCGAGCAACATCTAGACCACCCTTCAGGAGAAGACTAAATGACAAGGACATGGAAATGGTGCCAATGTATTCAAATCAACAAGAATATACAACCAGTGCTAATGTATGAGAATCAACGTACACATCTTGCGAGTAATTACACAATAGCCACGGTGTCAGTTTCACACAAACCAGTATTAATCTCCAACGGTCTTCATACAAGTGAAGTCCTAAGCATTACCAGCAAGAACAGTCACTTTTGTAGCCCACAGTACAGTAAAGATCATGTGAAGACAGCCTTCAAGTTGTAAGGATGAGCTCACCAGCAACGACAGTGTCATTTTTGATGGCCCGACGGACGATCATGATAGCATCATGCAGCGAGCGCTCCGTCTCCTCCATGAACTGCTCCGACCCGCCACGCAAAATGAGGGTGCAGGTCCTCGCCTGAGGACATCCCTTGAACAAGTTGTACCTGACCAACACATATGCAACACCTTGAACACATACCTTACTGACAGTTGGACCCCTTTAACACATGGTACCTGACAGTCACACCCCTTCAACACTTTGTACCTGACAGTCGCACTCCTTTAACACACTCTACCCTCCAGTTGCAACCCTTTAACACATTGGAACCAACAGCCACTCCCCTTTAACACACTGTTTCTGACAGTCATTTTTTTAACACTACCTGACAATCATTTGTTTAACACCGTATCTGACAGTCACACTGTACCGGACAGTCACACCCCATCAACACACTGTACCTAACAGTCCTTCTAACTTTGTACTGGTCAGTCACACCCCTTTCACTCACTGTGCCTGACAGACACCTCTTTAACAGTGTACCTGACAGCCACACCCCATAAACACACTGTACCTGACAGTCACATGTGACACCCCATAAACACTGTACCTGACAGTCACACCCCATGAACACTTTGTACCTGACAGTCACACCTCATGAACACTTTGTACCTGACAGTCACACCCCATGAACACTCAACCTGACAGTCACATCCCATGAACACATTGTACCTGACAATCACACCCCATGAACACACTGTACCTGACAGTTACACCCCATTAACACCCTGTACCTGACAGTCACAGCCTATGAACACACAGCAAACATAAACACAACACAATGTCCCCACACACAAGCAACAAAGGTCACAGCAATGACGCACTTTACACAGCAAGCACACACACAACACACAGTATCCCCGCACACAAGCAACAATGGTCACAGCAATGACGCACTTTACACAGCAAGCACACACACAACACAAAGTATCCCTGCACACAAGCAACAAAGGTCACAGCAATGACTCACTTTACACAGCAAACACAGTGTCCCCACACACAAGCAACAAAGGTCACAGCAATGACGCACTTTACACAGCAAGCACAAACACAACAAAGTGTCCCCGCACACAAGCAACAAAGGTCACAGTAATGATGCACTTTACACAGCAAGCTCACACACAACACAAAGTACCCCGCACACAAGCAACAAAGGTCACAGCAATGACGCACTTTACACAGCAAACACAACAGTGTCCCCACACCCAAGCAAAAAAGGTCACAGCAATGACGCACTTTACACAGCAAGCACAAACACAATGTCCCCAAACACAGGCAATAAAGGTCACAGCAATGATGCACTTTACATAGCAAACACAGTGTCCCCACACACAAGCAACAAAGGTCACAGCAATCACACTTTACATAGCAAGCACAAACCCAACACAGTGTCCCCACACACAAGCAACAGAGGTTACAGCAATGACACACTTTACATACAAAGCACAAACCCAACACAGTGTCCCCACGCACAAGCAACAAAGGTCACAGCAATGACGCACTTTACATAGCAAGCACAAACACAACACAAAGTATCCCTGCACACAAGCAACAAAGGTCACAGCAATGACCCACTTTACACAGCAAACACAAACACAATGTCCCCACACACAAGCAACAAAGGTCACAGCAATGACACACTTTACACAGCAAACACAAACATAACACAGTATCCCCGCACACAAGCAACGAAGGTCACAGCAATGACACTTTACACAGCAAACACAACAAAGTGTCCCCGCACACAAGCAACAAAGGTCACAGCAATGACGCACTTTACACAGCAAGCTCACACACAACACAAAGTATCCCGCACTCAAGCAACAAAGGTTACAGCAATGACGCACTTTACACAGCAAGCACAAACACAACACAAAGTATCCCGCACTCAAGCAACAAAGGTTACAGCAATGACGCACTTTACACAGCAAACACAACAAAGCGTCCCCACACCCAAGCAAAAAAAGGTTACAGCAATGATGCACTTTACACAGCAAGCACAAACACAACACAAAGTATCCCCACACACAAGCAACAAAACAAAGGACACAGCAATGACGCACTTTACACAGCAAGCACAAACACAACACAAAGTATCCCTGCACACAAGCAACAAAGGTTACACCAATGACGCACCTTTCCCCTCCCAGCTGCACCTCCTCAAAGAGTTCACAGGTGCCAAGGACGTCGGGGGTCAAGCTCTGCACAGTGGTCTGAATGGAGCCGCCACAAGCCTTCATGGTGCGCTTCAGATCCTCCTCCGGTACACGGCCCGCACAGAACATGTCCCTGCAAAATGGCAGATCACATAGTATTACACATGTCCCTGCCAAATGTCAACTCATACAGTATTAGAGATGTCCCTGCAAAATGGCAATGCACGTAGCATCAATCTCTCTCGAAAAATTAGCTTTGCAGTTCAAAACAGCTCTGCAAAACGACCGTCCAAGTAGCACAAAAGATGCTTTTCCAAAACAATTCATGTAGCACAAAATGTTTCTACAGACAATTCATGTGGTACAAAATATGTCTCTATGAACTGACAACTTGTGTAGCATAAAAGATGTTTCAACAAAACAACAATTCATGTAGTACAAAACATATTTCCACAAACTGACAATTCACGTAGCACAAAATATGTTTCTGCAAAACGACAATTCGTGCAGCACAAAACAGGCTTCTACAAACTCGTACAGCACACACACACCTCTGCAACACAAAGTTCCACACAACACCAACATGAAGGTGAATGGTCCAAATGATAACAGAGCGAAATGTCTTTCCAAGCACTGTACGTATGCTGTCTTGTGCTTACCGACACCAGCACCCAGCCACAAGCAACCCCTCAAAAACCAGGGCCACCCAAACCAAGCCAGACCCTCACCTGTCAGCGAAGTACTGTGTGGCGACATCTCCAATGGGCAACTTGGACAGGACCACCTTGGCACCGCTCTCGTAAATCCTGTCCAGCTTGTCATAGAGAATCTTCCATTCAGCATCCACGATGGACTGGTACTCCTGCCGCACACACACCACCACGCAAGGCTGATTGGACATCCAATACTAACTTTCCTACCAATTATTGTTAGCAAGGCTTCCTCCTCACTCCATGCCGGCCATCTCTTCCTACGTTTTTTCATTCCTGGGGACATTTTGCAGATCAGCAACTATCATCCACACATGCCCTGAGCAGAGTCAGCGCTGTGCTTCCCTGAAATACAGTATACTCCTATCTGTCTTCACCAACATGGGTGTTGAAAGCTCCCACCCCACCCCACCCCAAATCCAAGTGATGGATGGAGACCATCCTGCAGCAGAATGTGCTAGAACATGCTGAGAACCCCCCCCCCCCCACCAGGGCAAAAGATCTCACCTGAAGGAAGTGTTCCTCTCACAACCAAGATATTTCTGAGCAGTTTAAGGTCTAAATCTTTTCTTCACAGAAGCCAATTCATCACATATTCCAGTGGAACTCCCTGCATGACAAACGTGTGCCTAAGGGAAAACAGACTCTGCACTCTTTCCACACATGCTATTGTTTCCAGACAAACTTCGTTTAGGAAGATACAATTTTGATGGTCTGCAATGCATCATCTTCTGGGGGTTGCACCACTGACAACAGTAACAGCTATTAGGTTAACAAGCAACAGCCAGGACTAATTAAAGCGGCTGCCTCACCTCCACGCTGTCCACCCTGACTTCCGCATTATCCCGTTCAGCCTTCAGCTCCAACTCAATGTTCAGCATAGCAATCTTGGGAGTGGTGTACGTCTTGGGCTGCATCTCAAACCCTGCATAGCTGAACGTTTTCTTAAACGCCACACCAGCCACCAGTCGAGAGTCCTGCACAACAGCAACAGCAGCTTAATACCACACCAGCCACCAGCAGAGAGTCTTGCACAACAGCAACAGCAGCTTAATACCACACCAGCCACCAGTCGAGAGTCCTGCACAACAGCAACAGCCCGCTTAATACCACACCAGCCACCAGCAGAGAGTCTTGCACAACAGCAACAGCAGCTTAATACCACACCAGCCACCAGTCGAGAGTCCTGCACAACAGCAGCTTAATACCATGCCAACCACCAGCAGAGTCCTGCACAACAGCAACAGCAGCTTAATACCATGCCAGCCACCAGCAGAGTCCTGCACAACAGCAGCTTAATACCATGCCAACCACCAGCAGAGTCTTGCACAACAGCAACAGCAGCTTAATACCACACCAGCCACCAGCAGAGTCCTGCACAACAGCAGCTTAATACCATGCCAACCACCAGCAGAGTCCTGCACAACAGCAACAGCAGCTTAATACCACGCCAGCCACCAGCAGAGTCTTGCACAACAGCAACAGCAGCTTAATACCACACCAGCCACCAGCAGCTTAATACCACGCCAACCACCAGCAGAGTCCTGCACAACAGCAACAGCAGCTTAATACCATGCCAACCACCAGCAGAGTCCTGCACAACAGCAACAACAGCTTAATACCATGCCAACCACCAGCAGAGTCCTGCACACTAGGAAAACAGCATCATGGAAAGCATGCAGAGTTCTAAATGCACCATCTGACATCAGTCCTGAGCTGGAAATTTCCACTGCTAAGGGTGAAAACTTGGCAGCACTTGAGAACACTGCATTTCACTAGCACTTTACAGTGCCATAGGAGAAACGATTGGCGACATGACTGCAACTACACAAACAAACATGTCTTGGCTAAGATGGCACAAACTGGCTGAGCTCACTACATGCTATTATGCAGTTTAATTCACTTAAGATAACCTTCCTAGAGCATCTGAGCAACTGCCAACACTGAGCTGGGTGGTGGTGGTGGTTTTCTGGTCCATTTTTCCATTCCAAAGGGGTTATTTTCTGTAGGAAATTTCAAGTTCTATTCTCTGAAGAAAGAATGCTCTGTCACTGTCAGTCATGTTACTCTGCCAGATTAATCCCTAAAACTGGTGGAATGTCTACAGAAATTTGCCTGTTACTGTAGCACCCTCACACCACATACCCCTATTTTACATCTGAGTGGCCAGATACTGATTCTGCCTCCAAATGACTAAAAGTGAGTGGGGGCTGGGGGGGTATAAAAGAGGGATGCAAACATGCTATCTCTCGATCCAGAGGGCCACACCTCCGCCACGTGGCCAAGATTGTGTGCATTTGTACTCCGTATACTGTAATCCCTGAACCTGTTTCTAAGTAAACTGCCTAAATTATGACATCATTATTTTAAACAGCTAGCACCCACCTCCAGAGCTCCTCCAGTGACCTTCTTGATGCCAATCATGTTGAGGGGCAGCAGGTCATCCAGCATCGTGACAGCATCCACCACCATGGTTGAAAAGAAGTCTTTCTGCGAGGCCACCAGCTTGGAGCTCAGTGCAGTTGACGCACACTTCAGCAGCAGATCACGCATCTCTCTGAACCAACACACTCTGCACTTAGCTCTTAGTTCATAGTGCTATGGGAACAATGAGATGAACATCTTCTTGAACCAACACTGCATTTAGCTCTTCATTCATAGTGCTATGGGAACCATGAGATGAACATCTTCCTGAACCAACACAGCATTTAGCTCTTCATTCATAGTGCTATGGGAACCATGAGATGAACATCTCCCTAAACCAACACTCTGCACTTAGTTCATAGTGCTATGAATACCATGAGATGAACATCTCCCTGAACCAACACTGCACTCAGCATTTAGTTCATAGTGCTATGGAAACCATGAGATGAACATCTCCCTGAACTACCCAACTCTGCACTTAGTTCATAGTGCTATGGGAACCATGAGATGAACATCTCCCTGAACCTACCACACTCTGCACTCAGTTCACAGTGCTATGGGAACCATGAGATGAACATCTCCCTGAACCACCACACTCTGCACTTAGTTCACAGAGCTATGGGAACCATGAGATGAACATCTCCCTGAACCCACCACACTCTGTACTCAGTTCACAGTGCTATGGGAACCATGAGATGAACATCTCCCTGAACCACCACACTCTGCACTTAGTTCATAGTGCTATGGGAACCACGAGATGAACATCTCCCTGAACCACCACACTCTGCACTTAGTTCATAGTGCTATGGGAACCATGCGATGAATATATCCCTGAACCACCACTCTGCACTCCGCACTTAGTTTATAGTGCTACGGGAACCATGAGATGAACATCTCCCTGAACCAACACACTCCGCACTTAGTTCATAGTGCTATGGGAACCATGAGATGAACATCTCCCTGAACCAACACACTCTGCACTTAGTTCATAGTGCTATGGGAACCATGAGATGAACATCTCCCTGAACCAACACACTCTGCACTTAGTTCATAGTGTTATGGGAACCACGAGATGAACATCTCCCTGAACCAACACACTCTGCACTTAGTTCATAGTGCTATGGGAACCATAAGATGAACAACTCCCTGAACCAACACACTCTGCACTTAGCTGCTAGGTCATAATGCTATCCCCCAAACTCACACAATCTGCACTCAGCTGTTAGTATTAGGTCATAATGCCATCTCCTGAACCCACACGATCTGCATTCAGCTGTTAATGTTATTGTTAGGTCATAATGCTATTTCCTGAACCCACACAATCTGCAGTCAGCTGTTACATCAAAATGCTATTTCCTGAACCCACACAATCTGCAGTCAGCTGTTACATCAAAATGCTATTTCCTGAACCCACACAATCTGCAGTCAGCTGTTACATCAAAATGCTATTTCCTGAACCCACACAATCTGCATTCAGCTGTTACATCAAAATGCTATTTCCTGAACCCACACAACTCTGCATTCAGCTGTTACATCAAAATGCTATTTCCTGAACCCACACAATCTGCATTCAGCTGCTACATCAAAAAGCTATTTCCTGAACCCACACAATCTGCAGTCAGCTGTTACATCAAAAAGCTATTTCCTGAAACCACACAATCTGCAGTCAGCTGTTACATCAAAATGCTATTTCCTGAACCTACACAATCTGCATTCAGCTGTTAAATCACATACTATGGGAACCATGAGATGAACATCTCTGCGAACACATTCTGCACTTAGCACTCTGCTGTGTCAGGTCATCATGCCATTTCCTGAACCAACACAATCTGTACTCTACTGTCAGGTCATAATACTACCTCCTGAACCACAACCTGCATTTAGCCATTATGCCACAATGTCAGTCTCCTGAACAAACACATCGTGCACTTAGCCGTTAGGTCATCATGCAATGGGCCCTAATACTAGAGACAGTCATGCCCCTGAACCAACACACTATGTCTGAGCCAACATTAAAACCAAACTACTCGCTATTTAATTAGTGGGTTTTCCTGGAAGATCGTCTCTCGCCGACAGGTGACCTCTCATTTAAGACTGTGGGACCCTGAGAAGCACCGTTTCTGGAAAAACTGAGCCAACATAGGGAACTTACTGCGGGTCATCCTTCTTGATGGAGACAGCAATGTTTTTGACCTTCTCCACTGCCTGCAACACAAGCAGTAACCAGTAGTGATTTGCACACACACTTTATACAAAATCACAGTACTTTAATAATAAAATAAATCCAAAATGTAGACATGTTGCAACATGTTGTCATGGGATAAAATACTATTTTAGCGAGAGAAAAAAATAAAAAAATTGTAACACTAACAACCTGTAATGGGATGAAACATTTTCTTTGCACATGACCAAATTATTGAATGTAGTAATAATATCCTGCTGCTTGAATTTACAAATCTTAAGCTGATAGTTGGAACTGTTTTTATGCAACCTGTGGTTTCAACAGGCATTTAAAACTACTCTTTTTAGTAACTGGGCCAACACTGAGTAACACGTAAAATTTTTGTCCAACAAATCTACAGATACATTAAAAATATTGAAAAATCAACACAAAAGTGAGAAAAAGAGTTAAATTTTGGTCACAGAGTAAGACAATCAAAAACAGCTAACATTTTCATTCGGATAGGATTAACAAACTACATTAAGTACATACGTATACATAACTGATTTTTAATGCCCAGTCAACCTTGCAGATCAACCATTCATTACAACAGAAAACAACAAGACAACAATCTGAGACAGAACACCAACCAGCGCAGTAGCTTTGCGGACAGCACGGATGATGATCTGTGGATGAACAGCATCCTCCACAAACGACTTCATTTCTTTCAGCAGTTCTCCTGCCAGCAGCGTTACTGACGTTGTTCCATCCCCAACCTGTCACACACACACACACACACACACACACACACACACCACACACACACACAGGACAAACAAACACACACACACACACACACACACACACACACACACACACACACACACACACACACACACAGTGTCAAATACCACAACATGATCATGATCCGTTTTATGAGACAGCATCAAGTCGCATACCATCCCAACAAACTCCTCCATGGTAATAATATATTGTAAACAAAACACACACGATATTAATTTTACAATACTTTCTCCTCATTTCTACTTGCAACACCAATTTTCACTTAGAAGATTCTTACCCCTCAGCTAACTGACAAGTACAATTAAAGATAAACAGCCAAACCCAGTAGGATTTGGGAACACAAATGGCAACTGAAAAAGCACAAATGATTTTTTTGTACAATCTATAATGTCCCGTCAATAAGAGAAATGTTTTAAGTACTAACATCACAGCTGCTGTGGGTGGTTTGAAGGAAAGGGGTTTACCTCTGCATCCTGTGACTTGGCAATGTCCACCAGAGTTTTGGCTGCTGGGTGGACAATGTCCAGTGTTTTCAGTATGGTAGCTCCATCATTAGAGATCACAGCCTTGCCTGAAAATGAAGTATTAGCTAGTAAGCAAAATAAATTACTGCTGGGCCCACCCTTTCACTTTTCAGTGCTACATGCTGATCTTAACATAATGCACCTTTTCCTTCCCATCTCGCTCCACCCACACTACAAAAGTATGTCAATACAACAATTCCATAGCATACAATAATAGTCAGAGACAAAAGACATACAACAGTGGTTTTCCTAATTTATTCATCCAAACTTCACTCAAATTTATACTCAATAAATAGGCAGCACAAAATGATCAAGACTGACCAGGCACTGACCTTCACTTTCACTGTTGTGTTATCAAAATGTCTGACAAGAACGTCCAAAAAATCTTTAAAAAGAAAACAAAATACACAACACTAACACAACAGATGTCTAAGGAAGTTCAAGAGAATCCCTTGGATTCCAGCACAACACTCAGCGGTACCCTACAGTCATACCTTTGTCATCCACAATGAGTTTGTCCATGCCACGAGGGCCCAGTGTGGTGCGCACAGCATCAGCAATGGCTTGGCAGGCGTTGATGTTGCTAATAATCTGAGGAATTCCCTGGGAGGTGTCTGTGCCCTCCTTCAGCAGGATAACTGGTGCTTGCTGCAAAATGCCAGACACAAACCAGTTCTCACATTCATTGACACAGACAAAGCCACATTTCTTATTCATTATTTGTTAAAGTATAATGTTGGTGTTTAATCATTTACTGTAATTTGTTGACAATTGTTTTCACATGGTGTTGCCTACACAATGTATGTGTAAGCCTAAGAATTACTTACTCTAAGACAAGAGGCTTTTATTACAAGAACATTTAAGTTCTGTCACTGTTCCATAACTGCATTTTTCAGTTTTTTCACATGGCTCATTTTTTTTCCTGCTACATTTTTCATCTGTCAATTTTAGTTTAAGTACAGTAGAACTGCAGCTAACTAGTACAAGCTAGAATGATACATTGTTCTCACATGGTTAATAAATGGGGACTATGAAATGTCTTAAAGTTACTCTTAGTATCAGTATGATTCATAGTCATCCCAATTACGACGTCTGTGATTTAATTTCCACTGATTCTTCTAGTTTTCTCACTCTCTCTAACACTAAGTCTCACACCTAGCCAATAACTTTATAAGTTGGGGGCATGTTAATGCACGTTTTATGTATTTTACATAGTTCTTAATACCACACCCTCACCTTTTAGATCATGATGTGTAATGCAGATATATATTAATGCAAAAATCAAAGGCTTAGTCAAGCCACTGAGAGGAAAAAGATCTAGAATTAGAAAAGACTAGTCACAGCAGTGCCCACACCTTGCTGTGCTTAAATTGTCCTCCATCCTTGCCCTGTGTTCAAAAGCTAAAAGTAGCAACCTACCATGGCACACAAACAATTAAGTTCAGTTTTACTCAACTGATAGTCCAATACAATAGCTGATTCTCTCTCTCCCTCCTCTGAGCACTTTGCTAAAGTACAGTTTGAAACAATTTGTCTAACCTTTGTCAAGGCCACAGGGCAAGCAAATAAACTTTCCCATCTTGCGTCTCTCTCTCTAAACTACAATCCTTGTAAAATAAAGTTTTCGAGTTCGAGTTCTCTCTCTCTCTCTCTTTTTAATGATCATTATTGACTTGTTTCTCGGTTTACTGATGTCCATTTTAACATGGTTTGTATTAATGTACATGTACTCAACATACTGTAGCTCATTGTATCCTTAGTTAATAGTAGTTTCCCTCATGGGCGAGGGCTGGATGTAAAAAGACCTCGAGTCTTCTCCACTACCTTCGTAAAATAAAGTTTATTCATTCATTCATTCTCTCTGTCTCCGTCTCTCTCTCTCTCTCTCTCTCTCTCTCTCTCTCTCTCTCACACACACACACACAGAATCAGCATGTGTGACGGGGCGGGGGAGGGGCATCTCATATCACCGCTTTGCATATTTTGTAATATATGGACGCAAATAATTATTATTGTCTCACGAGTACGAGTCACAGTACTCAGTCATATGCGTTTTTTCGACACGCTTGCCGACTATGGCTTGCCGCTTGTCGACTACGGCTCGTATGAGGTAGGCCGGGTTTTTTTAAAACGTAGCGCGACCCCTACCAAAGGCAAAGCGCTAAGTTCACCAATTCCCGTTATTAACAAAACCTTTTTCTCATCCATTTCATCGGCTTTTATCTTACCCCCTCTCCCGAAAATGTTTGCTTTCTTTTGTGCGTTGGCCCTCACTTCCCTGCCGAAGACATGGACATGGAGCCAGACTCAGTGTGTTTCATATAATGGTGTCTATGAGATAGTTTACCAATATCACGGTAAACACAATTACTGCTTCTGTTTATTTATGCTTTCAACTGTAAAGAGCGCGTTCC
>JABMCL010003081.1:620000-632500 GCA_018857735.1 Alviniconcha marisindica
ATGACTCATTTTCAAGATGATGATGATGATGTGGAGCTTATGACTCATTTTCAAGATGAGGATGATGATGATGTGGAGCTTATGACTCATTTTCAAGATGATGATGATGATGTGGAGCTTATGACTCATTTTCAAGATGAGGATGATGGATGATGTGGAGCTTATGACTCATTTTCAAGATGAGGATGAGGATGATGTGGAGCTTAGACTCATTTCAAGATGATGATGATGATGTGGAGCGTATGACTCATTTCAAGATGATGATGATGATGATGATGTGGAGCTTATGACTCATTTTCAAGATGATGATGATGATGATGATGTGGAGCTTATGACTCATTTTCAAGATGATGATGATGATGTGGAGCTTATGACTCATTTTCATGATGATGATGATGATGATGTGGAGCTTATGGTCATTTTCAAGATGATGATGATGATGTGGAGCTTATGACTCATTTTCAAGATGAGGATGATGATGATGTGGAGCTTATGACCATTTCAAAGATGATGATGATGATGTGGAGCTTATGACTCATTTTCAAGATGAGGATGATGATGATGTGGAGCTTATGACTCATTTTCAAGATGATGATGATGATGTGGAGCTTATGACTCTTTTTCAAGATGATGATGATGATGATGTGGAGCTTAATGTCCTCGGATATCGGGTTGACATATTAGGGACAAACTGTGACCATTGCGTGTGTATGGTTCAATGTTGCTTTACGTCCACAGAAACCACAAGGCTCATTATGACGGGGACCCTGCCCGGCTGATTTATCTTCCCTCAGTCCTCACTGAGTCATTGCCGCCGTCATCATCGTGTCTGCTTGCGTCATCACCCCCTACCCCATCATCCCTGCCCCCTCCGGGGCCAGCCTACATAATTATACGGTCCTAGGGCCAGCCTTGAAATAGTGTGAGCCGGTTTGGCCTAGCGGTAAGGCTCAGTTGGTAAGCCGGCAGAAGGACCTCGGTTCGATACCGCTTCGGCTCTCCTTTCTCTTCAAAAAGGTTGTGGTTTGTGGACACTGTCTTGTGACTTTATCCATCACTTCCTACTGAAACATGAAAATGGCTCTCACCGCTGCCCATCTTAATGCAGGAATCATTCTGGTGGTGACAGTGTAGCGATAGGTATATAATTTTTCTCCCCCCCCCCCCCCCCCCCCCCCCCCCCCACCCACCCTAATAAGCCTCATGGTTTCTGTGGACGTTAAGCACCATGTCTACCTACTGGAAATAGCGTGAGTTGGCTCTGCAGCTACTGATTGGACGCACGGTGCACGTACTACAAGTTATGATGATATATTTTTCAACAGAGAGACTGCTGGTGTAAACCGGCTCATCTCCCAAACCGCCCGACTCCGTCAGCCGAAGTCGCATGTGATCTAGTCGGCGTTTTCTCGCTCAGCGTTGCAAGATTTTAGTGACTGAGCTTTTTTTGGCGGGCCTCTGGGGGCTAGAAAGCACAGATTACATTCACTCTGTACACATTCCTCATAAACAACTAACAAGGCATTACTACAGCACTTCACACGTCATATACAAACAAACAAACATGCAAGCACAAATGTGAATATAAAGGGGAGGGGAGGGGGGGGGCGGGGGGAGGGGGGGGGGGGGTAGCACTGACTTATGTCACTGATACATGAACAAGATTCAAGCATAAAATTAATGTGAAATAAAAGGGCGGGGGGGGGGGGGGGGGGGGGGGAGGGAGCACTTCACACGTCATACACGAACAAGTATTCGAGTACGAATATCAAAATAGAAAGAAGGGGGGCACTTCACACGTCATACACGAACAAGTATTCGAGTACGAATGTCAAAATAGAAAGGGGGGCGGGGGGGCACTTCACACGTCATTCACGAACAAGTATTCGAGTACGAATGTCAAAATAGAAAGAAGGGGGGGCACTTCACACGTCATACACGAACAAGTATTCGAGTACGAATGTCAAAATAGAAAGGGGGAGGGGGGGCACTTCACACGTCATTCACGAACAAGTATTCGAGTACGAATGTCAAAATAGAAAGAAGGGGGGGGGGGGGGGCACTTCACAGCGTATCACGAACAAGTATTCGAGTACGAATGTCAAAATAGAAAGAAGGGGGGGGCACTTCACACGTCATACACGAACAAGTATTCGAGTACGAATGTCAAAATAGAAAGGGGGGGGGGGGGGGGCACTTCACACGTCATACACGAACAAGTATTCGAGTACGAATGTCAAAATAGAAAGAAGGGGGGAGGGGGGCACTTCACACGTCATACACGAACAAGCATTCAAGCACGAATGTGAAAATGGATCAGGGGGAGGGGGTGGGGGGGTGGGGGGGGGTGGGGGGGGGACATCACACGTCATACGAACAAGCATTCAAGCAAGAATGTAAAAACTGAAGACTTGGGGTGGGGTGGGGGCTGAATCAAAAAAATCCACGATACCAACTAATAAATACAGCAAGTTGGACACTTTTGGGGGTCCTGTGGTAATATTCGTAAGGCTACTAAATTGGCACACTGGAATGATGGGTATATCATTGATCTTTTGACACTGTTAAGTGAAACACTTAAACAGATAATGACATCTATCTCCTACCTCACCACTGTTACTGATCTCGTCCCGCCTTGGGATTCCAACGATCTTCTTTGTTGAACTGGTAGTCTGTGATTATTACTGTCTGAATTCCCCTTTTTTGCCTTAGGGCAAAGATCTTATATAACTACACAATCTTTGCCATAGCTATATGATCTTTGCTTAGGGTAAATGGGAGATAGGTTAAATACTCATTCACGTAAAAGCAAATGTTTATTTTGAAATAAAAGATATTACAACAAACACTGCATGTTTTCTTCTACCATACTTTATCGTTCGTTTGCGCATGAATGCAATTCGTGTGTGTGTATACATTCTTTTTTTCTTTTTTGCCGGCGCTCGTCACACACACACACACACACACACACACACACACAACCATTACACAACACATCACCCAAACCCCCACACACACACCATACACACACACACACGCACGCACGCACGCACGCACGCAAACCTACCCACCCACCCACGCAAGCACGCACATACGCACGCACATACACACGCACGCACACATACACAGACTCCGGCAAACATGTCAATAATTTATCAGATAATAGAAAACCATAAAGCATGCCTCAGACGGCATATGTACCTTGAGGGTGTACTTTTAGTGAAGTTTATGTACCTTGAATCAGTTTACTCGCACGACACTGAGGTGAGAGTTAGCGTAGGCGACGCAGGTCTTCTTGTGTTCGAGTGACGTCTTTTCGAGCTCTAATTAACTCCCTTGATTGTTGATTCTCAGAGTTCTCCGGAAAGCATTCAGTAAACATTTCACTCATTCGTCAGATATTTGAACGGAAGCCACAAATGCTGGCCGGACCCACATGATGAAGCCACAGGCTTTAGATTCACACACGCACGCACACACACACATGTACACACACACACACACTAACGCACGCACGCTCGCAAACACACACACACACACACGCACGCTTGCACGCACGCACGTACACAGGCACTCACGCACGCACGCACGCACGCACGCGCTCACACACACACACACACACACGAGTTCCGGTGAGTTTTGGTCTGCGGTCTTCTTGAAATAACGATTCCCCCCCCCCCCCCCCCGACTTCTGACCTGAAAAACCAGGGGAGGGGAGTGAAGGGGAGGGTCGAAATGTTTTGAGCCGTTTAGAATCGGTCATGGATAAGACCCCCCCCCCCCCCCCCCCCGCCTCTTTTTGTTGTTGAAAAACTGTAATGAAGGATAGAAACCTGTCTCGCTTTGAAGTAGCTTTTTTTTTTTTTTTTTTAAATCTCTGCGCCGTTTGTGGTGTTAATGGACTGTGACTGCGTAAACTCCAGCAATAACAGCCTACTGATTGAGTAACGGCAAACTAGCAATGTATAATGGCCACTCTTACAAACTGACAGTCAAGACTTGCGTCCGTTTCGTGATTACGCTGTTGTTCACTGTTGTTACACGACTGTTATTTTGTTTCACGGCCATTCTGACGTCTGTTTCCTTCCTTTGTCTCTGCGGCGCGTATGTCACGGGTGTCACTTGACGACTTGTTGCACAAAACAAGGATGTGGGCGTAGTGTTCGTGAAGTAATGACTTATTGCGGTCGCCGACATCAATGTGCTTGGATTGGCTGTATGTGTGTTGATGGGTTTCTCTCGACACAGATTTCAACCAATCAATAACAAGTGTTCTTGTCACCAGGCTTCCTAGGAATGTGGCGCTACTCATTCAGTCATTGTCAGTTATGAATAACACAGTGATAGTTTATTTATCATGAAACAGTTACTCTTTTGCACTCAGTTTTTTCCATATGATCATTGCGTGGAGCAAGGTTAAAAACAAACTGAATTAGATTGACGAATACCTTGACCATTGTGACTTGACTAGAGTAAACTCGAAACGGTGGTAAATAGGCTGCACCGGTGATACCGGAACTTCGGACACTTCATGAGTACGTGTCAGTCACTGACGTTGCCGTTATGGACTTATAAGCACATTTATTTCGATCAGAGCTCAGATCTCATTTGTCCCTAATATGTCAGCCCGACATCAGAGGACATTACTGAAGCCCCATATCATCATCATCAGAGCTCAGGAGCTCTTCTTCTTTCTATAATGTTCGCCCTCATTTTTTTGAGGATTCTGACCAAACTCCAAGCACTGGTTTACGACATCCTTCCTTTAACTACTGCCGTATTTAGTTACGTCACTGGGTCCAGAAAACTGTCAGCTAACGAGCAGGTTTTTGCTGGTGCCGCTCAAACAGTAGTAAGTTTGTTACAAACAACTGAAATAAAACAAGGCGTGTCATTTATAGCCGCCATCAAAGTTTACACCAGCACAAATGAAACCACAATCGTTTGAATCGAGACGGAACTCCTTTCTTTACCCGGGGTGGATGCGTCTCATGTTTACGTGCGTGCTTTGGCGCTAGGTTGCTTCTACAGTCATATTAGTACCGGAACCTTTCGGAGGGCGCTGACCGCGTCGCTGGACAACTGCGCGGAGATAAAGAGTGCCCCTTCAGTGGCGTAACTAAATCTGGCAGAGTTTGGAGGAAGGTGCTGGAAAACGATGCTCGGAGTGTGGATTCTGACATGACTCTCACAAGCTGTAGGCCTACGTGTGAAAGTCGAGGTGGCCATCCTGGGCTCCCTGTCCCTAATAGTCCGTACGGTCTCTGTGCCGTAAGGCAACATTGAACAAACATGCATTTGGATTTGACTCAGTCAGTTCAAACTAAACTCTACTCACTTCATCACCCTTGGCGCTGGCATTCAAACTGAGTGATCCTTGTGTAAAGTTCATCGTTCTGACTTTCAGTTTCACTCAGCACGTTTTAGCGCTCCGCCTCTTCTTTAGACTCGTCAGTTTGAGATTATACGTTATCAACGAAGCGTGTTTGTTTTCTGTTTTTGTTTTTCTCGGTAATTTTCTTTTAGTGTCCTAAATTATTGCATCAGTCACTTCCATTGTTGTTCATTTTTGAGTTGCACTTAATGTCTGGAAGGCCATTCAGCCTCACGAAGCAGTGCTTTTCTAATTTGATGGCTGTGTTACTCCATGCAGTCCAGCGAAGTTTTAATTCCCGCATCAGTCCAGAATCCGTAGCCGGGTCACCCGTTTTTCATTGACATTGTACACAATGAAAAATGACGGATTTTGAAAGATACGGACACCCTCCCCCCCCCCCCCCCCCCCCCAACACACACACATAGCAGTACGTTATATTTTTGCACAAAACAAGGATGTTCACCTCGCCCAAAGTAAGTATAAATAAACATGGTGCTTAACGTCCACAGAAACCATAAGGCTTACTATTAATTATAGGGATGGACACCCTCCCCGCCTCAAAAGACCTAAGCCCATGTTGTATATTGTCCCTGTCCATTACTTCGGTGTGACGTGTGGAAACAAAATCATGACAATGGCATGCGCTTTGTTTATGGTCACCGTGGGGGACCCACATCAACAGTTCTGCACAGATTCTTTTTTGCCTTGCTGTCCTGAACTGGTCTAGGGACCAAGCGAATTAGTCTACAGGCCAGTCAGTTCACATGACACGAGACTGTCCGAGAATTGATACCTCCGAGACATATCTGACCATAGCACCAAGACATTTGTTTATGCACACTGATTAACACACACACACACACACATTGACAGACACACACACAGTGACAGTCACACACACACACATGACCACTGTACAATAATATTAATAATAACAATGCACATTTATTAAGCGCTCATCAATGCCCTGAGTGCTCACATGATACATATTAACCTAAATACAATATTCTATACACACGTAGAGCACAGTCCTACCAAAATAATTATGTGGACACACACACAGTGACTGTAGCAGAAACTGGGTGTTTGTATTAGTTGGGGTGGAAACACTGTGAGAAGAGGAAGGTTTGGCTTTAAAAGATGACAGGGTTGAGCAGTGTTTAACTTTAAGGTCTTGTGGGAGTGACTTCTAAAGCAAGAGAAAGTGCAAAAGCCACAAGTCTCACGTTTGTATTGCTGGGTTAGAACAGCGAGAGAGAGAGAGAGAGAGAGGGTTACACACACACACCATCATAAATCCATGTAAACAACTTTATTTGCCAAATTCTCCACATGGATATCACTTCAAGGAACATGAACAAACAAAATAATTTATGAACCTCTCTTTTATCATGTGCTTTCAACAGCAGCAACAATTCAACAGGCCTGTACTATTCACACCATTTAATATTGTTACATCCCTCACAAACACTCAGCTCAAGTTTTCATTTTTCATTGCCCAAGGCCTGACTCGTATCCCAAGTGATCCAAATTAAAGTATTGACAAGTGTAATATTTATATAATATATATATATATAATTATATACACATCACAAAATTTCAAAACAAAGCATGGGATTTTACTAACACAGTAAAAAGGACAAGAGTAGCAGTCTCTAAAAATCAAACAACTACAATTCTTTGGCTAAGCTGTACATGATAATACAGAAATAAACAGCTAAAATTAAATTAAAAAACACACAAAAAGAAGGGGATTTGCTAGCACTGGACCAAGTTTTCTACACCTTCCTCTGGATATTCTAATATTCAGTTTAAAAAAAGTATATATGCAGAACAGTCAATCAATAAATGCATTCAGTAAAGAAGGTACCTTTCAATGGAACAAGTGAGTACTTTGCAAATTTTTTCTGTCTACCACTTGATCATAGCCCTGTTACAGTTCAATACTGTCTCAAAGATCTATATTTGTAGCACCATTCAGTAGTCATTCATTTGAAAAGCAGGGGGTAGGGACTGGGGGTGGGGGGGGGGGGAAGTTGACAAGCAATTAAAAGAATATCCCTTCCCTATCGGGCTTCACCCTGAAGTGGCTGGTGGCATTTACCGATTTGCAGACTGAAAGATCAACATGCTGCTGATGTTGGCAAGGTCCCTATGGTACACACTGCTCACTCCCCACTAAAATCTTGGGCTTTGTTTTCTCAAACCCAGTAGGAACACCCCACAAAAAAGGCAGGGAAAAATGCTTGCATAATTCATGCAAAATATTTGCCCGGTTTCACTGAGTGAGCTAGTGTTCTACAGGTCGGTTTGTTCTTGGATTTTAACATCCAGTCAACCACACAGGGTGACCCCAGGCTCAGAGTTCAATAAGTGGAGCTCAAATAGACTGCAATTTTAACATTGACACTTACACATGTCTCGTCTCTTTGCTGTTTGAAATTCGGAGCAGCATGCATAAATATACAGTTTTAATTGCACAAACTCAAGTCAACAGGTCAAGAATATCAGTTGCTCTGGATCTTTAACACTGAACTGTTCACAAACAAGACAGTAGTCAAAACATACTGGCCTGATGAAAGATAGCCCTAATGCAAATGCAGTTTGTATAACATTAGGAAACAAAACAGATGAAGAAGGCAGAAACATGACATGCAAGTAAAAACACCATTGCACAGAACACCAGTCTAGGTTGACCATGACATGCATTGACAACAAAACAGAGTACCTTGTCCACTCTTCACTCATGTCCCAATATCACAGTCAATTATAACCCTAGAGTCAGGCTGAACAGATCTTCTTCATCACATCCATCACACATACACTGATTTCTTTCTCAACAACCTATGTATATATATACAGTCTACATCAGCTTTGTGGCAACTGACGTCAATGGATGACTGGACATGATGCATAATCAAACAATATTTTCCTATTAAACTGGTACAGATAAGCACATAAGCAACGCATTGGTTCAGCTTCAGATAACAAACTCTGAAAGCACCCTTTAGTGTACACAAGTGTTCACTCAGTGTGACTATGTACATATGCACTAAGTAGTAACCAACTTCAGTCCTGTGCAATTGTCCAAAACTGAGTTTGACTTGCGAGGCCTAGCATGGAACATGACCTTGAAAAGTCTCACATGTAAAATTTCTAAAATAAGTACATTCCAATCTACTTGACTGTTGTAATGACAGCTAGTAGATGGCAAAGTTTACTTGACATATGAACTGTGCAAATAGTACAAATACAAAAAATACAGTCTTTTGTGTGTCTCCACTGTCAATGGACACTGACACTGCCATATGTCAAGTACCAACAGATGTTAAATGCAGCATGCAATTGCAGACAGTGAATCACATGCACATCTCCCTAGGAAATGGATGTTCAGGTCTCACTGAGGAGAATGTGCACAATCATCATGTGATAGTGACCACAAAGGGGCCATCATGATCACTGAGACAGCTTGTAGGAGAAATTTGCAAAACTTTGAGGTGGAAACTTCCAGCAGAACTAGGGAAAGGGTTATCTCCCTTTACACATGGATGCAGCCCACCCAAGCCGCTTTCTCCGTTCAGCCAAAGACAACGCTCACTGCGCGCCGAGTCATGGCCGGATGCCCTTGGGAATTGGAACGGCCACAGGAGCCAAGAGTGTGAAGCTGGCAGAAGCAGGAAGATGACTGGGGATGCTCAGATCTGTTGGAGGGATTAGGCAGAAATGACGGGTGGAAAGATGTGTAATGGCCTCTAAATAGCAGGCTCCTCATCCCACAGCATCATCTTCAGGGAAGAACTGCCTGCATTGATTGCAGCTGGAACATCCGCTCACTCTGCCTCCTATGCCCGGACAGTCCTGGCCCTGATCGTTCACCAACCGACGTTCTTCTCAAGGTCGTTCATTTCTTGACCCGAGGCTTGATCGGAAGTCCTCCTGTTGGGTCACCTTCCTCCACCTTGGCGATGACCTCATTGACATAGTCCGTGGTGTTGCCCGCGATGATAGTTTCTGAAAAAAGAAAGTACAACCCTGAATTACAAACAAGCTGGGTTTTGATTCAATTGGATTTCGGACCGTTTTTTGAAATTATTTTTACCATTACTTGAAGAAAAAAATGGTTCGAATTGTTACTGAATTCCATTCACAAGTTTTTAGATTTGTCAGGAATTACAGTACTACATGCAGTAACTGGAAGAACATAAAATGAACCTTTCCCTCTTCAGCAATTTATTTTCGTTTCCCTGGTGTTTATTACCCATGAATGAAAATTTATAATTATATGGCGCATAAAAACTTCACATGGAAGCCTTGCTTGACAACAGCTTGTGTACCTATGCAGTTTGTCAACAACTACGTATGCTTGGTTAACTCTGGGTGTGTGTGTGCGTGCATGCATGTGTGTGTGCATGCGTGTGAGTGTGTGTGTGTGTGTGTGTGTGTGTGTGTGCATATGGGTATGTGTATGTGCATATGTATGTGCATGCATGCATGAGTGTATGTGCATGTTAGTGTGTGTGAGTGCGCACACACACCAACAGTGCAAGACCCAAGTGACAACACTTACTTCGCTGAGACTGGATGATGGCATCCAGCCTGTCACTAAGTGTTTCCGTGTAACCTGGCGACGGAACAAGGCCTTTCATGTGCTGCTGTGCTCGCTCCTTAAGCAGTGGCCAGATCAAATGGATCACTTCCAGCAGCTCACCTGCACAACACGACACAAGCACTTCCTATTAACACAAGCCTAGTACTGAACTGAGTGAAAAAAAATGATGCAATGCTGGATGACAGGAATGACAGCTGATGACTGCTAAAAAAACATATTCTGATCTTGTTTCATGATTAGTCAGATCCCCCCCACCCCCCACCTGGATAGATATATATTCTCTCTCTCTCTCTCAGTATATACATATATATGTATAGATATATATGTCAATGTCATCAATGACATACACGCACACATATATATATATATGAATGGAATAAAACAAATAGATCCACTGCAGTTTTTCTTACAATGTGTGTCTAGTTTGAAAATCGTCATCTGAAAGTTAAAAGAACATGGCCATGACTCCATGGTGCTTCCATTCATGGCTGGCAGTCTGTTTTTGATGGCACGACCAAGGCCAACATGTGTGGCACCGCTGTCTACTCAGTCATGCACCAACCCTTTTGTACTCTTCATTTGTGAAGAGTGAACCAACATGGCTGCCATCTGAAGAGAGCAAATTCAAAGCAAAAAAGTATATTCTGCCGCATATACACTGATAGAACCACCATACAAAGCCTAAAAAGGGAAACATTTACACATTTCCTGGCCAAGCTGCTGCTTCACCTGAGGTCCCCTTCTGGTGGCATTAAAAAATATCTTTAAAAATCGGTAGTCACAGGAAGCAGAGAAAAAGAACTTACTCTGCTCACAACCCAGTCCTGTCAGCTTGACTTTGTTGGCCTCATGCTGCGCCTTTTTCTTCAGCCGACACGCTCGCGACGCCAGCTTGTTCTTCTCCTTGCGTGACTTGTTGCGAACACTTGCTGGCAGGTCGTTGGACACTTGAAAACCATTGATCTGTCGGTTCAGTTTGTACAGCTGCTTTCCGATTTGAAACAGTTTCCTGGGGTTGGGGGTCACTTCATTCCCATCGCCTTTCCTGGCTTTGCCTCCGTGCCGAATGCCGACAAGACTAGTGCTGCTGGCATCAAAGACCGGGTCCTCAAAGTTACTGGGGTGGTGAGGGTCAGTGTCACCAATGTTCAGTTTGAGTCGTGTTCCCTTGGGACCTTTGGCCTGCACATTGTACTGCCAGAAATATTGCTTGCTCTTTTTAGCCATTTCTGTCAGAGATTCATCGAGAGGCGAGTCACTCATGTCTGAGTCTCCATCTGAATCAGAGTCATCTTCGTCACTGAAGTTTAGTCGGACTGAATCCTCCTCATCTGACATAATGGCAGATCCCCCAGATTCTGCACACACAGACAAAGAAAAAACATGGATCATAACATTTGACAAGATATGGTACAAATTACAATAGTACAGCTTATAAATTACAATTTCTTTAAATCAATCTGCGCAGTATTCTTGGTGCCACAAAACCAGTTCAATTTGCCCTTGGAAGTACAGTTATGTACTTAACATATGCATGTGTGTGTGTTGGGGGGGGGGGGGGGGGGGTTTTTTTTTCTTCCTCTCAAAACATGTTTGAATGAGGTTACACATGCTGCACTGACAACACTTTAAAATAGTATTTGTTAACTTTTGTTGGATAAGCCTCCCCCCACCCACCCCCCACTCTTTAAATTTACATTTTAATTCCAACCAAATGGTTAATCTTGCATATTAATACTTTATTCAATAACATCTGCATCAAAGTAACCAGTAACCAATCATTATTCAACTTATTTTATACATAAATGTGCCAATTTATTGATCATTTTGTCTGTCTGTTGGTGGGTTTGAGGGGTGACTGAGTCAATGAGAAGTTCTACTCTGATCAGTGTATCTACTCTTTGTGTGTGTGCGTGTGTGTGTGTGTGTGTGTGTGTGTGTGTGTGTGTGTGTATGTGTTTGTGCTGGAGGTGTGATGATGATGTTTGAAAGTCATTTGTAAGAAGAGAATGATACCCATTCTGTAATCAACAGGCATCCAACCTCGTGGAAGGGGGGTGGCGGGGAGGGGGGGGGGTGGAGGCGGGAGGGTTGTTTGTGTGTGTGGGGGGGGGGGGGGGGGGGGGGGCAGGGTCAACGACTGCATGTAGTGCCAACCACCTTTTGTCAGCCGTGTTTTAGCAAGAGCGAGGGCGGCTCGGTCCAGGTTGTTTTTGAAAACAGCACTGACCTTCACCCTCTCGCCACGATGTTTATCGCTCCCCGAACATCCTGCTCGCGCTATCAAAGAACTCGATGCCCCCCGAAGAATGTCACTAAAGCGAGGTGTTCCGACGTCTGTTGCCCTGCAGGCCAATACCTAGAGCTACACGTTAAGTTAAACTTGAAGTCACTTTTCGCTGCACCCAGACATTGTCACACCCAAAACTGACATTTCTGCAGTAACAAAAGACCATCTAGGACATTGCGTGTAGCGTGCTTTGGTAACCGGAGTCGTCAACAATAACCTGCTAG
>JABMCL010003081.1:637500-642500 GCA_018857735.1 Alviniconcha marisindica
AACATTCTGATGTGTGTGTGTGTGTGTGTGTGTGTGTGTGTGTGTGTGACTGTGTGTTTGTGTGCATGTGTGTGTGGGGGGGGGGGGGGGGGATGAACTGAAGCAGGTCTACAGTCTCACCTGTCTGTGGCTGGCACAGTGTAGGATGGGGTGTCTGGCAGGTGGGTAGGAGGCGTAGGCAGTCCTCCTAGCTGGGTGAAAGTAAGGGGCAGAGGGGGGCCCAGCGGCTGTCCACTGGCAGTCTACTCGGGTCGGATACTGAAATCCTCTATACGTCCTTGGTCTGCAACAAACAACACACAGCATATGTCAGGATAATTGGGGAAGACCATAAGGAAGAAGAAATGGATGAATGACTGATCCTAGGATAGAAAAAGGTCTTGACATTTTGGATATGACTTGTTTTACCAAACAAAAAAGATATAAAGAGACAGACTTTTGGGGTAATAATTCTATTTCACCAAACAACAAGGATGTGGAGTCTGACATTTTACAGACTTTTTTCTCTCTTCAGAACAAGCTTACAAGCTGACATTTTGTTTGAGAATTTGTTCACATTTTACCAAGAAGTTTATTTTTTTAGTTTTTTTGCCTTGCACAGTTGATTCATCATTCATATAAACATTCATCACTATTATGTACACCTCACACTACAAGTCATTTATTGTCAGTCAGACAGGAAAGAGACACACAAACTGGTCACCATACTTCTCAGTTGCTGTAGCAACCAACAGTGTAGCAACCAACAGTGTAAAAAAATCACAATCCTAAATTCTGAGAATTTTTTATTTATTGTAACACATCAGCCAGTCACACTGATACTGGATCTATTTTGATCTATCAGTCAATCACATCAAAACTTTCAACATATGAAAACGAAACCAACTTCACTCAGGCATCTCTAAATGTAGTCACAGAACACAGTCATCTCTAGATATAGTCACAACACACATCTATTGATCTAAACGATAGACAACCAGAAACAGTATGCTGTCATTCCGAGAAAAACGTGAAGTAAACAAGTCCAAGCAGACGTCATACAAATGGTCGGGAAAAAGTGGCTAACCGCTGCACTGCTTTCTGTGTCGTTTTCCATTCATCTTCCACAGAAACGACGGCTTCACTCAATTTACCACGGCCATACAACTCGGCTGATGTCACATCTTCAACAGATTTCACGGATCCTTTCACTTTCCCTTCGTCATCGTGAACTCTGTTCGAGGGGCTGAGTGACGGTGTGACACTGTCGTCTTCGCCTTCCTCCCTGGTCTCCATCGTGAAAACCATCTCTGACGGACTGAAACTGGGAAAGTGATTGCTAAAACCTTGCCCACACCCTTTTTGCCCACGTGCTGGCGGAGCGAGCGGCCAGCCAGCCACACACAGGGGTGATTCCCACAACCCGCCCACAGCCTCGCTCTGGGGCGGCCTTGATACCGAGAAAAAAAATCGGTGAGGTTGGTCAAAACAGCGCGACTTTCACCCCAAAAATTGGTCGAACAAAAAGATGATGCAATTCTACCATGTCCTCGCACGTTCTGACAAAAAGATAACGGGTCTCTGAGTGTGACACACGGCACACATGATGCCAATGAGTCAGTTCGGATCGGACCAGTGAGTTGTACTTCCCGAGTGACACAGCTCGGGTCACGTGGGGAACAGCATTGGAACGTAAACAAACTTTTCCGAGACCCCAAATAACCCACGCAGCGATTCCTGGCAATCGGGGTTGGCGTAACATTCTGCATCAATCGCTTTTAGTCGTCGCTACCCCTAGCTGAAGTAATTACAAACGCAATATTCTGTTCGGAAACATCGAAGCTGTGAACAGTGACGTATCCAACAGCACGATGCGACCACGTTTGAGAAAAACACTGGCAAACCTTCAAAAGATACAAAAATGAAAAGATGACACACCTGTTTAGTTCCTTCGTCTGAATATACACACTTTCCGCTGATAATGTCACAAATTCTGGTCTGTATATTCCAAGTATGAACCTTTGAATATATTCCCAAAACACAGACTGTTTCCAACCGACGGCATCCAACGTTGGTTTGTTGTTGATCTGAGAAATCCTGCCAAGTGCATACGATTAAGATGACGTCAACGAACCCTCTTAACCAATGACAGCAGGATATAAAAATATCAACCAATGAAAGAGAAGTAAGCTAAAAATAATCGTTCGGGAAATTTCTATGACGTCGGCCTCCATGGCTGCTGAAAGCTCAAACTCCTGTGAGAGTGAACCAAACCACCCCGTTCGAAAGACGACTGTGAAATAAGGCTGTACCCTTTTCTCATCTTTAGAATCATTACTGCTATTCATCTGCTCCAACAGCTGTACCACAAACTCCATAGATTCACCTTCTGCCAGCTTAGGCGGGCTAAAAATAACTATTGACGTCAGAGTCTGCATGTGGGGGGACCACGAGGGGGTGAAGGTTATGTCAGTGTTGTCAACATGCTGTTGTCCTGACTGAAATGATCGTCCAGGCCTATTGTAACCTTGGGGAAGAAAATGCCTATCATACCTTGACCCAATACTGACACAATTTGTGTCAGCGTCGTGAACTTCCGCTGAACCTGTGTGTTCATTCACTTAGGCTGTGATCCATTTTGTCTCATTTTGACAGTATGGGAATTTGTTTCTTGACCTAACCCTGTTAACCTGGGGGGTTAACCCAGTTGCAAGCGCGATGTGCAACCCTTCGAACTAAATCAATTATCCTAATCTTAGCACTGGCAGAACCTTTCACTACCTTAATTAGTCAGTCGTAGCTTTGTTGGCTTTAATATTAGCCATAGCAATGGGGAATGACCTTTGCTGCAAATGATGTAACCATCATGGTTGACTGGGTGTTAAAAATCAGTTATTTGCACCAAAGTCAAACCCCCATACGATCTTAAATCTTTCACGCTATCTGTTAGTCATGACTGTGACTGCCCTACCATAGCCAGTACCATGCATGCAGCAGATAAAGAAACGAGCCTTCTCATAACATTTGTATTTATTGTAATTAACATGCAAAAGAGGTCAAAATTAAAATCAAAGTTGTCATCTCATAGAATGCACTGTTGGTTTTATATAATTTCTAGAAATGAATCCAGTCTTGTGAAAGATAATGGGCTGAACTGGATACAAAACAGCAACAACAACAAAACAGAACACTGTTAAGTGTCCTGGCTCACTTCTCAACCAGTCTTGTGAATGATAACAGCAGGACTGGATACAAAAAACACACAACAACAACAGAACATTGTTATATGGCATGGCCTGCTTCTCACTGACCAGCCTATCACAGCCTCTTCGAGGTCAGGCCTTGAACAGGGCAGGTGTGTGGTACATGGCTACTATTGTCATTGTGTACATGGCCACTATTGTCATTGTGTACATGGTCACTATTGTCATTGTGTACATGGATCACTATTGTCATTATGTACGTGGGCACTATTATGACTGTGAATATGGGCACTATTATTGTGTACATGGTCACTATTGCCATGACTGGGCATAAAACACCTACTTACTCACTATTGTCATTGTGTACATGGTCACTATTGTCATTGTGTACATGGCCACTACTATGCCTGTACATGGCCACTATTATCATTATGTACATAATCACTGTTGTTATTATGACTGTGTATATGGGCACTATTATTGTGTACATGGTCACAGCTGTCATTGTGTACATGGCCACTATTGTAACTGTGTATATGGTTGTTATTATCATTGTGTACATGGCCACTATTGTCATTGTGTACATGGCCACTGTTATCATTAAGTACATGGTCACTACTGTCATTGTCTACATGGTCATGTACATGGCCACTGTTATCATTGTGCACAAAATCACTATTGTCATTGTGTACATGGCCACTATTAGGAGTGTGTATATGGTCACTATTATCATTGTGTACCTGGCCACTAGTATGACTGTGTAGATCACCACCATTAAAGTTTTAAGACTTTACATGAAAAGAGACTGTACAGAAAACTAATGCAAATATTAAACGACCCTACACACCCAATGAGACACTACTTTGATAGCAGACGTAGCAACAGGAGTGGAAGATGTTTACTTCCAAGAACAAATACAAATCATTATAAAGCCTTGTTTTTACCCTTGGCTCTGTCAGTTTTTAATGAAAATTATACCAGTCATTAACTGAGTGTGCGCATGCGTCAAGATGTCTGTTGAGGATGATAACTTTCTAAGGGAGGGTTGGGGATGTGTGAACCTAATGATTTTTATTATTTGAGTTTTTATGTTTTGGTTTGACAGAGAAAGCATTATTCCAGGTAATTTTGGGTTTGCTATTAGTGTATGCAGATTGAGAGAAAGGGGGCACATGTCTAAGAGTGTGTACATGCGTGTGTTTCATGACTTAGAATTATTGAGATATGTTCTTCATTGTGCGATTGGATGACAGCTCAAATTTCCCGCTGGGATGAATAAAGTATATTGTTATTGTTATTGTTATTGCCATTATGTATGTAGCCACTATTATCATTGTGCACATGGCCACTATTATCATTGTGTAAATGGTCTCTATTGTTATCATGTACACAGTCATCCCATGTTATCATTATGTAGACAGCCTCTATTAAGTATTATCCATTATGTACATGGCTGTTATTATTATTATTATGTACATAAGCACTGTTATCATCATGAACTTGGCCACTGATATTATTATGTACATGGCCAAAATGGACATTATGCACATGGCTATCATTACCGTTTTATTGTGTACATGGGTACTGTTATCATTATGTACATGGGCACTGCTATTATGCAGATGGACACTGTTTTCATTATGTATATGGCCATCATTATCATTATGTACATTTCCAATGTTAGCGTTATGTGCATAGCCACAGTTATTCTTCATATGTACAAGACCACTATTGTGATTTCACAGCACTATTAACAACCTATGGGTTTTTTTTTAGATGCCTGGCCGGGAGCACTACCATGGGGATAGACATTAAATC
>JABMCL010003081.1:647500-652500 GCA_018857735.1 Alviniconcha marisindica
TTTTATCTTTTTTTCTTTCTTTTTTCTTTCATTTTTTGGTTTGTTTTTGATTCAACATCCGGCGGCCGCTGTTTGCGACTTCAGTTTTGTCCATGGTTCCGGCAAAGAAATGAAAGAAGTCCATGTGGCATTGACGCTGATTTAACTGATTCACACGAAAACGAAAGAGCGCAATTAAACTGGTGCGTCGGCCAGTATCGAGAACTTAGCCGGAGTGACAGCTAGTTCAATAGGTGGACTACACTGATTCAAAACGAATCAGTCGGTGCTCTCAGTTAAAAGTCATCTCAATTCAGATTCAGTCTGGCCGGCCACTCAGTCCCCCCCCCCCCCCTCCCACGGCACGGGGGGTTCGGCGGCAGTGGTCGTTGGGAGTCTGTCTGTGTCTTTTCCTCATTGATTTAGTTTTACTATTATTTTTGCCTGCTTCAGTTCCCCCTTTGCCAGCAATTCTGCCGTTCCAGCGGCTTCAGTTTGTTTTTCAGGTTCAGTCATTCACTTTAACACTGACCCCCCCCCCCCCCCCCCTCCACCTCCCAGTCATACCGGTGTGTGTGTGTGTGTGTGTGTGTGTGTGTGTGTGTGTGTGTGTGTGTGTGTGTGTGTGTGTGTGTGTGTGTGTGTGTGTGTGTGTGTGTGTGTGTGTGTGTGTTTGAGAGGGAGACTCCGTAAGAGAGAGATAGAGAGACTGAAGAGAGACATAGACACAGACAGACAACAGCTGAGACTGAGAGAGAGAGAGAGAGAGAGAGAGAGAGAGAGAGAGAGAGAGAGAGAGAGAGAGAGAGAGAAGAGACTGAGAGAGAGAGGTAGAAAGAAGTAGACAGAGAAGAGAGAAAGACGAGAGAGAGAAGAGGAATGAGAGAGAGAGAGAGAGAGAGAGAGAGAGAGAGAGAGAGAGAGAGAGAGAGAGAGAGAGAGAGAGAGAGAGAGAGAGAGAGAGAGAGAGAGACGAACACACACACACACACACACACACACACACAAACAAACAAACAAACAGAGATAGACAGACGGTGATACTGAAGATACAAATTTATTTATGAGACAGAGATAGGGAGAGAAAGAGAGAGTAAATAAGTAACTTGATGTTTTACTCCCAGTCAACCAGTAGGGTTATATCAGGGCGGTGACAAACGAGAGAGAGAGAGAGAGAGAGAGAGAGAGAGAGAGAGAGAGAGAGAGAGAGAGAGAGAGAGAGAGAGAGAGAGAGAGAGAGAGAGAGAGACACACACACACACACACACACACACACAACACACACACACACACACACACAGCGACAGACAGATAGACGGAGACATGATAAGATACGAATTTCACGAGAGAGAGAGAGAGAGAGAGAGAGAGAGAGAGAGAGAGAGAGAGAGAGAGAGAGAGAGAGAGAGAGAGAGAACTTCAAGGCTACTACCGCTACGACAGCTGGTGTGCTGGCCACGACACACATGCACTAAAACATTAACGCACTCAGTGTCAACTGACCGCGGCCTTCCTGTCACTGTGTCAGTTTCCAATACGATCCTGTTTGTGATTTGTTTGCCTACAGTCTGTTGTCAGTCGCTGTCCGGTGAAGTAGTAGTAGTAGTAGTAGTAGTAGCAGCAGCAGCAGCAGCAGCAGCAGCAGCAGCAGCAGTAGTAGTAGCAGCAGCAGTAGCAACAGCTGTGGTCAGTAGTAGTTCAGTTGTAGATGACATAGTCTAATGTAGTTTGTATGAGTAGTCCCGCTCAGTCAGTTCCGCCCTGAGATGACCAGTCTAGTGAACTAGTACGGAGCACTAACACAACAGTACTCGTAGTCGCGTCAATGGCTACCACATCTACTGAACAGCAGCAGTAGTCAGTAGTAATTCCGTTGTGGATGACATAGTCTGTTGTAGTCTGTATTGAGTAGTGATGGTTGCGGCTCAGTCTCGCCCATAGATGACCAATCTAGTGAAGTAGTACGGAGCACTATCACACGTGACAACAGTATTCGTAGTCCCACACACACACACATACACACACACACACACACACACACACCTTCCTGTGTATGGGTACACCCCGTCTTTTGTCATTATTACTATTGTTACTGTTGTTGCTGTTGTACTATTGTATTGTTGTATCAGGGGCACATCGAATTAGTGCACACGTAAGCAAGACTCAAGTCCGTAAGCAAGACTCTAGACCGTGAATCGACCTCCGTCCGAGGACATCACGGACACCCCCCTGCCCCCCCCCCCCCCCCACAGCAGTACTAGTAGCAGCATCAGTAGCATCAGTAACAATAGTAGTAATAGTAGTGGTAATCGGTAGCAGAAATTGTTTAGTTAAACCAGTCATAAAACTCAGTTAAGTACGAGAAGAAAGACCAGTCATAAAACTCAGTTAAGTACGAGAAGAAAGACCAGTCATAAAACTCAGTTAAGTACGAGAAGAAAGACCAGTCATAAAACTCAGTTATGTACGATCAGCCTTTGAGGAAAGACTAGACATAAAACTGAGTTAAGTACGAGAAGAAAGACCAGTCATAAAACTCAGTTAAGTACGAGAAGAAAGACCAGTCATAAAACTCTGAAGTACGAGAAGAAAGACCAGTCATAAAACTCAGTTATGTACGATCAGCCTTTGAGAAAAGACTAGTCATAAAACTGAGTTAAGTACGAGAAGAAAGACCGGTCATAAAACTGAGTTAAGTATGAAAAGAAATACCAGTCATAGAACTGAGTTAAGTACGAGAAGAAAGACCAGTCATAAAACTCATTTAAGTATGAAAAGAAATACCAGCCATAAAACTCAGTTACGACGATCAGCGTTTGAGGAAAGACCAGTCATAAAACTCAGGTAAGTACGAGAAGAAAGACTAGTCATGAAACTTAGTTAAACACCAGAAGAAAGACTAGTCATAAAACTCAGTCAAGTACGAGAAGAAAGACCAGTCATAAAACTCAGTTAGGCACGAGAAGAAAGACCAGTCATAAAACTCAATTAAGCACGAGAAGAAAGACTAGTTACAAAACTCAGGCACGAGAAGAAAGACCAGTCATAAAACTGAGTTAAGCACGAGAAGAAAGACCAGTCATAAAACTCTGTTAAGTATGAGAAAGAAAAAAAAAACCAGAAATAAAAGTCACGTACGAGAGGTGGGAAAGACCATTAATCAAACTCAGAAAGACTTGCTTTAAACTTAGTTATATTTCACAGGAGAGAGAGAGAGAGAGAGAGAGAGAGAGAGAGAGAGAGAGAGAGAGAGAGAGAGAGAGAGAGAGAGAACTTTCATAAAACATTTAAGTTTTTTTCTTTTTTTTCTTCCCCTCGCCTGTCACAAAACAATTACGTATGAGAGAAAAGACCAGAGATAAAGCTCACTTACACGAGAAGAAAGACTAATCATCAAACCCACAAAGACCAGACATAAACCTCGAAAACCCGAAAACTTTAATACTCAAGGATAGTAGCATTAGGTCCATTCAACTTACAGCCAGTCCTTGCTTTACTGCAAACACAAACAAGCCTAGTTGTCGGGGGGGGTGGGTGGGGGGGGGGGGGGGGGTGGGGGGGGGGGGGGGGGGGGAGAACAAAAACATTCGCTAAAACTCAAATATATCTAGAGTAAATGACTGAAACAACAGTAACACCGCACTGTGTTTGAAACTGTCGGTTTTCTGTGAAACCTTTCTCAATGTACTGACTGAGACTGAGAGACTGAAGAAATAAAACTGAAACATTACATGAGAGGAAAGACAGATCTAATAAGCTGTGACACACGTGTACTGTCGAACTGACTTACCGGAGTCCCATGGTGAAGAGCGTGCAGTGATGCGGGACGGATCTCC
The DNA here is from genome assembly GCA_018857735.1 of Alviniconcha marisindica. Lineage (NCBI taxonomy): Eukaryota > Metazoa > Mollusca > Gastropoda > Provannidae > Alviniconcha > Alviniconcha marisindica. The sequence goes on from JABMCL010003081.1 coordinate 651,316, forward strand.
AGTCAGACTGTGTGCCGACACAGACCGCCGTGCTGGGTGACAAGGCCAGCCTCGATGGTGTCAGCCAATCGCCTCTCGGGCTCTCACTCGCGCTTTTACTCACAACGCCCGCGGGCTCTGACACAGTTTAGCAGCAAGTCGGGGCACCGTCGTGGACCGCCAACGACGGATGCGTTCGTGGCAGGAAGCGCTGACGGCTGCTGCTGCTGCTGCTGCTGCAACACAAGGTGTACGGCACTGTAACGACGACAGCGGCAAAGCACGTGCTGCAAGTATCCGGCGACTACGACACCGGCGCACGTCAGGAAGTAAAAGCGCTGACTGCAGGGCTTTGTGAAAGTGCAATCGGCGTTGGCGGTTGACGTTTGTCGCAATGCTGCCGTGCGACTGACGCACCAGCTGCCGCCACAGCAGCAGCCAGTGGTAGACGGCAAGCAAAACAACAACTTACTTAACGCGTCAAATGATCGAATCACACACAACAGGGCAGGTAATGTGTCATGGCAAAATACAATCCCACGCTAACACTTTCAACAGATAACATCAACAAGAAAAAACTGACAAATAAACAGAAGAAAGAAAACAATCAAACTGACAAACAAACAGAAGAAAAACAACAACACTGACACACACCAAACAAAAAACAACAACAACAACGAAACAAAAACAACACACACACACACACACACACACACACACACACTCACACAGAGAGAGAGAGAGAGAGAGAATAAAATTTTCAGTGATGATTTATGGCCGGATCTCAGAAAAATCCAAGAACTTGCCAGAAGCTTTGAGACAAAGCTGTGAGACCTTGTTCCCCCCCCCCCCCCCCCCCCCCATCTCTTCTCTTTTTTTTAAAACCTTTTTTAAAAACTTTTTAGCAACAGCTAATTAAGGCAAGAAAAGTACTTGTAAATTCAGCGTTTGTTGGTTTCGCCGTTTTGTCAAACACGTAGAAGGGATCAAGTTAATAGCGTGTAATTAAGCACCCCCCCCCCCCTCTCTCCCCCCCCCCCCCCCCCCCCCAAATTTTATTCGACTTTAGAAACCAAGTTTCGAATTGACTGGCCTGGATGTACAAAAGACTTTTGCGTGTCCTGTTTCGCTTGTTTGACATCGTGTTCTCTCTAAGTCTAAAGGGACCAGAGAAAGGATGCCAGGGATGTGGGGCGTCCCCCTCCT
>JABMCL010003081.1:657500-672500 GCA_018857735.1 Alviniconcha marisindica
TAGACGATCCTGTAAGTAAGATCGTAAGAAAGCTATACTTGGATGCTTAAGTTGTACGTGGATATTTTTTCAGTAAAATATCGTGATGAACCAGATCAAAAGCCTTGCGAAAATCGAGAAATACGGCGCCTGACATTTGGCGATTGTTAAAAGCTGAGAGCCAAGTATCAGTTAAACGGGTAACCGCCGTTTGACAAGAATGCCCACATCGGAAGCCAGACTGAAATGAATGGAAAAGCTGGTGTGTTTCTAAAAAGTTTGTCAAATGTTTGTGAATGTGTCTTTCTAGTGGCTTTGTGAGAACAGACAGGATCGAGATAGGGCGGTAATCGTTCAGATCGGTGGAGATAGTTTTTTTTTTAGGGAGTGGAATTACTTTAGCTCTCTTGAATGCGGTTGGAAAAACATTCTTTTGTATGCATAATTATAAATATATGTAAGTGTCTCAGCTATGTAAGGAAGGGCAATTTTTTAGAAGTTTGACACTAATACCATCACAACCTGTAGATTTCTTATTATCCAGCTTTGAGAAGATATTCCTACTTCGAATACAGATAGAGGAGGAATTGAAAATGTGGTATTTTGAAAGATTCGATCTCTGCAAAAGTTTAGTAACCTATCAGAACAATTATACTGAGACCCATCGGTTTGAGAGAGAGAGAGAGAGAGAGAGAAAGAGAGAGAGAGAGAGAGAGAGAGAGAGAGAGAGAGAGAGAGAGAGAGAGAGAGAGAGAGAGAGAGAGAGAGAGAGACAGACAGACAGACAGACAAGACAGACAGAAGACAGAGATGCCTTGTATGTACTCGCACAGCCTTGGGAAGGAACTGTGGCTTGTTTTCAAAGGGATAAGGAAGGGCACAATGTTCATTTGATTCCTTTTTGTCCTTGACTGCTACCTGGGAGGGTGAGTGAGACAAGAGTGTGAAGGCGGGGTTAGTCAGTTTGACTAGTACCATGCCCATTTCCCCTGGATTTCCTCTGGAAAAAAATAAAACATTTTGTAGTAACTTTTGGGGAATTTTTTTGCAAAAACCCGGTTTTTAATATATATATATTTTAAAAATTCATTAAAATAATATAATATATATATATATATATATATAGTGTGTGTGTGTGTGTGTTTTCCCTTTGTTTTTTTTTTATTTTTTTATTTTTATGTCAGACACTGCATTTCTAACTAAATGACAACCAACCAAGAGGAGAAACGGTACTGGTCAGTTCATACAGTTAGCCTCTTCCTAGGTCAAGGGTCAAGTAAAGGCCTATTCATGCAGTCACATCTACGCGCTGACCAGCAACGCCCCTCCCCCCCCCCCCCCCCACCACACATTGCCCTCTTTCCCCCAAAGCACGCATCTCAAACGTATATTGTGCTTTATTCCTGGTGCGTAGTTTCGGTTTGTCTATTTCACCACTCTCTTTCTCTTTCCAAACTCCAAGCACTGACTGCTTTCTACATCCTTCCAGGGTGCCGGAAAGCGGCGAAGCTTGGAGTGTGTTCTCCGTCTTCTTCTTTTCTGTGTGTTTATTTTTGTCCAGGTATACGCTGAATGAAAATCTAGGTCGGTGAAGCTGTGGCGAAACTGTTCCTGTCTAGCTACTTACGCTGAATGAAAATCTAGGTCGGTGAAGCTGTGGCGAAACTGTTCCTGTCTAGGTACTCACGCTGAATGAAAATCTAGGTCGGTTTTTTTAGGGCTTGGTTGGCGGGGAAAATTGGGTTTCCCGTCTAGGTACTTTCGCTTTAAAAATTTAAAAATTTTTTAGGTTCCGGGAATTTAAGCTGTGGCGAAACTGTTCCTGTCTAGCTACTTACGCTGAATGAAGATCTAGGTCGGTGAAGCTGTGGCGAAACTGTTCCTTCTGGGTACTACGCTGAATGAAAATCTAGGTCGATGAAGCTGTGGCAAAACTGTCTACTTTCACTGTTTGAGTTCGGTTTCACAGAGCGGCGGTTAGACAGTAAGTCTCCATCTTAGTCACCATGCACTTACCCTGTTCTTAAAAACAGTTTGAATTCACCATCCCGGCACTTACCCTATCCGTAAAAGCAGTTTGAATTCACCATCCACTTACCCGGCTATCTTAAAAGCAGTTTGAATTCATCATCCACTTACCCTATTCTTAAAAGCAGTTTGAACTGACTATCGGACTTACCCTGTCCATAACTGAAAACAGTTTGAATCCATCATCGACTTACCCAATTCATAAAAGCTGTTGAATTCACCATCGGCTTACCCTGTTCATAAAAGCAGTTTAAATTCACTGTTGACTTACTCTATTCATAAAACAGTTTGAATTTGGCCGTTCGTAAAAGCAGTTTGAATTCACCATTGACTTACCCTATCCATAAAAGCAGTTTGAATTCACCATTGACTTACCCTATCCATAAAAGCAGTTTGAATTCACCATTGACTTACCCTATCCATAAAAGCAGTTTGAATTCACCATCGACTTACCCTATCAATAAATTTGCTCAGCTCAGTAGGCCCGCTATTTCACTGGACGGTTTCTGTGCAGAAAGCACGTGCGGAATTTCAGTCCGCTGCCCTTAGTATTGTCAACAGTTACTCTAGCCACACTGTCAAAAGCCGGTTTGACGACATTCATAGAATTCAGTCATTTAACTGCCTATCACCAGTTAGTCAATTCATATTTAAAGGAACTAGCGTTTTCAAACATTACTTTGTTAAAAAAGAAGAAAAAGAAAAGAAAAAAAGGATCCTTCTCCAACAGGTAGTAGAGATAAAAATTAAATTTGACCACCACCACCACCACCACCACCACCACCCCCAAGAGGAAGAGAATAAAAATTAGATTTGACAACCACCACCACCACCACCACTACCACCAACAACAACAACAACAAAAACCAAACAAAAACCAACCAAGCAACAACAACCCCCCCCCCCCCCCCCCCCCCCCCCACCCACCACACAAAACAAACACCAAAAACTAATAATAAACGAAATATATAAAATAGAGGGTTTTGTTTAAAACAAAGTCCGTAAATCTGACATGTTGTTTTGATCTCTTTTAACAGGCATTCAGATTAAACGCGTTTTGAGAAAGCTAAATCTCTTTACAGTAAGCCACAGCACACAATTAAAGCCATACGGGTAGGCATTGTTAATCAAGTAAGTAAGAAAACAAAACAATCGCTCGTAATTCATTTACCACCAGCAGCAATTAGTTGGAATGAGGGCACACAGAAATTACGGAGAGCACACCAGTAGCGAAACACTGACCATTGTGGACTGCGTTACAAATTAACAATCACCAACCCCCCCTAACCCCAGAGTCCAGGAGCTGTGTGAAAGTGGAGGTGGCCGTCCTGGGCTTTCCGTCCTAACGAGCCTTACGGTTTCTGTGGACGTAAAGCAACATTGAACCATGCTTCGGCATTGGTCACAGTTTGTCCTTAATAATTATGTCAACCGACATCCGAGGACATGAAGCTCTAGATCATCATCAACCCCCCCCCCCCACCCCACCCCCTACCCCCCTTTTGGCCTGCCACCCGTCCTTCTTTCCACACTACAGACGATTTGTTTGAAGATACTTTTCAAAAAGTACGTGGGAAGACTTATTGTATGCAGATATGTATGTATGTATGTATGTATGTATGTATGTATGTATGTATGTATGTATGTATGTATGTTCAACACTGATCGGGTTGTGTCCGGTGTTCGCCTGGTTGTTGGACACTTCCCGCTACTCCACAAAACCGATAGAACGGCACTGGTGTCTATGAGAACGTGGCAGATGAGGTGCAAACACATGAAACAGGAAAATTTCTGTTCAGTAAAATCGGGAGACCAATGTTGTTTCGCTGTGTAATATATAGTGATCCTAATCCTGAATAAACTTGCTAATGTGTGTGTGTGTGTGCGTGCGTGCGTGCGTCGTGTTGTGTGTGTGGTGTGCCGCGGCGTGACATGTAGGTGTGTGTGCTGGGCGCGCGCGGACATGTGTGTGTGTGCGTGGCCGCGCGCGCGGGTGGTGTGTGTGTGTGTGGTGTGTGTGTGTGTGTGAGTGGTGTGTGTGTGTCGTGTGTAGTGTGCGTGTGTGTGCGTGCGTGGTAGTGTGTGTGGTGTGTGTGTTGGTGCGTGTGTGCTGTGCGTGTGTGCGTGTGTGTGTGTGTGTGTGTGTGTGTGTGTGTGTGTGTGTGTGCGCGCGCACGCGCGCGATTTCATTTCACGTTCACGTACAGTTTACGTTCACGTGTTATAATCAAAATCAAAATGTATAAAAAATTAAATAAATAAAAATAAAGAAGAAGAAGAAGAAGAAGAAGAAGAAGAAGAAGAAGAAGAAAAGAACAAGGAAAACAACAGCAGTGCGATGAATATATCACGGAACAACTTACTACAGGCTTGTTGAGACATAGTGCGTCACAGTGATAACAATTAAAACAATTGGATATTTTTGGGGCTCTACATGTTTAAAAGTTCACCTCCAATAATAATCTATTACCCAAACAAGTAAATAAACAAATAAAATGCAAATACTCACGATAATTTCTCCTGATTTTTTTTCTTTCCTATCACAAAACTGCAGACTCATTAATGAAGATACAATCTGAGTGCCGGCAAACTCCAAAAACACACGAGGAAGCGTTTGTTTCACTGATGCAAGGCAGTCGTTGACGCCACACGCCGAAGAAACGTGATCGTCTTGAAGTTACTTTTTCCTACCCAAACCCTTTTATAGTAAGGTGTTGACTACGTTTTCCCTTTCCTGATCCCTTTCCTGACCCCCCCGTCTCCTTCCCCCCCTCCCCCCCTCCCCTCCCCTCTTCCCCCGCCCTGCGGGTTAGACCATCACGACCAGCGAAGTGGAGCGGCAACAGCACCTAACGGTTTGTTGTGGTAGAGAAAGTGGAGTCAACAGCCGTGACAACGCGACAAGGCGTGACCAACCGTGACCATGCGCCGGCAAGTCAGTTCGAGGCCGACGGCCTGATCGTGACGTTATTTTAGCGAAGAAAAGCAAAACTGATTTTTTATTTTATTTATTTTATTTGTTTCACGCGACTATAAGGGAAAAAGTTCACCGGGAAATTCTAGTTGTTTTTTGATTCGCTGTGGTTTTAGTCCGCGTGATAGAGTGTTCGTCAACACCGAACAAAAGAACATTTTCATCCCCAAACATGCCTCAGTGACGTCAGTATTGACTCTAAAAATACATCTGTTTGTCGGCTGTTCATTGGACAAAAGGCGGCATGCGTCGAGTGGAAACTAGCACAAAACATGGATGAGGCTGTCAAACAAAATCAGGTCAGAAAAACTTCACCCAGGCGACACGGTGATGAAAAGGGGGAAGGGGGGCTTTTGTGTGAGAATTTTACCATAAGTTTACGTTGAATCTAAACCAAAGCATATCAAAATATGAACAGTTTGATAGAAAGTTTATAGGTTTATACAGGGTTGGCTTTTCGGTGCGAGAATTTTACCGAAGTTTACGTATACGATGAATCAAAACCAAGGCAAAGCATGTCAAAATATGAACAGTTTGATAGCAAGGTGTGCAGATTTTACCAGAAGTTTACGGTGAATCAAAACCAAAGCATATCCAATACAAACTGTATGACAGAAAGTTTGTAGGTTTATATAATAATGGTGGGTGGGGGTGGGGGCTTTTGTGTGCGAATTATACCAGACGTTTACGCTGAATCAAATCCAAAGCATACCAAAATATGAACAGTTTGATATATATAAATATTTCTAATCAACTTTATACGATCTTACTTGTATTCCCCACGAGTAATGCCGAAACATTAGAATGGCTTGTTGTGCATGTTCCTAACATATGTTTGAGAGAGAGAGAGAGAGAAGAGAGAGAGAGAGAGAGAGAGAGAGAGAGAGAGAGAGAGAGAGAGAACTTTAATACTCAAGGATAGTAGGGTGAGATTCATTTGGATCTATCTAACAGCCAGTCCTTGCTATACCAAACACAAATAACCACGACCTATACTAAAAACAGATATAAGCACGAATAAGCAACTGGTTAATGCACTTTCACAGAGTTCCTACAAATGAGCAGAAACATCGGAATTAGATTTCTTTCATGGACATATATGTATACAACAATCACATTTTATGAGAGAGAGAGAGAGAGAAGAGATAGAACGAGAGAGTTTTGAGAGAGAGAGAGAGAGAGAGAGAGAGAGAGAGAGAGAGAGAGAGAGAGAGAGACAGACAGACAGACAGACAGACAGACAGACAGACAGACAGACAGACAGACAGAGACAGAGAGACACAGAGAGAGACACAGAGAGAGACAGAGAGAGACAGACAGAGACGGGGAGAGAGAGAGAGGGGGGAAGAGAGAGAGAGGGGGAAAGAGAGAGAAGAGAGGAGAGAGAGAGAGAGAGAGAGAGAGAGACAGAGACAGAGACAGAGAGACAGACAGACAGACAGACAGACAGACAGACAGACAGACAGAGACAGACAGACAGACAGAGCGTTAACAGGTAGTCATTAGGTATAGTTCCCCTTTCTCCATTCCACCTTTCGCGATTTTGGTCCAAGCCACAGTACCTCTCCGGAGACAACTCGGCGTTGAAAAATGAAATCCTTGTTTTAAGTTGTTTTTTTATCATCTATAATCGTTCATGTCGTCCAAAGGATTTTTTGGAGAAGGCTGGGTGCCCAGGATGAGTCTGCATTCAGATGGACAGCAGTGAGAACCAGCCATTCTAACGTTTCGGCAGTCACAAGACAGTCAGTGCTCACAAACCTCAGCCTTTCAATAGACAAGTGGATCCGTGACAAGGTCACATGCCTGACTGACATTATAGTGACACTGAGGCTTAACTTACTTTCACAGATAGCGTTGATGTTTGTTAGACTGTTTAGACACAACAGTGCTAGCCTGTGCAACTGACACCATCAGAGGCTGCAGGGTACAGGACAGTTTAACAGGCCACGCTTGACCTATTTTACGTTTGTAGGGCGAACCCACTGAGATATAAATAAAATATAAAATACAAATTTAATAAAAATTCGTGAGCCGGTTTGGCCTAGCGGCATGGCGTTATAGGTTGGTAAGCGGAAGGACCTCGGTTCGATACCGCTTCGGCTCTCCTTTCTCTTCAAAAAGGTTGTGGTTTGTGGACACTGTCTCGTGACTTTGTCCATCACTTCCTACTGAAACATTAAAATGGCTCTCATCGCTGCCCATCTTAATGCAGGAATCATTCCGGTGGTGACAGTGTAGCGATAGGTATATAATCTCCCTCTCCCCCACCTCCATACCCCCTTCCCCCCCTTCTCCCCGTCCCTAATAAGCCTTATGGTTTCTGTGGACGTTAAGCACCATGTTTACTTACTTACAAATTTAATAATCTCCCTCTCCCCCCACCTCCATACCCCCTTCTCGCCGTCCCTAATAAGCCGTACGGTTTCTGTGGACGTTAAGCACCATGTTTACCTACCTACTTACTTACAAATTTAATGGGGGAACTGAGTAGCTTGGGGGCCGGCTTGGCCTAGCGGAAAGGGGACGAGGTCGGTTCGATTCCCTGCTGCGGCTGTCCTTTCTCTTCAGTAGTTCTGGTTTGTGGACACTTGTCTTGTGACTTTGCGTTCGCAGTTGGCTTCGGCTGTCTTTTCTCTTCAATAGTTCTCGTTTGTGGACACTTATTTTGTGACTCTGCCTTCGCAACTGAATGAAACGTTAAAATGGCTCTCACCAGTACACGGCATCATTCTGGTGTTGATAGAGTAGCGTTAAATAGTAATAATAATAATAATGATAATGAATACTTACAGCGCCTAACCCGCACAGGCCCTAAGCGCTTACACGTTCTTTACAAATACACATTGTCAAAAATAGTACCCCTTCACCTTCCCTCGCTCTCCCCCCCCCCCCACCCCCCCCTCCCGCCAGTCCCTCCCTCATGAAATCTCGGTCCTCGTCGCCAGCACTTCTCTGGGGGACAACTCGGCGTTAACCCCTTCACTGCCCTGGCCTGTACAATTTCCGGGCTGAAAGATGCACGGACGCACCTGCAAACAGTGTATTTTCCGGTCTACTTTCAATGCTACGCGTTCTGATAAAACTCCTTTCACATGCCAATGCAAAACAGAAGGCAAGAAGGCTTAAAGGACAAGTCCAAGGTTAGGGGTGATTTTTGACACGATTAGCGTTAAAGCTCGCTGAGAACAATGATGTAGGTGAAACTGTGATCTGAGGGTTATAAATGCACGAAAAAAGGTATTTTCTGTCGTACAGAAAGCGTCGCCATGACGCCCAAATCACGTGACCATATGCCTACTACGTCACTCTGGGGAGTCGCTGCAAAATGGCCAATTCGAGCTCCGAAGACGAAACTGATACTTTGCCCGAGAGACCCACAAGGATACAGCCGTATTAATTTGAGCCTGTCAGGCAGGATTTTGAAAGAGTACCGGAACATCGTGTCAGCAAACCCCATGCGGTATTCCATGGGTTTGCTAAATCTCACTCACTGAAGTGCTCGCTACACAAATGGGCGTGATGCGGCGCAGCAAGAAAGTCAGCTCGTTTGAATTGTATAAATTTAATCCACTTTCGCCTCACTGCGGGTCGATTTCACGGGAGCTCGTGCATTGTTATACCTGGGGTCGTCTGCGAATTGTTACAGTTCGCGGCAACACAGTAGGCCGGCATAGTTAACTTTTTTGTCGACCACACGCATACACAGTTTACTGAAGAATCTAAGATGGCAACCGCACTGACTCCCCAGGCTGACGTCTCTTCCGGGAAAGTCTACAGAAAATAAAATCGATTAAAAACCCAGTTAAACATTTTTTTAAATTTTTATTTCATTAAATCTGAAACTAGTGACTCATTTGTCAATCATTTCGATGGTCCTTTTGCATACTTAAAAACCTTGGACTTTTACTTTAAGGGTTTCGAATTTTGCTCTTTTATTGGCCGTTTTCAAGTAACATCCTGGTAGTGAAGGGGTTAAACAAGTCTTACGGACAAACGAACTGAATAGCAGCGGTGCACGTGTCCTCGTGCACTGACGAAAGCAGCGACTATGGGTTCACGTGTACGCCGGCGTCGAAGTTTCGGAGACTGGAGCTGAAAAGTGTAACGCTGGCAGCGCAGGCGACAGGTGAAATCTTTAACGCTTTGCGTCATACTAGGTGATGTTTGGGCGCAGAATGGTTTCCGAAGCCGGATCGAAATACCTCTATGTTCGTGCGTCGCGGCACCGAAAGCTGTTTTTTTCGGCCGACGTGACATTTTCAGTTAACATTTTCCGTCTGCCAGACTACAGTGGTAATATCAAACAGCAAAGCTGTCATCAACACGCTCGTTTCTGAATATATATATATAATATATATATATATATATATATATATATATATATATATATATATATAGATGTGTGTGCGTGTGTGCGTGCGTGCGTGTGTGCGTGCGTGCGTGCGTGCGTGCGTGCGTGTGTGTGTGTGTGTGCGTGCGTGCGTGCATGCGTGCGTGCGTGCGCGCGCGCGCGTGGGTGCGTGTGTGTGTGTGTGTGTGTGTGTGTGTGTGTGTGTGTGTGTGCGTGCGTGCGTGCGTGCGCGCGTGTGTGTGTGTGTGTGTGTGTGTGTGTACATATTCCGGGTCACATCTTTGTCCACCCTCCGAACTAATTCTGAACCCACTGACAGAGCAACATTCAAGCACAGTGAGCTGGTGTACCAGAGATGAGTCATTTAAACCGGCATTGATTCATATACTGCACCAGTACTACTACAGTTCAGTCCAAGATGGTATCTATGCGTTCGGAAAAGCCCATATGCGCTCCACCTCGTTTCTCAGACGTTTCCCCAACGCTGCCTTTGAAACAGTTCCAATGTTCGTCTGACTGACGATGGCCCTCTCTCGTCCTATCAAGGAAGATCGTCTAGCGCTTCCTCTTTCCACGCCTCTCTCCTTCAGGCGATCGATGGTGTAATGTCCTTGGCTTTGTGCCCACAGGTAGTGATTCAAGCTCCCCAACACTTCAGATCTTCCGGGATCTACAGCAGCTTTTCGTTGAACTAACGAATGAAGACGTTTTATAGTTTCGTGCATCTGCTTCTTTCACGATGCAGTTCCATGACCCGACTGTCAGAAGACGAATCACAAGCAGTATGTTCTGAATAGAGCCGTGGTCACCGCTGGGCTAAAGATAGTCAGCTGACAGTCAAAACAACGGACACATTCTGAACAAACAAGCAGACACTGTGCACATAATTAGTTATTCTCCAACCCCCGCTTAGTATCCGGTGTGAATTTGAATTTATCTCAGGTTAGTGGCAAGGCAGACTAATACTTTCTGAACAAACAAGCCGGCACTATGCATATAACCAGTTATTTTCCAAATCCCCGCTCAGTATCCGGTCTTTGTTTGTAAAAGTTTTCGTTGATTTTTTTTCGTTTGTTCGTTTTGTTTGTTTGCTTTTGGTTCTTAAACTGCTGCGGAACACCTAACTGACATAATGTTCAATATGGTGAAGGAGGTCACTCTACGGAAGAAGAAGAAGAATGTTCTTCTTTTGGGGGTGGGGTTGGGGGGGTGGGAGGGTGAGGGGAAGGGTGGGGGGTGCACACTACTCCACCAGTCACGAAAGGGCAGAGCAGCATCATTAATTTTGTCAGTGCTGGTTGCGAGGCGGCCTGACAGTCGTGCATACCACACATGCGTGACCTATATCATAACATGGATGCACACCAGTGTAGTAGCTTGAAGGCGAAGTAGAAGGAGGAGGAAGAAGCGGAGGAGGAGGAGGAATAGAAGAAGAGGAGGGCGAGGAAGAGGGTGTGTCACAAACTCCAAGCACTGGTTTACGACATCCTCTCTTTGGAGGAAGGTGCCGGAAAGCGATGCTTGGAGTGCGGGTGTGTCAATGTATTTGTTTGTTTCTTCCTCGGCTACCCCGCCCTCCACAGGCGTTTACCCAATGCTGGGCGAGAGGGTAGCGTGTGCAGCCGTTTACTCACACATGTACAGTCATACTGACAAAAAAGAGACTACGGTTTTACAACAATCTCTGCCGTGATACATACAAGTGCGGCGTTACCCCGTCTCTTCGCCAGGCAGCTGCACTTCGACTTCGGGGATTTCGATAATGGATGGTTTGTCATGTCGTGAAGTTTTCTGTAGCCCGGCTTCTCAGAGTATTTCAGTTAAGCGATATTGTCCTTCTGTACAGTGTGTGTGTGCGTGCGTGCGTGCGTGCGTGCGTGTGTGTGCGTGCGTGCGTGTGCGTGTGCGTGTGCGTGCGTGCGTGCTTGCGTGTGTGCGTGTGTGTGTGTGTGTGTGTTGTGTGTGTGTGTGTGTGTGTGTGTGTGTGTGTGTGTGTGTGTGTGTGTGTGTGTGTGTGTGCGCGCGCGCGCGCGCGCGTGCGTGTCAGCGCGTCTTTCACATAGTTACGCTGGAACCCTTGTTGATGCCTGCATCACTTGTTAGCTTTTGTTAAATTGCTCGTAACATTTTCCGTCTCGATGTACATTAGGTGTGTCATATTATGCTTGTTCGGCACTTTGAGCCGCAGCGTAGGCGCTTCACAAATTTCAGTTATTATTATTAAGCAGTGCTGACGTGGGAATACGAACACAACAGGCATTCTGCTTTAGCCACTGGCCCTTGAACAGAGACTTGGAGACACGGACACACAATAAGGACGATGCCAGCAGCCTCTGACCTGCCTGAACCAGGTCTGACACTAGTCAGGTTATGCCGCTAAGACGAACTGGAGAAGAAGAATGTATACCACACATGCACGACCTACATATACACTATCCCATATAAAATTATAGTCACTGGGAAGACAGAGGACGGAGAAGGAAGAAGAAGAAGAAGGTGGAGAATGAACAAGAAGAAAAGAAAAAAAACGAAGAAGGAAAGAAGAAGAACACTGAGAAGGTAGAGAATGGAGAAAGACAGAGGACGGAGAAGGAAGAAGAAGAAGAAGAAGAAGAAGGTAGAGAACTATGTCTATGAACAAGAAGAAAAGAAGAAGAAAAGAAAGAAAAAAAAATGAAGAAGAAAAGAAGAACACTGAGAAGATAGAGACTGGAGAAGAAATGAAGAGGGAAAAGAAAAAGAAGAAAAAAGCTGGAGAATGGAGGAGAGGAAAAGAAAAGAAAAAGAAACGACGGGAGAAGAAGGTGCAGAATAGTCGAGAAGAAGAGAAGACGCAGCTAGCAGCGAAGAAGAAGAAAAGAAGACGGCGTGTAAGTTATAGCTACCGTCAGACATGCAGCCGCCATGACCTATATGCACCCGTTCTAACTCCTCAAGCCGAGGAAGGAACAAGAGCAAAAAAGGAGGGAGGCGGGGGTGGAGGGAGGGGGGGGAGGGGGAGGGGAGGGGAGGGGGAGGGGGAGAGTAGAAAGAAGCAGCGGAAGTAGAAGAAGAGGAAGAAGCAAAAGAACGAAGGCGAAGAACTTAGAAGTAGAAGAAAAGTAGATCATGACCGCAGTGTCTCGGGGGTGGGGGTGAAGGGTGGGAGAGAGAGAGAGAGAGAGAGAGAGAGAGAGAGAGAGAGAGAGAGAGAGAGAGAAGAGAGAGAGGAGAGGGAGAAGGAAGAGAGAGAAGAAGAGAGAGAGAGAGAAGAGGAAGAAGCAAAGAAGAAGCGAAGAACTAGAAGTAGAGAAGTGATCATGGCAGTGCTCGAGGGAGGAGAAGGAGAAGAGAAGAGAGAGAGAGAGAGAGAGAGAGAGAGAGAGAGAGAGAGAGAGAGAGCAGAAGAGATGAGAAGAGAGAAGAGAAAGTAGAAGTCGAAGACCGACAGAATGAAATGATCGGGGGTGAAGGGAAGAGAGTAGAAAGAGAGAGACGGTGGAGAGGAAGAAGAGAAGAAGCGAAGATTAGAGAAGAAGAAGTAGAGAGAGAGAGGAGGAGAGAAAGAGAGAGAGAGAGAGAGAGAGAGAGAGAGAGAAGGAGAGAGAGAGAGAGAGCAGAAGCAGAAGTAGAAGAAGAGGAAGAAGCAGAAGAAGAAGGAGAAGAACTGAGAAGCAGAAGAAAAGTAGATCACGACCGCCCTGTCTCTCTGCGGTCAATCATTCTCAAGCCAGAAGTAGAGCAACAGGAACTCCCTGCGTCAGAGACTGGCCCCTTGACGTCACGGAGGGGCGAACATGCCACGGCGTAGGCCACGATTCCCGGCGTTGTACCGCCCAATGCCATCTCACCGTCGGCGTCTGCTCGTTGGGTGTCGCGCCTCCTCTGTCACCGGCACGAGACTAATTATCGCAGTCCAGGAAGTTATGGACTTATTTTGTTGCCTTGGTACATAATATATCTACTGCTTGACAGTGAAAGCAGCTTTTACTCAGAGCTACAGAACACGCAGATTGTTAATAACATTATTATTATTATGTAAAACTTCTAAAGGTCGTGCCCCCCAAAGGCTGGCCGGGGATATCTGGTGTCTATCCCCTGTCTAGAATCTCAGGGCTGTCATCCTGTTTCCTCTCTTTGTTTTTCTGCCTGCTCTTCTTCCTCTTCCTGCCGGTCTCATCATTTTTCTTTTAAATAAATGAATAAAATGTAAACATTTTAGGATGTACCTCTGGTGGTTTATGTACCTTGTATTTACACGCATGCCAGGTGAGAGTTACCGTAGGCGACTCAAATCTTTGTTGTTGTACTTGTGTTACGTATTTCGAGCGATAATTAACTCCCTTGTGTGTTGATTCGTTATGTTTCTGCTAATGGTCCTTTCTTCCTGCTCTTTCTGTCTCGTCATGTTTCTGCTAATGGTCCATTCTTCCTGCTCTTTCTGTCTCGTCATGTTTCTGCTAATGGTCCATTCTTCCTGCTCTTTCTGTCTCGTCATGTTTCTGCTAATGGTCCATTCTTCCTGCTCTTTCTGTCTCGTCACGTTTCTGCTAATGGTCCATTCTTCCTGCTCTTTCTGTCTCATGTTTCTGCTAATGGTCCATTCTTCCTGCTCTTTCTGTCTCTCGGGCATGTTTCTGCTAATGGTCCATTCTTCCTGCTCTTTCTGTCTCGTCAATGTTTCTGCTAATGGTCCATTCTTCCGCTCTTTCTGTCTCGTCATGTTTCTGCTAATGGTGCATTCTTCCTGCTCTTTCTGTCTCGTCATGTTTTTGCTAATGGTCCATTCTTCCTGCTCTTTCTGTCTCGTCATGTTTTTGCTAATGGTCCATTCTTCCTGCTCTTTCTGTCTCGTCATGTTTCTGCTAATGGTGCATTCTTCCTGCTCTTTCTGTCTCGTCATGTTTTGCTAATGGTCCATTCTTCCTGCTCTTTCTGTCTCGTCATGTTTCTGCTAATGGTCATTCTTCCTGCTCTTTCTGTCTCGTCATGTTTCTGCATATGGTCCATTCTTCCTGCTCTTTCTGTCTCGTCATGTTTTGCTAATGGTCATTCTTCCTGCTCTTTCTGTCTCGTCATGTTTCTGCTAATGGTCCATTCTTCCTGCTCTTTCTGTCTCGTCATGTTTTTGCTAATGGTCCATTCTTCCAGCTCTTTCTGTCTCGTCATGTTTCTGCTAATGGTCATTCTTCCTGCTCTTTCTGTCTCGTCATGTTTCTGCTAATGGTCCATTCTTCCTGCTCTTTCTGTCTCGTCATGTTTCTGCTAATGGTCCATTCTTCCTGCTCTTTCTGTCTCGTCATGTTTTTGCTAATGGTCCATTCTTCCTGCTCTTTCTGTCTCGTCATGTTTTTGCTAATGGTCCATTCTTCCTGCTCTTTCTGTCTCGTCATGTTTTGCTAATGGTCATTCTTCCTGCTCTTCTGTCTCGTCATGTTTTGTAATGGTCCATTCTTCCTGCTCTTCTGTCTCGTCATGTTTTGCTTGTCATTCTTCCTGCTCTTTCTGTCATTTTTGCTATGGTCCATTTCCGCTCTTCGTCTCGTCATTTTGCTAATGGTCCATTCTTCCTGCTCTTTCTGTTCTCAGTTCTGCAATGGTCCATTCCTTTTTCTGTTGTTGTTTTGCTAATGGTCCATTCTTCCTGCTCTTTCTGTTCGTCGTTTTGCTATGGCCATTCTCCTGC
>JABMCL010003081.1:677500-840000 GCA_018857735.1 Alviniconcha marisindica
ACAAAAAAAAAAAACAAAAAAACAAATAATAACAAAACAAAACAAAAAAAGAAAAGAAAAAAAGGAGTATTTATGCAGCGCAAAACTCTTGCGGTCCTGCGAGAATATTCTAAGCGCACACACACACGACACGGGCGTCCGTACACAAAAGTATACTGACTACACACCTCTTAATTTACAGCCAATTTAAACAGATAACAAACAGAGACTTGAGGCGGAGGAACATAGCAGCGCGAAGCGAAAAACATGGCAGGTCTACTGTTTTGGAGAAAACAAACAAACAAAAAATAAAAAAGTAAAAAATAAAAAATAAAACCCTCTAGGGGTTAGATTTGAAGGAATCCAGAGACGGGCTCCGTGGCAGGGGAAGGTGAAGGTCATTCCATTTAGAGGCGGGGCCGAGGACAGACTGAATCTCGCGGGAGCCAACAGTGGAAAGTCTGGCACTAGGAATCTGGAGACTGACAGGTCCCGAGCAGAACCACTGATATTGTCACTGTTGGCACACCATTACGAAACATACAATACAATACAACTTTATTGTCTCTGTGTAGAGAAATTTGCTTTCTGGCTCGTCATTTACATAAAAACATTCAATACAGTTAACAATAAAACATCAACAACTCAATAAAACACGGAGCTAAAAACCGCTCAAATACAAGGAATACTTAACAAAACAATGTACACACACACACACCACACACACACACACACACACCCCACACACACACACACACACACACACACACACACACACACACACACACACACCCCACACACACACACACACACACACACACCACAGCACGCACGCACGCACGCACGCACGCACGCACGCACGCAGCACGCACCACCACACCACACACACACACACACACACACACACCACACACACACACATACACACACACATACACACACACACACACACACACACACACACACACACACACACACACACACACACACACACACACACACACACACACACACACACACACACACACACACACATTATTCTTCTGGCTCACCAGTAACTTAAAGCAATCAATAAATTACAATAAAACAAAATTCCTTAAACAATAAAACGTTAAAATCGAAACACTCAATCGACCACAACATATAGATTATAGGCAGCATTTATGAAGTAACATATTAAATCCAGGCACACACACACAGGGGGCGCGCGCGCACACACACCACCACACACACACACACACACACACACACACACACACACACACAACACATAACCACACACACCACACACACACACACACACCACACACACACACACCAAAACACACACACACACATTATTATTCTGGCTCACCAATAACTGAAAACGTTCAATAAATATTATAATAAAACAATCATTCCTTAAGTAAACATCAAAACATTAAAATCGACCGCAACATATAATATATAAACAGTATTTATGAGGCAACATTAAATCCAGGCAATATATATGTCCAGGCAAAAACATGTCATCAGATCCCTAATAGAAATCTTGGCGAAATAGTTCCTCGTGTCACCAGTAAGGTCTGACTCTTTGCTACTGATTAACCTACTGATGACATACTAAGTTTTGATGAGAGTCAGCTAGGAAAAAAAGAACTCAAATAAACCCGGAGCGCAGAATTGCCGAGGCAGCAAGTAAAGCATGCAACGCTAGTAGGCTATGTTCTGACCTAGTGCCGGCTTAAAAGGAACTACTATAAATAACCTCAAGCGTACATGTGTAGTTCAACAGGCAGAAGAAATCGAAATAACTGAAAACCGCTGAAAATCGTCAAGAATTTTCAGTGTTTTGAAATTCTCCCTTTGAATTTATACTTATTTTCTAATCTGAATTTCACAGTCTGGCTCACAATAGGTGTCCCGGCTCTCCCGTGCTGCACGCACCGCCTCTTTCACATTGCGGTCGATGGACTGACGTTGTGTGCTCACCGTCGTCACTCAAGGAACGAGATCCAAAGAGGCCACGGATAGCCATTAGACCGGTAGTTGTGACCTTAAATTTGTGGGGGGGGGGGGGGGGGGGGGGCTTTTATCTGTGTGTGTGTGATGTGTGTGTGTGTGTGTGTGTGTGTGTGTGTGTGTGTGTGTGTGTGTGTGTGTGTGTGTGTGTGTGTGTGTACATGATGCGTGCGTGTGTGTGTGATTTTAAGTTATTAGAGTTGCCTCTCTTTCTTAACTGTAAGAGAAACGGCCAGCCTTCCCTTGGACAAAACATGTTTTGAAAAGGCCAGTTCCTTTAAGAACTGAGATTAATTATTTAAAAAAAAATGTATATATATATATATATATATATATATATATATATATATATATATATATATATATATAGCTCTTGACTGTCAGCAGAGCGGACTTCGTCGAGTCATTTGTGCACCACGTGCGTAGCGGGACCCGGCATGCGGCCCGATCAGGAATGCCGCAATAGCTAGGAAACGATCAGTCGGTGTAGCGTTACAAACGCTGCCATCGTCTGGCATCAACTAAAATCCGCTGAGTAAAACGTCAGTCCTGTTGAGCAAGTTTAATACGTGAATCCCGCCGCTCTTGACGACTCCCGCTCGGAGGCAGTTGTCAGCAATAGCTGCCGGTATCAGGGAACATCTACAAAACACTGCCAAAGCCTTTTCCTCCTTAGCGCTGTGGCGGGCGGCTGGTTGCGGCCAACCCCCCCAGAGGCACAGAACGCGCGAGATCTGCGTGGGCAGATGCCGCTACTATAAAGGCCTAATGGTTCACACTGGGGGGCGATGGTGGAAAGATATTGTTGGACACTGCCTCGAAGAAACGATGCTATCAGGACACAGAGTCCGACTTGCCTTAACCGCCAACATTTAATTAATCCCAGTTTTTGACCGTTTTATGGAATGACGTTATCTCTTTAGCCTGCCAAACTGTTGGTGTCGCGCTATCAGATGGCCACCCCATCGATTGAAACGGACCTGGCGGCTTTTTGCGGCCCGGACGTTTCAAAACAAATAGCTAAGCTGTGGTCGTCAGCTCTTTTGATGAGTTTACGACGTGACGTCTCTCCCCTCATTGTCAGTCACTGATAATCTATGTCACGCTAGTCTCGGTGAAGTCAGTTTCAGAATTTGACAAAGTTGTTGCTCACCAATTATCGAAGCAAACGCCCATACAGAGAACCCGGCACAGCGGTTTGCACAAATCACGAAACGGCCAAGTTTCCAAACTATGACTGATGGGCGAGAAACGTATTAAAGCTGCTCAATCGGATGTTGACGAGGAAACACGTTTCCCGAAGACTTTTATCTGGGATTCGACGACCCATTCCGAACTCAGATATGAATGACACTGACGGTTGACTGGGCGTTTGAAATATCCAAGATTCGACAATAAATGCTGATCCAACCTATTTTTCAATTTAATACAATCACGCTGTATCATTTTCATCCCACCAGGACTGGGCTCAAAGCACCAACTTACTAACTAACATCCCACCCCGGGCAATTCACACACACACACACACACACACACACACACACACACACACACACACTGACACACACACACACACACACACACACACACAATGCATACACACACTGAACACTCACACACACACACACACACACACACACACACACACACACACACACACACACACAACACATACACACACACACACACACACACAGCACACACACACACACACTACACACCACTGACACACACACACACACACACACACACACACACACACACACACACACACACACACAACCAAAACAAGCAAACAAAAAATCATAGTAACAAGAATCAGCCGGTAAAGAATCGGACGAAAGTAGCACAGGTACAAAGGCTCACTGCACACTCAGCCGAGCTGAGCAGTCCTGTTCAAGTTGCTGCAGTGTTGCACTGACAAACGAACCCTCCCTCCATTCTCGGTAAACGTACGAAAACGACTGCAAAATATAACATTCTGAAACAGAAAAGGCCCAGAGCGCTCCGCGGGCAGAATCAACACACAAGGGAGCTAATTAGCGCTCGATAAACGTCACACAAGTACAGCAAAGGGGATGGACCTCTGGCGGAGTTTATGTAACCTGTACCGATTTACACGCATGCCAGGCGAGAGTTGCCGTAGGCGACTCGGGTCTTTGTTGTGTTTGCGTGACGTCCTTAGAGTGCTAGTTCACTCCCTTGCGTGTTGATTCTGCACTGAAAATTTGATTTCAGTGCTAACTGTCCCACTATACACAGTGTCAGCCTTCGGAGTCACTGTGGTGTAAGCTGATCAGCGATAAATAATAATAATAATAATAAATTGCCAGAGTCGGAAGCACTCCTCACGAAAGCCAGTGGCGTACAATCGGGCGTGTGTCAGTCACCACGTGACTGGGTGACCGTTATGTATTAGGCTTTGAGCCAGACCCCAGATTTCTCCGGAGTCAAATATTCTGTGCAGACTCTACAAAAGTCCTTCGGATGAGACTATAAACCGAGGTCCCCTGTGTGCCATGGTCTGTATAGCGTGCAAAAAGACCGTAATTATGCGTCTTAAAGATCGTGTATTCCATGTTAGAATTTGGTGGATTATATTATTATATTGAACCATGCTTCGGGTCTGGTCTCAGCTTGTCCCTAACATGTCAACCGACATCCGAGGACATTAAGCATCACTTGAAGGAAACACATCTCTTCTCTTCTGCATACTGATCTGTCGTTTTATCAGTCCACCACGAGTAATGCATGTATTTGTTTGTATGTGTGTGCGTGGTGTGTGTGTGTGTGTGTGTGTGTGTGTGTGTGTGTGTGTGTGTGTGTGTGTGTGTGTGTGTGTGTGTGTGTGTGTGATGAAATGAGTGTATCCTTATATCTTTGTAAGCGCTCTGAGCTCTTACGAGATGGGGCGCCATAAATAATCTATTATTAATATATAAGGGCTGTTATGGGAAACTTTAACTTAATGATGACGTTCAGTCAGTCGCCACCATTGGCATGTTGGCCAAGAAAGGAAAGGAAGAAGTTAGAGTACCTGGATTCGAACGTCCCAGTTAACCGCACAGGCTCGTAGGAAAGAACAGGAAGAAAGAAAAAACACCTAAGGTTTATTCCCTGTCACTCTTACGTATATTTGAAGGCCGATGTGTGTAAGTTGGGGGGGGGGGGGGGGGGGGGGGGGGGGGGGGGGGGGGGGGGGGGGGGGGGGGCGGAGGGGAGGGAGGTGTATAATGACAAGTACAGTCTTGGAGATGATGTGGAACACTTCGTGGATCTTTAAACTGACCTCACGGTTTTAGCCAGATCCTAGCTCCGCCCACAGGCTTAGACAAGTGGAATAAACAAAGGCAACGTCATTCGGTGTGTTTCAACTCGTGCTTCGACGAAAGCCACATGGGCCTAATAGGCGCCTGCTGGTTGTTTTCCAGAACAGCCTGAATGGGCGGCACGTGCCTGTGTTTGAATTAAAATGGTACTTGGACAGCCCACGGGATTGCTCGCCCTACATAACCGTACTGGTTGACTGGTAAGTAAGTAAACATGGTGCTTAACGTCCACAGAAACCACGAGGCTTATTAGGGACGGGGAGAAGGAGGGGGGTGGGGGGGGGGGGGAAGAGGGTATAGAGATGCGGGAAGCGGGAGATTATATACCTATCGCTACACTGGTTGACTGGGTGTAAAACACCAAGTTAAATATGTCGAAGGCTGTGTACGTGTAACTGTGCCGCGCGGACGCTGGACGGATTGGCTAAAGCTGACCTGTCAGTCAGAGGGTGACCTGTCAGTCAGAGGGCGGCGGCGAGAGGTCAGTTTATGTCACTTCTACCGGGTTTTCCTGTGCGGATTCGTCGAACTGATCCCACGGAGGGAATAATTTGAAATCCGCTTGGACCAGTTCCGAAGAGCAAAACCGCGATGTTCAAATGCTTCAAGTGTATAAGGCCATCAAAGAGCGCCCACGAACAAAGCGCCTGTGTACATATTTGTCTCAACACCCTACTCAAGCAAGAACTGGAAGGGCGGGGGTTGGGGGGGGGGGGGGGGGGGGGAGGAGGAAGGCAGTAGCCGCCGATGGCATCGTCAGTGCGTGTGGTCGGTGTAACCGGAGGCGGCGACAAAAGGATGTCCGGCTGTGTCCTTCCAAATACCGTCCTGATCGGGGGCCAAACACCCCACCCCGAGCATTTCATAAGTCCGTGATCGACACTGGGGCACTGACGCAATCTCGGCCCCGTCCCAACAGGACACGACTGTAGCCGTCACAAAGTCCGGTCGTCGCACAGGCGCTGGAATGGCGGCCATTCTTCTTCCCCTAAGGTTGCTTTGCGTTCACAGACACTGGAATGGCGGCCGTTCTTCTTCGTCTAATGTCGCTTTACGTCCACAGGCGCTGGCCATTCTTCTTCCTCTAATGTCGCTTTACGTCCACGGGCGCTGGCCATTCTTCTTCCTCTAATGTCGCTTTACGTCCACGGGCGCTGGCCATTCGTCTTCCTCTAATGTCGCTTTACTGTACCGAGGCGGCGCTGGCATTCGTTTCCTCTAATGTCGCTTATACGGGGCCAAAAGGCCGCTGGCCATTCTTCTTGTCTAATGTTGCTTTACGTCCACAGGACACTGGCCATCTCGTCTTCCTCTAATGTCGCCTTTACGTCCACAGGCGCTGGCCATTCTTCTTTCTCTAATGTTGCTTTACGTTCACAGGCGCTGGAATGGCGGCCACTCTTCTTCCTCTAATGTCGCTTTACGTCCACAGGCGCTGGCCATTCTTCTTTGTCTAATGTTGCTTTACGTCCACAGGCGCTGGAATGGCGGCCACTCTTCTTCCTCTAATGTTGGTTTACGTCCACAAAGTAAGTAAACAAGGTGCTTAATGTCCACATAACCCATAAGGCTTATTAAGGACGGGGAGAAGGGGTGGGGTGGGGAGCTGAAGGGGGTATGGAGGGGGGTGGGGGAGCTGAAGGGGGTATCATGTGAAGGTGAGGGAAGAGGGACCAAGACTATTATGGACGGGGAGCCCAGGACGGCCACTTCGACTCTCACACAGCTCTTGTCCTCTACTTCTAATGTAGCTTTACGTCCACTAGAGACCATAAGGACTATTAGGGACGGCCACCTCGACTCTCACACAGCTCCTGAACTCTTGTCCTCTTCTTCTAATGTAGCTTTACGTCCACAGAGACCATAAGGACTATTATGGACGGGTGAGCCCAGGACGCCACCTCGACTCTCACACAGCTCTGTCTACTAAGTGCTTTACGTCCACTAGAGACCATAAGGACTATTAGACGGGGGCGGACGCCACCTCGACTCTCACACAGCTCCTGAACTTTGCCTTTCTTCAATGTAGCTTTACGTCCACTAGAGACCATAAGGACTATTATGGACGGGGAGACGCCACTGTTCAACGATCTCTTCTCATGTAGCTTTACGTCCACTAGAGACCATAAGGATTATAGACGGACCAGGACCCACCTCACTCTCACACAGCTCTTGAACTCTTCTTCTAATGTAGCTTTACGTCCACTAGAGACCATAAGGACTATTATGGACGGGGAGCCCAGGACGGCCACCTCGACTCTCACACAGCTCCTGAACTCTTGTCCTCTTCTTCTAATGTAGCTTTACGTCCAATAGAGACCATAAGGATTATTATGGACGGGGAGCCCAGGACGGCCACCTCGACTCTCACGCAGCTCCTGAACTCTTGTCCTCTTCTTCTAATGTAGCTTTACGTCCACTAGAGACCATAAGGACTATTATGGGCGGGGAGCCTAGGACGGCCACCTCGACTCTCACACACCTCTTGAACTCTTCTTCTAATGTAGCTTTACGTCCACTAGAGACCATAAGGATTATTATGGACGGGGAGCCCAGGACGGCCACCTCGACTCTCACACAGCTCTTGAACTCTTGTCCTCTTCTTCTAATGTTGCTTTACGTCCACTAGAGACCATAAGGACTATTAGGGACGGGGAGCCCAAGACGGCTACCTCGACTTTCACACAGTTCCTGAGCTCTCTTTGGCGTCAAACTGCGCGGACGTCGCTCGCTGCTCGGTACACTCCACGCCTGCTTTCCGGCGTCTTCCTACTTGGAGGAAGGATGTCGTAAACGAGAGCTTGGAGTTTGACCGTTCGGTACAGGCCCTCGACGATACGAGCCAGTTTGGCTTGGCGATAAGGCGTTACTGAGGCTGGTAAGCAGAAGAAGCTCTGTTCGATTCCGCTTCGGCTCTCTTCAAAAGTTGTGGTCTGAAGACACTGTTTTAGAGAGCCGGTTTGGCCTAGCGGTAAGGCGGTAGGCTGGTAAGCGGAAGGACCTCGGTTCGATACCGCTTCGGTTCTCCTTTCTCTTCAAAAACTGTGGTTTGTGGACACTGTCTTGTGACTTTGTCCATCACAATTAATGAAACATTAAAATGGCTCTCATCGCTGCCCATCTTAATGCAGGTCATTCTGGTGGTGACAGTGTAGCGATAGGTATATACTCTCCCTCTTCCCCTACCTCCATACCCCCTTCCCCCCATTCTCCCCGTCCCTAATAAGCCTTCTGGTTTCTGTGGACGTTAAGCACCATCTTTACTTACTTACACTGTTTTTGCCACTGACTTTGCCCCTCACAATCACATATTAAAATGTCTTGCACCGCTGCCCATCTGAATGCACTGCAGAATCTTTCTGGTCACCGGCTGAGTCAATGGTGACAGCCTAGTGCTAGTCTCCATCTTTCCCCACATCCTGGGATCTCGGTCCCCGCCACTGAATACCTCTTCGGCGACAACTCTGCGTTAAACCCGTTTAACCAAGTGCTGGACGATTTGCCTTATCATAACTAAATACCGCTGAAAAAAAGTAATAAAAAATATATATATAAAAAATGCGTATTGAGAACCATGTGATATGCAGCTGTGGTGGTGGCGACATACAAAGTACATAATTATGCATTATTTCGTGCAATACTTTTAGCCATAGAGAAATGAGGTCTACACTATTTTCAGATATAGAAAAACGAGGTCTATCTACTTTCAGATATTGAGAAACTAGGTCTGCACTACTTTTAGCCATAGAGAAACGATGGCTACACTACTTTCAGGTATAGAGAAACTAGGTCTGCACTACTTTTAGCCATAGAGAGACAATTGGCTAGGTCTGCACTACTTTTAGCCATAGAGAAACGATGGCTACACTACTTTCAGGTATAGAGAAACTAGGTCTGCACTACTTTTAGCCATAGAGAAACGATGGCTACACTACTTTCAGGTATAGAGAAACTAGGTCTGCACTACTTTTAGCCATAGAGAAACGATGGCTACACTACTTTCAGGATAGAGAAACTAGGTCTGCGCTATTTTAGCCATAGAGAAACGATGGCTACACCACTCTCAGGTATAGAGAAACTAGGTCTGAAACATTTTGAGCTTGGAGAAACCAGATCTGCACCACTTTCAGCTATAAACTAGGCTTACACTACTTTCAGATTCAGAGAAACTGGACATTGGCTACAGAGAAACTAGGTCTAGGCTACTTTCAAGGACAGAGAAAGTGGGTCAATACTACTTTTAGCTACAGAGAAACTAGGTCTACACTACTTTCAGCTACAGAAAAATTGGTTCAACACTACTTTCAGCTACACAGAAACAAAGTCTACGCTACTTTAATCCACAGGGAACCTAGGTCTGTGCTACTTTTATTTGCAGAAAAACTGGGTCAACACTAATTTCAGCTGCAGAGAAACTAGGTCTACATTACTTTCATGAAAAATTAGGTCTAGGTCACATTCCATTCTGACATGTTGGCCTTCTTCTCCTCCTGGGGCGCACATTATGGCTTTCCTTCGCAGCTCAATGGTTACACTAAGTTGCTCTGAAATGTCTTGGGCAAAAATGAACAAAAAAGCTTTTAAGCAAAAGCAAAAATCTTTTCTTTAAAAAAAATGCTGGAACTAGTTGGTTCAATCCGTTTAATGTCCTTTGCCACTTTTGTAAAGGATACATGGGAACTGGAGGGGAGGAGGGACTATATATGATACTACACTGTCACCACCCAAACGATTTTGCATTAAGATGGGCAATGGTGTCAGCCATTTTAATGTTTTGTTAACCTCTGTCTTTCAAAAACCTTCCTTCAGTCCCAATGCCCTGAGATACTGGTGTGTGCGTGCACGTGTGTGTGTGTTGAAACTTCAGCCTTTGTTGTCAATATATGTATATTTTAAAGAATTTCTAAGCACTTAGGGCCAGTCGCTGTCTAAGTACAATGATGTAGGGCTTAATGTCCTCGGATGTCGGGCTGACATATTAGGGACAAACTGTAACAAACTCTTAAAACTAAAGATTAATGGGGGGAGGAGGAGGGGGGGGGGGGGAAGTCACTTCAGCTTCAGTATGTGTAACCATGTCCGGGGGGCAGCAAGGTGCCGACTGCTGGTAAAAAGAGAAATGCTGCCGTTGGGTGTGCATTTTACTGCGGATCTAAGTACCCATTATTATTATTATTTATTGTGGGGGCCAAGTCTCAAATCACAGGTGTGGAAGAGAAAGTAAGTAACTTGGTGTTTTACGCCCACTCAACCATTACGGTTATATCAGGGCGAGACATATTCCGTTTTCACACAGTAACTGTTAAAAATGTGTATGCACTAAAACTGGTATATATACACATTTTAAAAAGAGACTTAAAAAGTGGTTAAAACAAGGTGAAGCCAAATGAATCCTGGTATTGATCTGCAAGTGGACCGAGCTTACTTCGCTTCCCATCCCCCCTTCCCCCTCCCTGATTTTAACTATTTTATATCCAAGACAAGCTTACAGACTGTCCCTAATATGCTCTTTCACATCTGAGGACATTAAACCAAAAAAAACCAACAACAAAAAATGAATGAGCCATAAAACCTGGGTCCACTGCTGCGCTTGGGGCAGGTCATGTCAGAAATGGCAACTTTCTCTACCCCCCCCCCCCCAACAACAACCACAAAACAACCCTAAAACAGGAATGAGTGAACAATTAATGGTGAGGTTGACAAAATACAGTCTAGGGAAATGTACTCATCTATACGATGAAACCCAAGAAACACAAACGCTTTTGACTGTAAGTCTTTGTCAGGTGTAGGAAGACAGACAGGTAATAGTAAATGAAGAAGGAAGCAAAGAAGACAAACAAGGAGTTGATGTAAAAAAAATGTTAAAATGGCTACGTATATTTAAAACGTCAACAAAATGACGAACATTTTGTGTTTCATCATATAGGCGAGTACATTTACCTAGATCCGTTGTATTTTAACCCTGAAACAATTAAAAAGCCGAGGATTAGGGAAGAGAATGTCCCTCAGACAGGAAAAAACTCAGTGCATGCATGTGCGTGTGTGTATATGTGTGTGTGCACGCATATGTGCATGTATGCACTTGCATGAAATAGCAGAATTCTGCTAATTAGTTGACAATTCCCACACCTATCAAATTTATGGTCTTATACTGTCATCACATAAGCAGGTTTCAGCATATTATGTTAAAGAAGTTTGAGGTTGAGGAAATGTATTTGTCAATATTTCCAAATTGATCCATATACATCCACAGCACAATAAAAAATAAATTAAAACTCAAACAGATGACAGCTACATTTTTTCATGTGTTCATATATTTATTTCATTTATTAAGCAATAGATTAATTCCTTTTTCAGGTGACCACCTTTTCTATTTTGAAAATTATATCAACATAATTTGTCAATTTATTCCAGGCATTGTAGGGGTAAACAAACTTATAATTGTCCCACTTTAGAATCAGTTTTAGTCATTGATCACTGTATAACTGTTAGAAGGTATGTTGGACTTGTATGTGCTGAGGTAGCTGTTTTTCACGCAAAGCTGCTTAAGACTGTTGAACAGGTTTAAGACTGTTTTCCTACATATATGTCACATAAATATAATAAATTAGATGCTGAAAATGGAATGTCAGCACATATGTCACATAAATATAATAAATTAGATGCTGAAAATGGAATGTCAGCACCAGTGACCTGTTACACTACTGCAAGACAAAGAACCAAATGTAATGAACCTTGAATTTACATTTTGCTACATTTCTGTCCATCTGCTTTCAGCAGTGATCTATTTTTGGAATACTGTGCTGTAGGTTGATTTGACCTGAGGATGAAAACCGACAGGTTTCTGTTTTACGTTGTTGTAGGAGCTTGGTCTCGTAAAACTAATGGCTGCAAGCATCCAGATTGTTTTTACATGCACCATAAAACTATCAAGATGAAGATGTTAAGCCAAGCCCAAGGGTAACACTTGAGTGCAGCATCCCGGAAGTTGATCTACCTGGCTAGAAGCCACTATGAGCCTTGAGCCAGTCTTCACAAATTCATTGTTTCTAATGACAGGTTTCCGTTTTACGTTGTTGAGGGAGATAGGGGACCCTTTGTTGCCAAAAGCAAAGTGTATCTGATCATTATTTTGTTCCGATAGTCATAAAGGAAGCTGAATGTTTTGCCATTAAAATTTCTGTAGCTTCACAACTTAGCACCGGAACAGCTGCAAATGCGAAATTGGAGAAACAGCTGAGATGTGATGGAGCCCATATGGGCTTTCCCAAGCACTTAAAAACCATTCAAGTCATTGGTATAGACAGCTCCTGTAGGTAGGTGGGAACGGACTGAAAGTCTAGTCAACTGTTCTGGGACACCTCGGGATGATCCAACTCAGCCATAAGCAAATTCACAGTTCAAAACTCTTCTCGTATGAAACCCTTTGGGAAGTAAAATCTACAAAATCAGTCCATACACCAATATAAAACAAAACACATGCACAGACATCAAACACAAATTTTCCAAGTTAGTCCCTTAAATGTTGCCTTTGTTATAAAAACAAAAAGCATACACGGCTGGGACATGCTGTTATAATCATCTGTTCCATCTGTCAGTACTTCTTCCTTCATATTTAAGGTCTTTTCACATAAGGATATTAGACTCCCTGGATGGACAGGATAGATGCCTTGTCATCCAGTTGGAGAAATTCTTCTACTTTTCTGCTCTTTAATCCAGACTCCAAATTTGCTTGTTCACAACTTTCTGCCAGTAGGATTTCTGCAGTCTCCAAAACCTAGCAGCTAGTCCTTGCTAAACTACTGAGGAGTCAAAAATTGCAAGGTATCAATTATATATGTGTATGTTAAACATGAATGAACAAGTGAAACCTTATGCATGGAACAAAAAACAATTGAGTGAGAAATCTAGAGCTACGTGTGTTTGTGTGTGCGTGTGTGCTCAAGTGCATGCGTGCCTGTGTTTTAATGTTGTTATTTTGTTTGCTGCTTTGCATTTCCCTATTTTATATGAATGTAATGTGTTAAGTATGTAATATGTACTGTTATGTGACTGTGTGTATAATGTGTTTGTAAATTTAATTGATATATATATATATATATATATATATATATATATATACATGCACATATGTAAATAAGTGTGTTGAGTGCACTCAGCGGGGAATATCATTTGAGAAAATGTATCATTATTATTATGATCGCGAGATAACAATGTATGTAAATAAGCTGCATCAAACAACAACAAACCTTTTTAAATTTTATTTGTTGAATATACATGTATATGTATTCATGTACAGTAGTTTTCACCTGATCTGTTTCTCACACATGCACACACACATTTGTATACATTACATAATGTATACTCACACAATATTGCGCAGAATCTCTCAGATACTTTTGTGACACACCTAAAATAATTAATCACACATAATTTCACTCCACCTACCCACCCCCATCCAACACACACAAACATACACTCACACACATATCTATACATACATATGTACAAAACACATTTTCTTTAAACTGGCAACTCTTTCATCCTGGCACTTCAGTGCATACCTGTCAACCCATACAGTTTATCAGTATATAAAATACAATTTTTTCATTATTTTGGTGGGATATGGCCATATTGGAAAATATATACAGGAAAACATAATTTTCATGAGATTTTGTTGTTGTTTTAAACTGAGCAAAAAGACTGAAAAACTCTCGAATGAGCAGCTAGCTGACACATGCCATGCCAAATGCTCACTAACTGGCCCAGTGCAATAGGCTAAGAAATCTTGTTGGAAGTGAGATTCGAAGTCGCGCACGTGAATTTCGCACAACAATGCTTCTTCCTTCTGCTGCCACACATGCCGGTAGGAATTCAAAATGACGCTGTAAAAAACAAAAGACCCCGGCCTGCATAAGGGAAATACAGGTTCACAAACTCTGGACGAGGGTTTACTCCCAAAAGGGGTTGACAGCTATGTCAGTGTCACTCTGCCACCTCACCTTTCCTGCCGTCTGTTCTTGTCCTCACCCTTCAGATCTCTTTGCTCTTCCTCTGAGAAAGCTGCACATTGCACCTACCAACTATGATCTCCTAGCTGCTCAACAAGAGCCACGCAGAAAGCCTATTTATCAATCAAATATGTTGGAGAATTTCCTGGAAAAAGTCAGACGTATAGACCGTTAGCAGAGAAGGGACAGAAAGAGCAACCTGAGTAGGCAGAAGAACAAGAGAGGAGAATGAAAGAATCCAATGGCAGCCCTGAGATTCTAGACTGGAGTGGGACATCAGACATCTTCCAGCCCAGCTTCTGTAAATGGACAGTTCTTTGCCATCATTTTCTACATCTGACTGTTTGGTGTAATAATCATTATATAGGGAATTCATGCAGCACTTTCAGCAACTCTTCGCCCTGATATAACCGTACTGGTTGACTGGGCATAAAACACCAACTTATTTACTTTTATCACCTCAAAGCGTTTTTGAACTCAATTACACAAAGGCGTGGAACACATAGAGGTACACACACACACTCACAAAAAGTTGTCTTTTGGGGTAGCAAAAAAACCCCAAGTTTTTTCGTTTGTTCAACCAAACCCTACAAGATCGCTGAGTAAATGCAGACTCTGTTGTGTTGATGAACTCTGTATCCAAGCAGTCATCCCTGAGATGCGATGAAGCGTGTCAGCTTCCCTGAGCACTTAGTTGCCATCATTAGTTGATGCGAGCTGAGCTACACAGATCAGTCATTGGCTTGGTTCGTCCTGCTGCTGGAAAATACATAGCTTCTGCCAAAAAAAAATCTGCCTGTACACACAGATCAGTCCTTGGCTTGGTTTGTCCAGCTGCTGGAAAACACATAGCTTCTGCCATTTTTTTTTCTGCCTGTACTCCTTACAGACAGAGAAGGGAAAAAAAGGCAGACGCTATGTATTTTCCAGCAGCTGGACGAACCAAACCAAGGACTGATCTGTGTGTAGCCCAGTACTGTAGTAAAAAGCTTTTCCAGTGTCAATTGCGATCTCATCCATTCAACCAAGCCCCGAGAGACTGCTGAGTCAATGCAGACTCTTTCGCGGAACCCATCGTGCTGTCTGTACGAGTGTTTCCCTCTGAAAGCCACTGGGTAAAGATTGCTTCCATTTTGCGGCGAGAAGCTGGGTTTCCATTGTTAACTGTAGGCAGGATTTTTTTAGGACGCACAAACTGCACAAATCGCTTCATTTCTAGAAAGCTGCTGTGTTCACTGTATGGCACACCTGAGAAGAAAAGGAAACAAATGCGGAGCATAAGTAGAAGTGTGTGGTACGAAATGACATGTCACAACTACACTGATAATGTGATGTAACACTGCATGTGAAATATTTCAATACATATAGTCTGGATCATAAGTACATGCATGCTGTGTGCATTTAAAATGTGCAGTTGGCAGAAATTAACTTGATATCTTGCCAGTTACTTGATCACAAACATAACAAAAATAAACAACAACAAAGGAGAACAGTGTCTCTAAAACAACAACAACAAAACACAAAGCAAAACAAGCAAAAACCAACAACCTTGAAAATGAAAGGCCCTCTTGGAAGAAGGCCCCAGAAAGTTCTACTGATTGGGAGGAGGAGGAAGGGGGAGGTGGGGGGTGGGGGGGTGGAGGAGGGGGCACCATAAGCTCTGTACAAAATATCCAAAGCCTAAAAAAATGGCCAGCCAGCATCATTTACCGTAGACAGTGATTCCGTGGCGACTGAACTTGGGCCTGAGCGTGTCCAACGACAGGGCCTTGTTAGTATGGGTCCAGCCGGTCGGCTCAAAGGCCAGCACTGATGTGAACTGGGGACAGCCTCCAAAGTGTCCTCAGGCACATGTCACCGCCACAAACACGTGTCACTCTTCAACTTCAACCCACACAAACACTGGTGTCACTCTTCAAAGTCAACCCACACAAACACAGTGTCACTCTTCAACTCACACACAACACGGTGTCACTCTTCAACTTCCCCCACAAACACGGTGTCATCTTCACTTCAACTCACACAAACACCGGTGTCACCCTTCAATTCACACAAACACCAGTGTCACCCTTCAATTCACACAAACACCAGTGTCACTCTTCAACTCACACAAATGCCGGTGTCACTCTTCAATCCACACAAACACCGGTGTCACTCTTCAATCCACACAAACACCAATCTTCAACTCACACAAACACCGGTGTCGCTCTTCAATTTCAACCCACACAAACACCGGTGTCAGTCTTCAACTTCAACCCACACAAACACCGGTGTCATTCTTCAATTTCAACCCACACAAACACCGGTGTCACTCTTCAACTTCAACCCACACAAACACCAGTGTCACTCTTCAACTTCAACCCACACAAACACCAGTGTCACTCTTCAACTTCAACCCACACAAACACCGGTGTCACTCTTCAACTTCAACCCACACAAACACCAGTGTCACTCTTCAACTCACACAAACACCGGTGTCACTCTTCAACCCACACAAACACCAGTGTCACTCTTCAACTCACACAAACACCAGTGTCACTCTTCAACTTCAACCCACACAAACACCGGTGTCACTCTTCAACTTCAACCCACACTCCGAGCTTCGCTTTCCAGCATGCACCCTCCCAACTCCGCTGTCATTGGTTATGCCATGGGAAGCGACACTTCTCCAAACTCCGCCATAATTGGTTATGCCATGGAAGGGGCACTTCTTCCCCAAACTCTGCCATAATTGGTTATGCCATGGAAGGGGCACTTCTTCCCGAAACTCTGCCATATTTGGTTATGCCATGGAAGGGGCACTTCTTCCCCAACTCTGCCATAAATGGTTATTTCATGGAAGGGGCATCCAGCTTCCAAACTCTGCCATAAATGGTTATGCCAAGGAAGTGACACTTCTCCAAACTCTGCCATAATCTGGTTATGCCATGGAAGGGGCACTTCTTATCTCTATGCATCCGTCTACCAGTATCACCCCTGTATGTCTCACACTGCCAGTAACCTCTGTAAAATTTGTGAAATGTTTGAGTGCTAAGACTGGAAGAAACATAGCGTCAAAGCATGCATATAAACATTGGGTGTGTCCACCCTGTGTAAAAATAAATAAATAAATCATCTGGAATCAAATGACTGTTTTTTTTTTGGTGTGTGTGCTGGCATAAGCTATGTGAGCAGTTACAAAAGAGATGAGGTCTGCTATATCTGGGTTGACAGTATGGTTAGAAACTCACTGCCTTTTGAACACCAACAGAAAACTGTCACTCAGGTGCCTGCTGGTGTAACCAATTATGGCATTGGTTGAAGGAAGGATGCTGTTAACCAATGCTTGGAGTTTGTTTGTACTCACTGTAGTGTAATGTATTAATATGTTCCTCGGCCATTTAATATACATAAGCCTCGATTTGAGTCACTGGTGAACTGTCCAATGAGAAGGAACTTGGAAAAATGGCTGCCTAACAAGAAACGGCAATAAACACCGCTTACAAGCTTGAGTCTGATTTACCTGGTGTTCGACACACACTACATTCACTGCATAAAGACACTGCAGAGAACGCTGCAGTGAAACATTTCCCTCTGCAAACTTTTCAACCCACTGAGAACTGAATTCATCTGGAGGAACAAGAAGAAGAAGAAGAAATCCCCCACCAAAACCCAATAACACAGTCAGCAACTTCAGCGAGATCAGGACAGGAATTGGCTTTCACTGGGGCTTTCAGCTTCCCTCACCAAAACATGATGTAGTTAAAAATGCCCCCCCCCCCCCCCTTTCCCCCCCCCCACCCTCTCCAACCAACACTAATTGCAGTGTCAGCTGGTTAGGTTGGGAAGTATGCTTTCACTGGGGATTTCAGTTTCCCTCACCAAACCATGATGCAGTTAAAAAATGCCCCCCCCCCCCCCCCCCCCCCCCCCCATAACACGGACATCAATGTCAATGAGATCAGGACAGGAAGTATGCTTTCATTGGGGGTTTCACTTACTCTCATCAAACCATGATGCAGTTAAAAATGCCCCCCCCCCCCCCCACCCCCCCATAACAGGGACATCAATGTCAATGAGATCAGGACAGGAAGTATGCTTTCATTGGGGGTTTCACTTACTCTCACCAAACCATGATGCAGTTAAAACTGCCCCCCCAACCAACACTAATTGCAGTGTCAGCCAGTTAGGTTGGGAAGTATGCTTTCATTGGGGCTTTCAATTTCCCTCGTAAAACCATGATGCAGCATCAACAAATTATTTTTAAAAAAAACCATGTCTAAAAGAAAATCAAGAAGTGTGAATGCTCTTCAACTCACACTACCTGGTCAGTAACATCAAAGTGGATATGTGCAAGTTTGAACAGCATAATGCACATAAATTCAAGAGAGGTAATCAAGTTAAATGGCGAGGGGAGCAATGATTAACTCCCTTGTCACATGTGGTCATTTATACTGCAGGTAGGTTACTGTTTAAATATAGTAATATTAGTAATGAGCCAAAAACAAATGACTTAATATAGTAACCTACCTGTGGAATAATTACTAGCATTACTATATTTTGCTACGTGTTTCCCCCATTTCCATTTTGAGCTGACTATATTTAACTGCTTACCATGTTCAACTTTTACTTTTTCACAGACTAATACCACCTAGACATTAGACCCAGGTCGCTGCAACTAGCATGGACAGGGACTGCTGAAAACAGGTTCCTGTCCTGGAAAGTAGTAAAGATATCTGTTGAAGCGCTTTTTTTTTTACGACAGAGTGAATATTAAAAGTAGCTGCTGTGGCCAACAGGCTAGACTCACAGCGATAACAATTTTGTGAGCCAGTTTGGCCTAGCGGTAAGGCATTAAGCTGGTAAGCAGAAGGACCCCAGCTTGATTCCACTTCGGCTCTCCTTTCTCTTCAAAAAGGTTGTGCTTTGTGGACACTGTCTTGTGACTTTGTCTCTCACAATCAATAAAACATTAAAATGGCTCTCATTGCTGCCCATCTTAATGCAGGAGTCATTCTGGCGGTGACAGTGTAGCGATAGGTATATAATCTCCCTCTTCCCCCACCTCTATACCCCTTCCCCCCCTTTTCCCCATCCCTAATAAGCCTTATGGTTTCGGTGGATGTGAAGCACCATGTTCACTGACAACAATTTCATTCAATTTTTCATGCCAGTTGACATCTGCATGCAGGATTCTATGCGCTGCTCATCACGTCCTATTCTCATGAAAGTGACTGTCTACTGGACTCACTCTGGCATTGAGCTGTCGCATGGGCAGCACATGGACGCTGCCCTCCGTCCACTTAAGGGTGACCATGGCCTTCAGCCTCTCGTCATCCAGACAGTCCAGCACTCGCTTCTTGGCCGACTGGACGCACACCTTGGTCTGCAAGGCTTCTGCAAGGGCTGGCAATAAAAGGAAGAATTTCTCATCCTATCTTGCGAGAATCCAAACACCAGGAACCAACACAGCCACAAATATTCACTTAGAAATGCAAACACTGGTAATCCAGAAGAAAGAACACTAGCAAAACCATGAAAATGGATCCACAGGAGGACTGAAAAATAGAACAATGTGAACATCAAACGCGCGCGAACCTAAAGTGAGTTATCTGTGCATGCGTCCTGTTCATACTAACACCACATCCTGATGCAAGACGAGATTAAATTATAGCAGCACCTGTTCTGAGTGTGCTCTGCAGACATAAATTATGGTAGCACCTGTTCTGAGTGGTGTCTGCAGACATAAATTATGGTAGCACCTGTTCTGAGTGTGCTCTGCAGACATAAATTATGGTAGCACCTGTTCTGAGTGGGATGTGCAGACATTACGCAGCACCTGTTCTGAGTGAGCTGTGCAGACATAAATTAAAATGTACTTAATTCGGTTTCAGTTGTTTAACTGTTGCTTTTTCACTTGAAAAAGGGGATGATCCTGAAAATTGGCACAGGTTTTGTCCTGTCATATTAAATTAGCCTTCCTTTTAACCTTTCATGTGTTACACCAGTTATGAGAGAGCAATGGAGATGGACATATATTACCACAGAACCCGTTCTATGCAAACAGCAACATCCATTTTTCCATTATCCCAGTAACCGTATTTAGCACTGAAGTAATGATTACCCATGAAGATGCGTTCCTTGCCGATGGTGTAGGCCCCGCAAACAACAAGAGTGCGGGGCTCCTGCTCTATCGCCTTCTTTGCTGTGGAAACAGCAAACTGGATAGCTTCCCTTTGGGATGGAAAGGCATGGGCTGGATCGCAGTACCTGCATAGCGAGAAAGAAGTTTTTTTAAAGTGAATATTTTTTTTTTTAAAGGGAATAATACATCTATGAGTTAAAAGATGACCAGTAAAATCTTAACTTTAGAGAGTACCCTGATTACAGTCCACTCTTAAGATGCCACCCTGATGAAGAATCACTCTGATGAGAGACCACTCTCAAACACCACCCTGATGAGACCACTCTCAAACACCACCCTGATGAGACCACTCTCAAACACCATCCTGATGAGACCACTCTCAAACACCATCCTGATGAGACCACTCTCAAACACCACCCTGATGAGACCACTCTCAAACACCACCCTGATGAGACCACTCTCAAACACCACCCTGATGAGACCACTCTCAAACACCACCCTGATGAGACCACTCTCAAACACCACCCTGATGAGACCACTCTCAAACACCACCCTGATGAGACCACTCTCAAACACCACCCTGATGAAGAATCACTGAGACCACTCTCAAACACCACCCTGATGAGACCACTCTCAAACACCACCCTGATGAGACCACTTCAAACACCACCCTGATGAGACCACTCTCAAACACCACCCTGATGAGACATCACTGATGAGACCACTTCAAACACCACCCTGATGAGACCACTCTCAAACACCACCCTGATGAGACCACTCTCAAACACCACCCTGATGAGACCACTCTTAAACACCACCCTGATGAGACCACTCTCAAACACCACCCTGATGAGACCACTCTCAAACACCACCCTGATGAGACCACTCTCAACACCACCCTGATGAGACCACTCTAAACACCACCCTGATGAGACCACTCTCAAACACCACCCTGATGAGACCACTCTAAACACCACCCTGATGAGACCACTCTAAACACCACCCTGATGAGACCACTCTAACACCCCCCTGATGAGACCACTCTCAAACACCACCCTGATGAGACCACTCTCAAACACCACCCTGATGAGAATCACCTGATGAGACCACTCTCAAACACCACCCTGATGAGACCACTCTCAAACACCACCCTGATGAGACCACTCTCAAACACCACCCTGATGAAGAATCACTCTGAGAGACCACTCTCAAACACCACCCTGATGAGACCACTCTCAAACACCACCCTGATGAGACCACTATCAAACACCACCCTGATGAGACCACTATCAAACACCACCCTGATGAGACCACTCTCAAACACCACCCTGATGAGGAATCACTGATGAGAGACCACTCTCAAACACCACCCTGATGAGACCACTCTCAAACACCACCCTGATGAGACCACTCTAAACACCACCCTGATGAGACCACTCTAAACACCACCCTGATGAGACCACTCTTAGACACCACCCTGATGAGACCACTCTCAAACAACACCCTGATGAGACCACTCTCAAACACCACCCTGATGAGACCACTTTTAGACACCACCCTGATGAGCCCACTCTTAAACACCACCCTGATGAGAGACCACTCTTAAACACCACCCTGATGAGAGACCACTCTTAAACACCACCCTGATGAGAAACCACTCTTAAACACCACCCTGATGAGACCACTCTTAAACACCACCCTGATGAGACCACTCTCAAACACCACCCAGATGAGATTACTCTTAGACACCACCCTGATGTGACGACTCTCAAACACCACCCTGATGAGACGACTCTCAAACACCACCCTGATGAGATGACTCTCAAACACCACCCTGATGAGGGACCACTCTGATGAGAGATCACTCTTAGACACCACCCTGATGAGACCACTCTCAAACAACACCCTGATGAGACCACTCTCAAACACCACTCTGATGAGATCACTCTTACACACCACCCTGATGAGACCACTCTCAAACAACACCCTGATGAGACCACTCTCAAATACCACCCTGATGAGATCACTCTCAAATACCACCCTGATGAGATACCACTCTTAGATACCACCCTGATGAGATACCACTATCAGATACCACCATGAGGAGATACCACAGTCAAATACCACCCTGATGTGGGGCCACCCTGAAGAGAGATCACTCTGATGACCATCCAGATGAGTGGCCATCTCTCTAAGTCTAAGACTGTTCCATTTGAAACTTTCCCTTCAGATTTTTCCTTGTAAATAAACCCTTGACCAGCACCCACACCTTTTAAAACCACTTTTATCGGAATTTTAGTGCGTCCTCAAGAGAAGGTGCTCATGTAGCAAGTAGCAAGCAGCTCATTCAAAGCAGCAAGTCATTTAAAAACTCCTCAACTGAGCTCGGACTGGATTTTTGGGACAACAATCAAATTGAGACTTATCTTTTTTCATTGTGTGTTGTGTGTGTGTGTGTGGTGCGTGCGTGCGTGCGTGCGTGATTGATTGATTGAGAGTGAGTGAGTGAGTGAGTATGAGTGGTGGTGAGTGAGTGAGTGGTGAGTGGTGAGTGTGAGTGAGTGGTGTGTGTGTGTGTGTGTGTGTGTGTGTGTGTGTGTGTGTGTGTGTGTGTGTGTGGTGAGTGGTAGTGAAGTAGAGGTTTAGTGAGTGGTGTGTGTGTGTGTGTGTGTGTGGCGCATGAGTGTGTGTGTGTGTGTGTGGTGGGTGAGTATTTAAGTCTTTTTACTGTAACAGGGAGAAAAAAATCCACCTCATTCAACACCAAAACAAAAAAGCCCAATGTATGAATGACTATGAGCCACTTTGATCGATACAGAAAAAGCTCAGATCATTACGTGGTGTCCAGGTAGAGTTCGTCAACAGAGACATTGACAAGGGGAGGGTACTGCTCCATGCATGGGTCAGCGCGGAAATCCCCGGTGTGCAGTAGCTTCCTCCCACTGGGCAGCTCAAAGAGAATGATCACTGCCCCTGGACAGCTGCACACAAACAAACACAGTCTGTTAAACATGAGGGTTTGATTGGAGCACAGCTGATAGTTTCAGAGAGAGAGAGAGAGAGAGAGAGAGAGAGAGAGAGAGAGAGAGAGTCAAACATTAACAAACACTGAAACAGCATGCAGCAACAGAAACAAGCACACTATCACAGCCTTACTGGTTGGCTTCTATCATGGGGCAGTTGCACGCAAACAAACACAATATGTTAACCATACGGACCTGATTGGAGCATAGCTGGTAGTTTGGGGGGGGGGGA
The DNA here is from genome assembly GCA_018857735.1 of Alviniconcha marisindica. Lineage (NCBI taxonomy): Eukaryota > Metazoa > Mollusca > Gastropoda > Provannidae > Alviniconcha > Alviniconcha marisindica. The sequence goes on from JABMCL010003081.1 coordinate 701,200, forward strand.
GAACGAGAGGAGAGAGAGAGAGAGAGAGAGAGAGAGACAGAGAGACAGAGAGAGAGAGAGAGAGAGAGAGAGAGAGAGAGAAGAGAGAAGAGAGAAGAGAGAAGATAATACTTTATTACACAAGGATAAAGATTTAAGCACAAGTCAGCTTTTTTTTTACAAATCTGTCCCTATTGGCAACACTCAATACATCAAACAAGAATACAAATAATTGCGACAAGCTAAAATACATCTTAACAACAAAACAGCAAAACAATTAGAGAGAGAGAGAGAGAGAGAGAGAGAGAGAGAGAGAGAGAGAGAGAGAGAGAGAGAGAGAGAGAGACAGAGAGAGACAAGAGAGACAGAGACAGACAGACAGACAGACAGTTATTATATTTATAGTTATTGCCGTGCCTTCATAAAATACGACTGCAAATTATGTCGACTGCCACTCCACAATAGCAGAACGCGTCTTCTATAAACATTATACTTATAGTTATTGCTGTGCCCTCACACATTACATCACATAATTGCCACTCCTCAATAACGGAACAAGACCTTTAACAGACAACATGCAAGGGCAGAAACAAGCACACACTATTGCAGCCTTACTGGTTGGCTTCCATCAAAGTCAGCCACACGCCGGCAACTTGGCTTGGTGTGTTCAGCGGCAATCGGTTGATCCAACGACTGGCAACACCAATCTGCTTCTCAACCAAATTGGCTGTCACCTGAAAAAGAATTTCTACTTTTGTTTTATAATAATAATACATAAATTTTCTATGGTGTTATTCCCCGCTGAGTGAGCTCAATGTGCTTGGTCACATACATGTACATATACCATTAATGATGCACATTTACTGATATATTGTATACACACAATCACATAATACATATTACATACTTAATACACTGCACTAATCTAATAACCAAATCAGATATTATGGAAATGCACTAGGCTTTTGTGTTTGATGTACAGGTCTTCGTTTCATCTAATACATTTTTTTCCAACTGTCGCTGAAATACTTTTATGCCGTTATTATTCGTTTTGTGTCTGCACTGACCTCATGTGTAGAAATAAGAATGTAGAAAAATTAAAAGCTTGTATGAAGCTGTTTCTTATGCTACAACAGTATGTGTTAACTTGTACTCATGCATGCCTTGTTTTTGTAAAGCAATATGAGCTCACTTGGGAAGAGTGAGTAGAAACTGAATGTATAATAAATTTATTGTTACAACAAATAACCTGGTGTGTTGATGTGTTTGCTCATATGACATGTCCTTAATACACCGTTTGACATGATAGGAGCACACAATTGCAAAATAATACTTCCCCCACACCCCCCACAAATTAAAAAAAAAAAAAAAAATCACTTTAAAAAAAAATCACTTAATAACAACAAAAACATGAAGCGTGACCCAAGCAGGGGATTGCTGATGATAAAGGTTGACATTTTAACAAAACAGAACAAAAACCAAAGAGAACAGAGATACAAACAGAGCTGCAGAAGATGGGTTGTGAGAATCGCTTGGTCAGGCCCTGGTAGTGGTCGTAGTGAAAGTGGGTCAGCACGTAAGCTTGGCATCCTGGGATCTCTCCGTAGCGGAACGCATCCACTGTTATCGCTGTGCCTTAACACAGTACAACACACAACCGTCAAATCTGCCAGTCCTCAACAGCGGAACAGTGTCTACTATAAATGTTATTATATTTATAGTTATTGCCGTGCCTTCATAAAATACAACTGCGAATTATGTCGACTGCCACTCCACAATAGCAGAACGCGTCTTCTATAAACACTATACTTATAGTTATTGCTGTGCCCTCACACATTACATCACATAATTACCACTCCTCAATAACGGAACACATCTACTATTATACTATTACTATAAACATAATTATAGTTATTGCTCTGCCTTAACACAATATAACGTGCAACTGTCAACTACCACTCCTCAATAGAGGAACATGTCTCCTATAAAGGTTATTATCGTTACTGCTCTGCCTTAACACGGTATCACATGCAACTGTCAACTACCACTCCTCAATAGTGGAACATGCCGACCTACTGTAAATGTTATTATAGTTACTGCTGCGCCCTCACACAACAATGACAAGTGATGAGTATGCTTATTTTGTTGGGATTTTTGTATACCCCATAATTTATATTCTATTCTGACCATTGCATAAATTTATGCTAAAAAACAAACTGTGCAACCCTTTATCTCCCTCCCAAAGAAGTGTTTGTATGTGTGCGGGGTGGGGGGGCGGTCCCCTTCCGTTACGACTAAGACTGTATTTCTGCACTGCTTGTAAAATTTAAGACATTTTCTGGACTCTTGTCACTGGCAGATTTAGTTTTTTGTGGGGGAAAAGGCCTTTTGATGTTGTTCTGGTTTTGAACTTCATACCTACCCTAACACTGTACTACTACTAATTTGTTTCAGACTTTCAGTACTGTGTATGAAGTGCTTACAGAAACACATACACATACCTGGTAATTTCTTGTAGAATGGACACTGACGCCCGGAACTTTTCTGCCAAGATGTGGAAACACTGGCTGTTGATGGCCTTCCCCTCATGGCCGGGGGCTTTGCGTTGCCAGCAGGGTGGACATTTTTCACCTGAACACGTGGTGGTGGCGGTGACGGAACACGCAGCAGCGTCACTGTCCCCTGATGCACTCTTCACCAGTGGAGCTTTTTCTGCTGCTGCGTGAGATGAAATCTGACTTTTCCCTAAACCTTGCTTTGGAAATGATGGTCCTGGAACAGTTTCTGCCACACCGAGCACATGCTTCTTTTGGGCATTTGCTGAGTGGCAGTGAGGTCTGAAGAATGAAAACAATGAAGTCTGTCTCTGCACAGAGAAAGCTGCCACTGGAATGCTGGGATTTACCAGGTGTGTAACGTGAGGGGTTTGATCACGTCCGAGTGCACCGGAATCTGAGCAAGCCAAGTCTACACTCAGAAGACTGTCCGTATTTTCCACCAAACCCGTGTCTGACAAAACTTCTTCAGTTCCGGCTTCTGGGACAAAACCACCACCACCATTTTCAGACGCTCTGTCCACTTCCTGTCCACCTGCAGCCGTATCTCCTTCTGCCTCAGCCTCGGACAAGTCTTGTTGAAGAGGCTCATCCTCCCAGTCCCCTGTATCACAACCATCAGTTTCATCCTCTTCTGTCTTGAGTCCTCTCTTGACGTCCTGGTCCATGCTGGCATCACTATCGCTGTCTGACATCACAAGCAGTTTCAGCACAGGATCAAAGTCTTCCAGCTCTTTATCACTGGTCTTTTTCAACAGTTTGTCCGGTGATGATGTTTTTTTCCCAGAGGGAGAAAAGTAAGACCTGATGCTGCAGGTCAACCCACTAGAACTCCGACTACCCTGACTCTGACTGGGGCCCGATTCACTACTTGAACGCTCCCTCGCTGCGTTTGGCGACATCAGTTTTCTCTTTTGTCGTTTGCTGCAATTCCTCCAGCCCTCGCTTTGTCGGGGTGTGCGATTCCTGGAGGCTTGGCTTTGTCGGGATGTGCCATTCCTGGAGGTTTGGCTTTGTCGGGATGTGCCATTCCTGGAGGTTTGGCTTTGTCGGGATGTGCCATTCCTGGAGGCTTGGCTTTGTCGAGATGTGCCATTCCCAGAGCCCCCGCTTTGTTGGGATGCCACCTTTGTAAATTCATCTAGAATGGGACCGACAGTAAAAAAATACTCAGTTTCTGTACAGAAAAAATGGAAATACATAACAGTGTAAAGTCACTGGTGACAAAACTGTGCATGAAGTTACCATTTTAAGATTTTGTCGATGTTATCAGATTGAGAGGTGAAAGCCAAGTTCACGTACAAGTACTACAAAGTACTGTATTATATAATAACTACTAGAAATAAAAAGGGGAATACAGGGTTCTGGTAGTCCTCCCTCAAAGTGTATGTTATGCATCAGTGTACATAATTTTCTGAGCATCTAAAAACCTTGTTTTCCCAGGCTTGCCTCTAGAATCTAGTACTTTGAACAAAAGCCGAAAAGGTGCGTCTGTGTGTGGCTGTTGAATGTAGACGGATGCACATGAATAGGGACGGGTGGGGGGAAGGGGGAGGGAGAGAGCATGAGAGATCCAGGAAAGAGTACTGATCATTAATTAATTGTTGTATATGAGTGGATGAGCGGAGACTGGTGGGTGCATGTCACTCTATGTGTGTGCATGTGTGTGTGTGTGTGTGTACGTGTGTGTGTGTAACATGGTTACTGGTTCAGTGGTTGATAGACGATAATGGTAGACTACAATATTTAACTTGAAGGTTCCGTTTGTTTGAAATGTACGTTAATGTGGTTTTTGTCATAAGATGTTTGTACAACACAGTGAGTTTAACTCTGGTTAGAGAACAGCGCTTTATCGTAATTATTTATTATTATTATTATTTTCTTGTGTCACAGCTGCTCTAAAGATGTGACAACCATTGTTTAAAGACTGTGCTTTTAATCCTCTGCTTGATTTGATACTTTAGTCTCCATTGATACAGAAATGATAGCCTGGAAAACAATTTCTGACCCAATACAGACGTACAAAATGTTTTTGTGTTGATGCAAAAGCAGTGATCATGTGTGAGCAAGTGCTCTTTGTACGTTTTTACAATAATCCCACCCCGGTTATCAGATCCATGCAATTTCATTACTGTACTGTTAGTGACCCGGGAACCGGAGCAGACGACGCTTTTGTTTTGAAGTGCGGTTGCGTGTTGCGTAATGCCACATGGCCTTCTCACAGCCGACCGGCAATAGCCGCCGGTGCGCGCCATTTTCAAATCTGTTTACTCCCTTAATATTTTGACCGCTTGTTTGTTTACCTACTCTTTGTTTACCTAGTCCTTTTTATGCACCAAGCCATGTGTAATATAATTTGGCATCTTAGAATGTTTATTTAGATCTTATTTAGACGCAGGATCGAGCTTAATCAGTAGCCGATGCCTCTCTAAGTCCATTCTTTTTATAGCCGTCGTCTGCATGGCGCGTTCTCTGTTTATGAGTAGGCCTACTAGTGAATAGTAGTGAATCGTTGTTTTGACTCGATTAAAGTAATTCTGTATCGATCAATGCTTTGTTGTATAGTATTTTGCTTAGCTGACTTCATGTTTAGTGTTTATTTTGGGTTGAAATTAACTTATTAAGTATTGTGTACTGTAGAAGCTAAGTTGTATTCATAGACTACTTGGTATCACTATCAGCGCTGCTGCGACTAAGATAACGCACCCCAGGCGAAAGTTTGCACGATTTGTTTTAGTACTAGTCTTTGAGTGTGTCTTGCTTCTCTTATAGAGCGTTGTATTGTAATTGTTATGTACCATTTTAACCGTGGGTGCGTGTTCTTTATTCTGATGTAAGTTTTATTGACAGTTATATTTTGTACATTGTGTTAGTTGTGATTTAGTTGTACGAATCTGCTTATAGATAGGTGCAAGCCACGCTTCCCACTCTTGTTGTAAATTAAATAAGTCATGTGTGTACATTTTGTTTATACGGTTTAAAAGGTTGTAACTGTAGCTTTTATTTGATGTATTTCATGTTTTAATTAGTTTAGTTATTGTTGAGGAAACTGTATTTGTGCGGGCCAAGGAAACACAATAGTCAGCCATTTTGTGGTCCAGAGGGCTGATTTCATTGTAGCGATAGCATGTGTTCCTTGCGGCCCGCGCAATTCTCTTATCTATGCGTGCGCGTGAGGATTTTGGGGGTGTGCTGAGAAAGTTGTCTGCTGCTGTAGAATAAAGCCTGTTTGCCGTCGCCGCTGCTGTGGTCTCCATTTTTGACCAACTCCGCTGCCTGGGTCACTGTCCTTCTACGCTCCACACCACACCATTACACATGTAAGACAGTTTTCAAACCGGTGCAACATCTGTAAGGTGATGAAAATGGTTCACAGAAACCGGTCAGACAATCACTGTGATCGGTCGGATACACGGCCAACTGTACTACCACTTGAGCTCTGCTAGCAAACACCCTGCTCCTTTTCCTGCCTAGAACACACACACACACACACACATACATACATACACACACACACACACACACACATACAGATACACACACACACACACATACACACACACACTCACTAAAGTGTTCTCTTTACCATATATACTTTTAAAGATCAACCATTATTTGTCAACAGAGCTGCATGATCAACTGTGACTTTCCTTTTTATACAACAGTCTAGTAGTTATACCTTTATGGTCAATGTCCAAGTGCTCTACTGGCCAGAGGCCGGCTAAGTGATGTGCTATTCTCAAGTGTGTGAAGCGGCGATAGTGACTGTGGATGGTACTCTCACACTTCAACCCAGCTGGACATTCTGAAACAAGGAAAGAACAGGACACTAGTATTGTAACAACTGACTTATTAACATCAAATTGTTAATGCTACTTTTGTTAGGAGGGGGAAAAAGGAATGAATTACATGTCACAATGTTTTTCAATAGGACAATGATATATATATATATATATATATATATATATATATATATATATATATATATATGTAATCATGTATACATTGCAAACTGTTCAAGCACAGATGTTCAAACTTCAGTAAGCTACAAGTTTCCACAATGTAGATCTATATTATAATATATATATTTATAATACACTGTATCTGTATATATATATATATAAATTGTAACCTTGATATAATATATAATTAGAACTAACATAACACTCCTTACTTCTTAAAGTTGCGTCACATTTTGGCTTGAGTGCATGTTTTGCATACTGTTAACAATTTCACTTATTTTCAGGCCAACTTGAGTCTTTGCTTGCAGTTCCCTTTAAGTTTTAAAGACCTATTTCTGTCAGGAAGAAGTCATTCCAATGGTTCGTCACTTTGTCTTATAAATGAGAGTTCCAGGGCGGCAGAAGGACTTTGGCCTGGTTGTCTGAGGCGGGTAGAACAGCTGCTGGGCAAGTCAAGACCAAAACCAGCAGGCCTTTGGCTTTGGGCAATTAATAATAATAACTTTGCCTTCAGTGATAATGATTCCCTGAAACTCAATTTATGACACTTTTTGATCATCAGAGAAGAAATCAGAGCAGCATCGCCTGCAATGCAATATCAAATCAGCTTGGCAAAAACTGTACTAAAAGGTAGGCCAAGTGTGAAAGCAGGAAGCAACTAAAAATGGAAACATACCTTGCCTAAACTGACAAAAACAACAACAAAAACTGTAACAATTCCTTCAGGCAAACATTTCATAGTCACTAGCCTGGCTGAACACTAGAAAATCTTCAGCTTCTGCAGGTCTGGAGTTCCCTAGCACATGAAGTGTAGTAATAGCAATAACATAACCATCACCTTCTGTGGTTTTCAGTGGACTGTCCATGCATTCCATAACGTGCTGGTTCAGCCACTGGCTTCCCAGTACTCCAAACGGCATCTGACAAAATGGGCACCGGTTCTTTTCAGTCTCACCCTCAGCTTTAGTGCCACATTCCACGCCCTCGTCTTTTCTTGGTGCTGTCAACTTTTCACTGCCGGCAGTAGGTGGCCCGGGCGTTTCCAAGGATGCTGCATTCTTCTTAGTCTTAGTGAGGGCAGGAGATGTGGAGCTTGGAATCTGGGTTCTTTTCCGTTGCGGACTGTCTGCAGCCAGATTTTTGGTCAGCGAACCATCAGCTGATGGGTTTACCAGCAAACTGTCTGAACACGCAAACTGACGTTTTTTGGCTGTTATCTTTACCGTCAGATTCATTTCTGATTCGTTTTTATGGTCTGCGTTGCCAGGCAACGTCCTAAATGGTTTGTCACTGTCTGCTGCCGTTACACTTATTTCTGAATTGACACAGCGACGATTTCTGTCGTCCGGTTTGGCCAATATTTCTGTCTGAATTTCATCGTTCGTCGTGTCTATGTCCTGTTGGTTTGCACAGATATTTGTGTCACTTTTTTGTTCTTGGTTATGCCTCCGTGAACGTAAACGTGCTTTGCCGTCAGTTTCAATGCACGACACATTTGCACGTTTAATACACTTGGGTGCTGGAAGAGGTGCTAGACTTTTTCGGCTACTCTTGTTTTCAAGCTGTACAGATTTCTGTTTGCATTTTGATTTTTTCGAGGATTTGCTGCCACTTTGCACGCTTTCGACAATGGGTGCTTGGTGATCATTTTGCTTCCAAGTTCTGAATCGCTTGAGAGCCTTGAAATTTAACAAATCTTCATCTTCGCTCTCCATATCGATCAATACAACATACCAATGACATGACCAATGACAATAGATTTCTGACAATCAAGAATATACTCTGATCACACGCTTGCTCTGCGAAACAACATTACACAACTCTGGCGCCTTGCCCACTTCCAGTGAACTTCGCTTGCTGCCAACGCGCCAGAAGGGACATCACTCTATTCAAACTTTGCGGGAATGAACCGTTCTTCATGTCGCTGAATGATTAAGCTTTGCCTTTGAGAAAACTGGTAAATAATCGCTACAGCCCCCGTTCTTTCCTTCTTTCTTTATATGCCGTCATAATTTTGTTAAAATGAGTGCAACAGTGAATTTGGTGACAGACATGTTCCCAATCTATTTTTTCGCCTTTTAGCCTAGTTTAGCTCTAGGCCTGGGTGCTAGACTGGTTTTATTTCCGGCCGAATCAGAACCAAAACTTTTATAGTTTTAAGATTGCTACTGTCACTGTGGTAATCCTGTAGTGTGCGTAACCCTTCCCGATTTGGTGCAGAATACAGTCTGTCCATTTTGCCTTCAGTGCATTTTGCTAAGTTCTAAATCGGTAAGTTTATAACGTGTATTAATACTATTGGCTAAGACTTTTTGACCGATAGGACTCAGGTATGTCAGTGTTGGTGACGAATGCTTGAAGATGTGGCAGTGACGATTGCCGTCCCCAGGGAAGTATCCTGGTCCAACATTATTTGTTTACTTTGTTAACAATATGCCAGAAATTATCAAAAATGCTTCATCGAGATTTTTGCTGATGACACTAAGTCAAGTGATATGCAGTCTGATGAATATAGAAGGTTGCTGCAAAACAGCATAGATCAGCTGGTGCAGTGGACAAAGGACTGACAGATCAAATTCAGTAATGATTAATGTAAAATTTTACATGGAGGGAAAACTAACCCAGAGTGCAAATGTTTTTGGATGGCAGGGAGCTTGAGTTACATTAGAACTAATAGAAGTAGAAAAAGACCTGGGAGTTTTTGTTGATGAGGACCTAAAATTTGAGCAGCATATAAATGGGACTGTCAAAAATAAAATATATAATAGCAGGCATGGTCACATGCTACATTCAATCTAAAAACAAATTATGGTCTTCAGTGAGAGTCTGAGACCAGTTTTAAAGTGTATGATAATGTTGTGTGGGGCACCATGTTTAAGAAAAAATATAACTCATGTTGAAAATGTAAAGGTGCTTTACCAAATGTGCTACTGGCATGAACAAACCTGGAGCATGAACAAAGACTAATGGCACTAAAATTACCAAGCCTGCAATACGGATATGGTTGAAAATTTTAAAATAAATACATGTTATGGTTTTTCATTTTATGATCCTGAAACCGTTTGTTCCTTGTTCAAGCTGAATGAATCTGCTGGAACATGAGGACACCCTTTTAAACTACACAAGAAGATAGTTCTTGTAATATTCTAATAAGCATGTACATTTTTTAATTTTTTTTTAACTAACACTAAGTAACAGAGTTATAAACAATTGGAACAACTTGCCACCCAACATTGTATTAGCAGGAACTCTAAACGCCTTCATAAACCTTCTACTTCTAGATAAACAGAAAATATACAGCACAAGGTAAGTGACAAAAACAAGCCAGGTTAATACACACTGCAGTCTTAAAAAGAATAGTGTTGACCATAATAATTAATATGATACACCAAAATATGCCTTAGCAGGCAAAAGGCTGAAAAGCCTATGAGCCGTAAGTTGATATTATATGATTGTATTTATGATTCAGTTGTTGTATAATTATACTATTAACCCATTTGATGAAATTGGTTCAGCCCCGGGGACTGTTATGGTAGCTGCACTGGTCTGGCTGGATACTCCAAAGTAGTTAATGCATTGTACAGTTCACCTCCAGGCTAACTCTCCATTTCTATTTATTTTTCTCTTTTCTTTCCAGACCTGTTTTTACTTATTCAGTTTCAGTTTTCATATATTTCTATGGCATTGCAACCCCCCAAAGTGCAGCATATTCTCCAAGCAGTTCCTGCTTATTGGATGGTGGCTGCTTGTATTAAAGAAGAAGAAGCTTTGCAGAAAATGCAGTCTGTGATGTGCTTGGTTGGTTTGGTTGGTTGGTTTGACTTGTTTAATGCCAGGTTGTCTCTGAAGAGGTACTGGCGGGGACCGCCAAGATCCCAGGAGACAGGGGAAGAGGGAGATGGGGTGTGGACAGTTCACCACTAGCAGTAAATACTTAACTTGGACTATGACTATGAGTCAGAAACATTTGTCCCATTAGACTCTTTAGAGCAGTTCTGTTTTTGTTGCATTTCTGTTTTTAGTCTTATTACTTTTAATAAAAGTAGTTTTATATATATATATATTTATATATACATATATATATACACTTCCACTTCTATACATAATATATATAAGTTAAATTAATTGGATATAATTATGAAGTTTGTGGGAATTCAGTGCCTTTTGATTCTTTAGTCCTTACATCCTGGAGAAGATCATTGTTCTTCTTTCATTACAATCCAACTGTTAACATTTTGAAGACTGAAATATTTAGTGCATACTGGGTTATTTTGGTCTTTTTGTGATCTTCGTGACTGACATGTATAGGCTACTGAACGTGTGTATGTGATCTTTTTGAAAGCGTATACTCAGGGGGACATCAGTTTACAGTCTTACCGGAAGGACTTTTCTATAGTCTGCACGTAATTCGACCCTGAATATATATGTTGGGTGTAGGTGCAAAGCAGTCACCCACCCATGTATTCACTGTGCTCAGTCATGCTGAACAGAAGTTAACTTGGCTTTGGGGAGGGAGTGCTTTTGCTCTGCACCACTGACTGTCCCACATAACTGAGACCTTTCAGTTAAGGCCTGTTCACCATTCCAGGTGGTAGACACGTTTGGGGGCATGCCTGTGTGTCAGTGTCACTGGTAGTGGTATTATACTGACAAACGTTGTGGGTCTTGTTTATTGTAAGTATGAAAGAGGGCCTTAAGGTCATTTTATTTTAAATGTGTATCAGATTATTTTGCGCACGCATGCATGCATGCACACACACCACACACACATATGCGCGCGCGCACACACACACACACATACACACCACACTCACACACACCACACACACACACACATGTGCACGTGCAGAAAACAAACACACACACACACACACACACACACACACACACACTACATGCTCACATTCATGCACACGCACACCCACGCACACACACACACATACACACACAATTTAATCATATTAAAATGATTGTGGAGAAAGAAAGAAAAAAAATATTCATAAGAAAAAAAAGTTTATAAGACACTAACTGAATTTTAAATCCAGCAACAATCTCTGCATTTTGTGTGATTTTAAAAATTAGCATTTTAGAACAAGACCGAAACTGCTGCTGTCACTTTTGCATTTTTGCTGTTGTTACATTTTCCCTAGTTGAACTGTGGCAATTGATGTGTTGCACATGCAGGCTCAACACTTCGAAGGCAGGACTGTCTGAGTCTGAGTACACAGTCCCTACTTTTCTGGGTATGTATTACATAACAAACCGGGTAATAACTCCTTTGAATGTGAGTTGTTTGGGCTTTTGCTCTTGTTCTCTTGTGATTTTAAAATTTGGATCCTTTTCATTTAGTACTAGTGTATGCTTTCAGGTATTGATGAGACGCAGATCAACCAGGGCAAGGATGGGGCTCAGAGGACGATCTGGTGTTTTGGCATACATGCTGTTTGGGACAGCAGTTCTGGTGGCCGTCTACTATGTATGGAACAACTTCTTCTTCACCGCATCATCCAAAATCACGTACTCCTCTGTGCAAGGTCTGAAACCAGACCACGTGGCGCAGTGGGACAAGCAGAAGCAGCAGGGATTTGTGATGGAGGAACCGCCCATTGGGCTCAGCAAGGAGATTGAAATCCAGGTACAGTGTTTATTCTGGAGATTGAAATACAGGTACAGTGTTTATTCTGGAGATTGAAATACAGGTACAGTGTTTGTTCCAGAGACTGAAATACAGGTACAGTGTTTATTCCGGAGATTGAAATACAGGTACAATGTCTGTTCCGGAGATTAAAATACAGGTACAGTGTTTGTTTCGGAGATTAAAATACATGTACAGTGTTTGTTCCGAAGATTAAAATACAGGTACAGTGTTTGTTCCAGAGATTGAAATACAGGTACAGTGTTTGTTCCAGAGATTAAAATGCAGGTACAGTGTTTGTTCCAGAGACTGAAATACAGGTACAGTGTTTATTCCGGAGATTGAAATACAGGTACAATGTTTGTTCCGGAGATTAAAATACAGGTACAGTGTTTGTTTCGGAGATTAAAACACAGGTACAGTGTTTGTTCTGGAGATTAAAATACAGGTACAGTGTTTGTTCCAGAGATTGAAATACAGGTACGGGTGTTTGTTTCGGAGATTAAAATACAGGTACAGGTTTGTTCTGGAGATGAAATACAGGTACAGAGTTTGTTGGAGATTGAAATACAGGTCCAGTTTTTGTTTCCCTGGTTCTCCATCGAAAAACGTCTTTTGTCGGGAATTGAAATACAGGTACAGTGTTTGTTCAGGAGATTGAAAGACAGGTACAGAGTGTTTGTTTTGGAGATTGAAATACAGGTACAGAGCGTTTGTTTTGGAGATTGAAATACAGGTACAGAGCGTTTGTTTTGGAGATTGAAATACAGGTACAGAGTGTTTGTTTCCTTGACACTCTGTCAGAATGAAATACAGGTACAGAGTGTTTGTTTTGGAGATTGAAATACAGGTACAGAGTGTTTGTTTCCTTGACACTCTGTCAGAATGAAATACAGGTACAGAGTGTTTGTTTCCGTGGCTATCTGTCAGAATGAAATACATAGTGTTTGTTCTGGAGATTGAAATACAGGTACAGTCAACAGTGCTTGTTTCTGTGGTTCTCTGTCAGATTGAAATACAGGTACGGTGTTTGTTTCTGTGGTTCTCTGTCAGAACTGCCCTGGTATAACCGTACTGGTTGACTGGGCATAAAAAAACCAAAAGTGATTACTTACTTATTATTCTGTCAGAAAATAAAGCTGTGTGTCCACCGAAACATGCAGTGTGCATCTACAGGTGTATACATCCACATAAGATGTTGTACAGTTGGCAGTTAAATGTACACTTGTTAAGTTTGAACGTTCCTGCAGTTTCTTCAGCCCAGTTGTTTTCAGCCCGTTACAGTTGTCAGCACCATCCTGGCATCAAGTTTGGACTTTCTGTTTTTGTAGCGCCTCTGCCCAGAGTCCCTGGGTACTGGCTGGGCATACAGTAACTTCATGAAAACTTGTATTTCTACAGCTGACAGATTGACACCCTGTTTTTCTTGTTAAGTTGCCTCACAATGTGAAGTGAAGTAGCAACCAGTTGGTAGTGAGTTACGAGAATTGCAGTTGAGTTGGTGAATAATGATAATGATAATAATGGGCACTTGGTGTACCTTACCTGACTTGGCCCAAAGCACTTACAAATTCTAAAATACATATATTTTTGGATAGCTAAGATTTAAATGCACAGACATATGCACATGGACACAAACGTGCGCGTGCACACACACACACACACACACACACATGCATGCATGCACCCACATGCATCTCAGTGCACTGTTTGACCTCTGAAATGATGCAAGTAGGTGGGACTGTTGCATTGGCTGAAACTGCTCAGGTGATTGGCAGCCTGATGACTCTTGTTGCCATGACAGCTGTTTTTTTGACTGCCTCCTCACCACGCTCTGTTGCAGATGGCAAATGAGAAGTGGAAAAAAGCAAAGGCCCTGCAGGATCACATTGACGAAGAGCGTTTACTGGAAGAACAGGCGGCGAGGCAAAGCGCTGTGAGTGGGAAAAACAATGGCCAGAGAGCGCAAGATCTGCAAAGAGACAGGTGGCAATGGCCAGCAGAAGGAAGGGCTGGGATCCAAGCCCTTGCTGTTTGAGCAGGTAGACCCTCTGGATGGCAACTACTTTGCCAACCTTGAGCGCCTTGTGCATCTGGATCTGAAGGGGGCCCCGCCCCGTGTCTCGTACTTGGAGCGACTGTTTCCTGTCCTGAAGAAGCTTGGTGCCACGGGCCTTCTCATGGAATATGAAGACATGTTTCCGTACACTGGCAACATTTCCATCCTGGCTTCAGCTGTCGCTTACTCCCAGTCCGACCTTCTGCGCATTCGGGCGGCTGCCAAATCCAGCGGCCTGGAGATCATACCTCTGGTGCAGACGTTTGGCCACCTGGAGTTTGTGCTGAAGTACCAGCGCTACAGAGGTCTCCGTGAACATGACTACACACCTCAGGTCATCACGCCGGTCAGAGACGAGTCCTACACACTCTTGTTCAACATCCTGGATCAAGTGAGTGACATTGTGCAAAGCAGTAATAGCATAGTAACTGTTGTGTAGCTCAGGGTGGAAACAGGCTTATTTCCCAGGCAGACATGTTGGCAGGTAGAAATCTGATGAATTGGGTTTTGCTTTTATCTCCGTTTCAGGTTGTCAGCCTATTTCTCTCCATTGCAAATGATCGGTCTATTTAGCTGCACTGCAGTTGATCAATCTCCATTTCAGGTTATCAGTGTACTCACCTCCATTTCAGGTTATCAGCTGTTTATCTCCGTTCTAGGTTATCAGTCTATTTATCTCCATTTTAGGTTATCAGTTTATCTCCTTTTCAAGTTATCAATTCATTTATCTTCATTTTAGGTTATCAGTCAGTTTATCTCCATTGCAGGTTATCAATCTATTTATCTCCATTTCAGGTTATCAGTCTATTTATCTCCATTTCACATTTTCAGGTTATCAATCTGTTTATCTCCATTTCAAGTTATAAGTCTATTTATCTCCATTCAGGTTATGGCAGCTCATCCTGACTCGCGCAGGATTCACCTGGGTTGTGACGAAGTGTATGAGCTGGGAAATGGACAGAGCAACAGCTTCATCACCAGCCAGCGCATCAGCCCCATACACTTGTTTCTGCGTCATGTATCCAAAGTAGCCCGCCATGTCAGGAAGACCGCCCCGCACCTCCAGCCCCTCATCTGGGATGACTGGCTGAGGAAAATGCCCTTTAATGTCTTGGCGGTAGGCACCTGGTTTTATGTAATTTCGTTCCATTTGTTCGGCACTTTTTGGAAAATGATGATAACCAGGGGTCGCAAACACAGGGGTAAGAACTTGTGCACAGCAAACGCAGTGTCAAGGAAAGAAAAAATGCATACAACCAAACATGATGCTGCATATATGAGGTAACAGAAGTAACAACTGCAAAAAGACAGACAAGCAGCACTAAACTCCAGACCCTTTTTAGTCCCTCACTCAAATAGCGAACAGCACAAGAACTCTTTTGGTCAGTGCCACCACCGACTGGAACCACCTCAGTGATGACCAGGTGAAGGGCCCCACACTTGAGGACTTCAAACGACGGATTGCCACCCAAAGCACCATCTAATCCACATGAGTGCCCTCCCCTGTCATCACATTTAGACCTAAAGTTAGACCCTCTGACAAGATCAAAAACAAAATGAACAAAAGATCCTCAAACTTTTTGCCTGTTGCTGCTTGACTATCATTGTAATGTGTCCAGTGTAACCAGATTAGTTTTTGTTTTTATGCATCTTTGGCGCTGAACCCCCATTCAGACAGAACACTACTGACTGGTGTCACTGAGGCAATGTTTACTTTCACTGAAACACAGTCTGTCGTTCATACCAGTCTTGATTTCCTTTTGCATGTGATAATCTGTAGGGGTTAGCTGTTGCAACAGAAGATTTTATTTTGTGTCAAATGCAGTTTTTTTCTGCTGCCTTGCAGCTCCTGGATAATGACAGTGGGCTCTGTTGCTTGATTGTTTGGTGCGGGATGGGAAATAATGATGATGCCTGTTGCTTTGGTGCAGGTGCCTTTTCTTAAGTGTTTACTACATGATGGAAAATAATGATATTGATAATGATGACGCTGTTGCTTTAATGTGTGTTTGCTGGCTTGATTGTTTAGTACTTGATGATGTGGTAGGATTTTGAATGTTGGTGTGTCAGCAGAAGAGTGGAGAGTTCTTGAGGGAGTGTAGAGGCGGTCTGAGGGGCCTGTGGGGGTGGGTTTAGGATCCATTTGTAGCTTATGGAGTTGTTTTTGTGCTGGATTTTGGTTGAAACAGGCAACCACTGGAAATGGTGATAAAGAAGTGTGATGTGGTTTGTTTTCAATTATTTCTTTCTCATAGCAGTTGGTATGCATTGTTCTGAATTGGTTGGAGTTGGGTGATGTGTTGAAAGAAGACTGGAGGAGACAGTTGTAATTAATCAAGTCTTGAGAAGTTCTACATGGTCATTTCAGTGACAACTTAATTGAGCAATGTGCCAGGATGTGGATCTTATTTTTTAATCAACAGTAAAACATCATTGGCTGGACCTTTTCGACTCCCACTCACTCAGATTTCTCTCATTATTCATCAGGCCCTCTGGACTTTCCCGTCTTCCACTCACTCAGATTTCTCTCATTATTCATCAGGCCCTCTGGACTTTTCCCTTCTTCCACTCGCTCAGATTTCTCTCATTATTCATCAGGCCCTCTGGACTTTTCCCTTCTTCCACTGTCTTAGATTTCTCTCATTATTCATCAGGCCCTCTGGACTTTCCCGTCTTCCACTCTCAGATTTCTCTTATTATTCATCAGGCAGTAAAATCATTCCATAGCTCCCTGTCGTTAGCGTCTTGTCCTCTGTTTTGAGATGTGTGTGAGGTTCATAAATGATGCAGTGAGTTGTGTCTTTGACAGGACTCTGGGCTCCAGGGCTTGGTGGAACCTGTGGTGTGGTATTACACGCACAACATCCTGGAGCGTGTGCCGATGGAGGTGTGGGACATGTACGGCAAGCTTTTCCCAGCTGTCTGGGTGGCCTCTGCTTTCAAGGGGGCGACAGGCAGTGCTCAGATCCTCACCAACGCCTCCGTTCACCTGGACAACAACCTGCAGTGGGTCCGCATCATGCGCACGTTGGGCGCGCAGGTGAAGAAAGTGATTTTCCGCGGCATGGTTTTGACCGGATGGCAGAGATACGACCATTTTGCCACGCTGTGTGAGTTGCTGCCGGTTGGTCTGCCATCGCTGGCTTTGAGTCTGCAAGCGGTACGCGTCGGTGGCTTTGGGCCCCGGGAGAGGCTCACGGCTGGTCTCTTGCTCAACTGCTCATCTAAACTGGACCTGGAATTTCCCACCATGGACAAGAACGGGGCGCACGTGTCACAGGACTGCAGCTTTCCAGGCAGCTTGGTCTTCTACAGCGTGCAGCAGCTGTGGGGAATCATGGAGGTGTACCGACGCGACAGAGGTCTGCAGGAGCGCATTGCCGGGTGGATGACCGACTACCAGTTTCAACAAGGAATCTCCAACCCCGGGCAGATGCGACTGCTGGCCCACAAGCTGAGCAAGGTAAGCTGTATTAGTATATAGCACATGAAGATGGCATACTGTCTCACAGTTCTGGTCCAGTTTAGACTAAAGTACAGGGGAAAAGATTGTATTTGAAGCGTTACAACTTCTGTTCGTGGGCAAAAGCAGCTGCTGTTTACACGTCTGCTTTTGACTCGCATGAAAAAAACCCCGCAAGTATGTAATGATCAGTGTTGGGTCAAGGGGTTGATTTGGCATTTGCAATTTTCTTGGGCACCATAAATGCGATGAATGTCAAACTATGCATCAAATTACTGCTCACTGAGCTTGATCTGTTCCTACCACTTGGAGTGACCGTGACCATATTTCAAGGTCAAAGTATGCCTTTTTTTTTTTTTTTAAAACAATTCTTAACCTATTAACTTCATTAAGTTGAAACTTTGAGTGTATGTCAGCTAGGCCATTAGCATACCACTGTTTTGACGTTCACATGTATGCAAGGGAGATAATTGATGTTTTTCCTGATTTGACCAAAATATTTAACATAGCTTCTTTTGGGACACTGTTTACTTAAAGTGAGGTCTTTTAAACTATGCATCTTTTTAACCCTGCTCAGGGTCTACAGATTCATACCAGGTTGGTGATGTTGACCTTGAACTGCAAATTGTGGTTTTTAGATTCTTGGCTACTGTGGCTTTAATATTGCATGGTTACTACACCAGTACATACATCGCAGGTTGTGCTCATTGCAAAATTTTGGGTACAGATTGCACTTTTCAGGTGCCATACGCATTTTAGCTATGTCCCTGCTTCACCAAATGCAAAATGTCTGAACACTGATTTATGGCTCACTGGTGGCCGCTGCATCATTTAATGCTACTTGCAAACTGTCACCTCAGCCGTGGCTCTGCACTACGCTCCGGCACACACCGCAAGTCCAGTCAGTGAAGGGCAGAATCTGTCCAGTGACAAAGTAAATGCATAGGCTTACCATGATTTTCAGAATATAGGGCTATACTTGTTTCCGCATATCTAACCCCTGCACCATAGTAGCGCCTAATGTGTGAATAAAATTTGGCATGCAGTCTTTTCCAAAGAACTATAATGATTATCTTCATCCTGAATCATACAGGATCTGTATGTGTAATTTGGGCGAAAAATTGGTCTTTGCATTTTTAAGATTGAAACAGAAATTGCATACCTTGCCAAACTGGTCACTGATATTTTGTGGGCTATTGACAGAGGACCTGATCCCAGTAATGGGATGTGGAAAGCCCCAGTATGTCTAGTCATATCATCAGCATGTAGCAGCACTTTACCTGAAGATCAAAAATGACAAAACTGAAGCCTTGATTTCAGCTTCGTTGTGTGAGAGAAATACGGTGAGTTGTTTGCCTTCTCATGTGAATTTGGAACAGGGTTTGTTTTGCAGTGTAATGACTAGGATCTGTTTTTTAATAGGCCCCCCGAAGCAGTTCTTTGTAAGGGAATATCACGTTATTCATCAGAAGTGAGATAGAGAGATTTTTTGTTGTAGTTGCTTATTTGTTTTTTTTTAGAGAAAGAGTTGTCACAGTGGTCCTGAAAGAGGGCGTTGGTGGTATGACTTATTGACAGCGGTGTTCTTGGGGTTGTAGATGCTGGACAGGCTGCGAGAGCTGGTCAGCCCCATGCGCAACAGTCTCCTGCAGATCTACGACCTCAGCACAGTGGACGAGTGGATGGCCACCAACATTGACGACCCCACCACTCACATCAAGGAGTTGCTGAGCAAGGCCAAGAAGCTGCTGGAACGTAAAGACTGGCCTGCTCGCCCCTTCCCACAGCCCACCCCGGCAGGTGATCCGACGGTCATCCAGCCAGGCGCAGGCCAACAGCAGAGACGCATTGACACTGTGGGTCAGTATGCGCCACAGGATTCTGCCCTCAATATCTTGCCCCGGGGACCTGAACCCAGTCGTTTGAGGCCTCCAGGAAATCCACAGGGAGTCATTAGTAAGGTCACCGTTCTTCCGAACCCAGGGATTGCTACAGAGGGTGGTGCACAATACAATGCCGGAGGGGCAGATAAAGGCGGAAATGCTGGCCGCCCGGGTGGGGGGATCATGGCTCAGGCCTTGTTTCCCAAGGTAGACGTGAATGCCGGCAGGCCCAGCGGCCCAGGCAAGGTACAGGCCTACACTCCACCAGCAGGCAACGTCCTGAACCTTGGTCCTCACGGGGTGCGCTTAGGTCTCAGCGGGCAGACGCAGCAGCAGCAGGTCCGCAATCCAGCAGGACTTAGGCAGTATATACAGGTGCTACCACTCAACCCCAAAGGAGTGAAGCAGTCCCCAAACCAGCAAGCACAAGGACAGAACCAACAAGGGCTGTCACAAAATCAGCTAGGGTTGGGACAAATCCAGCAAAGATTGGGACAAAATCCGCAAGCATTTGGGGGAAACCAGCAAGGACTTGGACAAAATCAACAAGGACTTAGACAGTATCAGCAAGGGTTGCCACAAAACCAGCTAAGGCTTGGACAGAATCAACAAGGATTTGGACTAAATCAACAAGGACTTAGACAATATCAGCAAGGGCAAGGGTTGCCACAAAACCAGCTTGGATTTGGACAAAACCAACAAAGATCTGGACAAAATCTGCAAGGCCTTGGACAAAATCAGCAAGGACCTGGACAAAACCAGCAAGGACTTGGGCAGAACCAGCAAGGATTTGGACAAAATCAGCAAGGACAAAGTCAGCAGAGATCTGGACAAGATCAGCAAGGGTTTGGACAAGATCAGCAAGGGCTCGGACAAAATCTGCCGGTGCTGCCACAGAAAATACAAGGACCTGGACAAAGCCATCAAAACGTGCTACAAAATTTCCAAAAATTTGGGCAAAATACACAAGAGGTGCCACAGAATCCCCAAGGGTTGATCCCAAATCTCCAAGGACAGCCTCAGAGTGCACAGGGAGAGAAGGACCATCAGCGGCTTGGGCCAGTTACTCCCCAGGATCCACAGAATCGTGACAACCTAAAGCCCTTTGGCATGGACGAGAAAGAAGAGAGAGTCAATGATGAAGAAAAGAGCGGGCCTGTCCATGGGGTGGGTAATGGGGAAAAGGAGTCTGACAAAGACGAGCAGCTTCAAGGTGTGCCAGATAAGGAAGTGCCTGTCAGAGACTTTGGACACCAAGACGCTGATGCAGATGATAAGAATGAGAACGGCGCTGCCACTCTTCCCAAACTTGATAAAGATAATAGTTTGTTACCAGGAAATAGACTGGAAGAGCCTGCAGAAGCTGATGGTGCTGGAGATGAAGGTGCCAAGTATTTGGACCACTTTGTGGGCCGAAAAGGTTTCGGTGGTAACAGTATGAATCATATCCCTGTAAAATCTGATGAGGATCAGGGCAAAGCTCTGGATAAATTTGAGCAAGAAGACAAGGATGAAACTGATTATGAAGCCAATGGTGATGTTTAAATATTGTATTTCTTTCTTGCCCCCCCCCCCCCTCCCCCCCCCCCCCCCCCTCCCCCCCCCCTTTTTTTTTTTTAACCAAGCAGCATCAGTGGGCAGTTTGAAAGCAAATGGTCACAGTGGCCAGTGATGACTGGAACCTCCATAGAGAAGACGACTCCCTCCTCTGCAAAGGCGTCCCTGTACAGAATAGCTTCCTCGGCACTGGGGTTTCCACCAGCTTGAACTGACACCAGAGGTTGTGATCTAGAGGGCATGCCCATGGATATATCTATATATCTATATCTATATCTATATATATATATATATATATATATATATATATATATATATATATACTACATTCTCACTCTCCTCTTACCATCTGCTACTAACACGGTGCGGTGGTGGTTTAGAATTGACAGGGGAAATGTTGAGTCTCGGCAACAACAACAGAATTCAGATACAGATGCACTCTCTGAGCCTGGACTGCCTTCTGCGGTCACTGATCAGTAAGTACTTTGTAACAGGGCTGGGTACCAGACATTGTAACAGGGCTGGGTACCAGACATTGTAACAGGGCTGGGTACCAGACATTGTAACAGTGCTGGGTACCAGACTGTGACTATGTAACAGTGCTGGGTACTAGACATTGTAACAGGGCTGGGTACCAGACATTGTAACAGTGCTGGGTACCAGACTGTGACTATGTAACAGTGCTGGGTACTAGACATTGTAACAGTGCTGGGTACCAGACATTGTAACAGGGCTGGGTACCAGACATTGTAACAGTGCTGGGTACCAGACTGTGACTATGTAACAGTGCTGGGTACTAGACATTGTAACAGTGCTGGGTACCAGACATTGTAATAGGGCTGGGTACCAGACATTGTAACAGTGCTGGGTACCAGACTTTGTAACAGTGCTGGGTACCAGACATTGTAACAGTGCTGGGTACCAGACTATGACTATGTAACAGTGCTGGGTACCAGACTTTGTAACAGTGCTGGGTTCCAGACTATGATGATGTAACAGTGCTGGGTACTAGACATTGTAACAGTGCTGGGTACCAGACATTGTAACAGGACTGGGTACCAGACATTGTAACAGTGTTGGGTACCAGACTTTGTAGCAGTGCTGGGTACCAGTACCGAGGCAACTGGTGGGCCAGCAATGCTGCATGGCACTGCCTTGCTGTAACAGGCAAAATGATGTTGGTCATGCATGGCTTTAGCGGAGACTGTAGTGACTGATGCAAGCCAAGGAGACCAGTGATCTTGTCCAGAACTGGCAACAAACCATTCCAAAACAAAGTCCTCCCTTGATGTAGAGCTGCTCAGGTGTATCAGCCAAGAGATTTCTCCCATGCTGAGGAAGTCTTCCACTTGCTCCGTGGTTTTCTTTCGTTAGTGTTGGGCTGACGATCCTCTCACTGTTACGCGCCAGTGGTCGCTGATGAGCTACTCAGGTATCGAAACATGTCTGATCTCAGCGACCAAGATAACTATGGTCCTGACCAGGATCAGATTTTTAATAACTGCACCGTGTTGAGGAGCAAAATCTGAACTGTCTCTGAGAGGGACTGATGCACCCAGCTGGCTCTTTATGAAGGGAGTAGGCTTTTCGTCCGCTTTAATTCTTGGTTTTGATCTTAGTCTGTTGTTCTTCCAAGCCTAAATATATAGCTGCAACAATGACTGGCCAACTTAGCTGCAGACTGCCTCGTATTGTGGCACTGGGCACGTCCGGGGTTTTAACGAAGCTCCAGTAAGCCGCAGTTGATCTCCGCTAAGCTAGCAAGGTGGTGCTGGGTATATCTGGGCAGTTCAAGCTACCAGAGCTCAGGAGCTGTGTGAAAGTTGAGGTGATCACCCTGGGCTTCCTGTCCCTAACAACCCGCACAGGCTCTGTGGATGTAAAGCAACACTGAGTTGGTCAAACAGGGCTCAGGAGCTGTGTGAAAGTGGAGATGGCCGTCCTGGGCTCCCCTCCCCGTCCCTAATAGTCCTTATGGTCTCCGTGGACGTAAAGCAGCATTTTGAAGTGTAGTAATTCAGAGCTCAGGAGCTGTGTGAAAGTGGAGGTGGCCGTCCTGGGCTCCCCATCCCTAATAGTCCTTGTGGTCTCTGTGGCTGAAAAGCAACATCGAACTGAACTGAACTCAGCCTAGCAAAGTTGCTCACTACTTGCTTGTGTTTTTTTTGTTTTTTTCAACACTGCGATCCAAACTTTGACTTCGGTATATTCCAAAGGTATGAATTTCATGCCACTGACATTTGTTCATCACTGACAATAATGCAATGTCTCTGGCTGTTTGTAATGGATATTTTGACATGTAGATGCTTTCATACATTCCTTTTCCATGAGCCCCTTCTGTTCTACTTTTCCCACTGGAACTACTGCATTGTGCCCAGAACTGTGAACCAGTCCTTTACTTGGAACTGGTGATCTGTGTTTGGAACTGGTGTGGAAAAATGTGTGATATCATCCCGACGTGACCCTGTGCGGTTGACAGACTGTTAAATCCAAGAAGTACGTTAACTGTTGGAATTGATGCTAGTGATGCTGTTGCCCTGATGTGACTTACATGACCGACTGGGCATTAACCATTGTCTTGCTGCAGGAACTGTGGCAGGTTTACAACAACGAGAACAAAAATTACAGTCAAGTATTATAATTGTTAAAAAAACAACAACAACATTTAGCTAGACTAATTTGTAGAGAACAAAACTCAAAAGTCATTTGGTAGAAATCTACCCCATTTTAAAGATGAGTGTCTGTCGTTTCAAAGTAATGCAGTAGTAGTACTAAGAGTTTTATGTGAAATAAAAGTATACAGGATACCCTGGGTACTGATGCATGTTAACATGTCTATATGGTTGCAAAAGTTCAGACGTGTCCGTTGGTACTTGTGGTACAGATGTGTGTACCTCTGTGGTACTTGGATCCCAAGAAGGGAGTCTGGCAATGCCTGATGTCTCTGCCTTGTCTGGAATCTCTGGGCTGTCATTTAAGTCCATTTTTCTACAGTACAGTATAATACAGCACAACAATACTTATTACTCCCTAAAAATGAAATCTGGTTATCTGCCATTGACAAATACTTAATAAAAACAAGTTAAAAAAAAGATTAAAAAAAGGAAAGGTAAATACATACACAGTTTCCACTCACAATCACAATGGTACCAACCTCATTCACATAAATGCTGTTACACGCTTACTTGAATCTTAATCCTTCTTAATTTAATCTTAATCCCTTTCCTCTCTTGTTCTTCTGCCTTATCCAGTGGCTTTTTCATTCCTGTCCGTTTTCTGCCATTCTCTGATTTCTCAGTTTTATTCCAGAAAAATCTTCAATATTTTTTGTCAAGAGATGTGCTTTTTTTGTATGGATCTTGTTGAGCTGCTAGATCAACAGTAGTCTGTTGATAGTATGTGCAGCTTGCTCCCATATGACACTAATATTTGTCACTATGCATTTTTGTGATATTTTTGTTTTGTTTCTGTCCATTTCTTAAAAAGAAAAAGTAAAAGAAAAAAAGAAGAAGAAAAACACAGGAAAGAAAGAAAAACAACAACTTTTCTTTAATCTGCTATCAATAAATCAGATGGACTTATCAATACCAGCATGCCCGAGCCTAATTTGCATTTTTAATAGGGCAGTGTCAAAGGGACTGACATTTTTAAAGCTTATGTTTGATTTTTGTGCATGGTCAATTTGTCTTATATTGTGCTTGAACCAATTTTGTAGATTTGACTTGAGTATAGTTTTACACTTGAGAAGAGTTTTGAAATGTGTATTTGAGTTTGATTGCTCTGTGGTGATGTGCAAGTGTTTGACACTATGTAACTATGGTACAGCACTTGTGGTGGTGAGACACAGATCTGGTGGTGAGACTTAGGTATTTGTATGATACAGAGTTGCAAGTGTTTGACACTATGTAACTATGGTACAGCACTTGTGGTGGTGAGACACAGATCTGGTGGTGAGACTTAGGTATTTGTATGATACAGAGTTGCAAGTGTTTGACGCTATGTAACTATGGTACAGCACTTGTGGTGGTGAGACACAGATCTGGTGGTGAGACTTAGGTATTTGTATGATACAGAGTTGCAAGTGTTTGACACTATGTAACTATGGTACAGCACTTGTGGTGGTGAGACACAGATCTGGTGGTGAGACTTAGGTATTTGTATGATACAGAGTTGCAAGTGTTTGACACTATGTAACTATGGTACAGCACTTGTGGTGGTGAGACACAGATCTGGTGGTGAGACTTAGGTATTTGTATGATACAGAGTTGCAAGTGTTTGACACTATGTAACTATGGTACAGCACTTGTGGTGGTGAGACACAGATCTGGTGGTGAGACTTAGGTATTTGTATGATACAGAGTTGCAAGTGTTTGACACTATGTAACTATGGTACAGCACTTGTGGTGGTGAGACACAGATCTGGTGGTGAGACTTAGGTATTTGTATGATACAGAGTTGCAAGTGTTTGACGCTATGTAACTATGGTACAGCACTTGTGGTGGTGAGACACAGATCTGGTGGTGAGACTTAGGTATTTGTATGATACAGAGTTGCAAGTGTTTGACACTATGTAACTATGGTACAGCACTTGTGGTGGTGAGACACAGATCTGGTGGTGAGACTTAGGTATTTGTATGATACAGAGTTGCAAGTGTTTGACACTATGTAACTATGGTACAGCACTTGTGGTGGTGAGACACAGATCTGGTGGTGAGACTTAGGTATTTGTATGATACAGAGTTGCAAGTGTTTGACACTATGTAACTATGGTACAGCACTTGTGGTGGTGAGACACAGATCTGGTGGTGAGACTTAGGTATTTGTATGATACAGAGTTGCAAGTGTTTGACACTATGTAACTATGGTACAGCACTTGTGGTGGTGAGACACAGATCTGGTGGTGAGACTTAGGTATTTGTATGATACAGAGTTGCAAGTGTTTGACACTATGTAACTATGGTACAGTACTTGTGGTGGTGAGACACAGATCTGGTGGTGAGACTTAGGTATTTGTATGATACAGAGTTGCAAGTGTTTGACGCTATGTTCCTTTGGTACAGTACTTGTGGTGGTGAGACACAGATCTTTGTATGATACAGATTTGCAAGTGCTTCACACTATGTAACTATGGTACAGTACTTGTAGTAGTGATATGTAGGTCTTTGTATGATATGGATTTGCAAGTGTTTCACACTATGTAACTATGGTACAGTACTTGTAGTCGTGATATATAGTTCTTTGCATGATATGGATTTGCAAGTGCTTCACAATATGTAACTATGGTACAGTACTTGTAGTAGTGATATGTAGGTCTTTGTATGATATGGATTTGCAAGTGTTTTACATCTCACGGGGCCTAACATTGTATTGATTGTTGTCACGATTCTGTGGATCCTGGGTAGTAAGTGGCCAAAGTCCCAGTGTCAGCATTTTTAGATGAACATAAATAACCCTTTTAAAAAAATCTTCGCATCTAATTTAGTGTGTTATGTATGATTTATTTGCCTGTGGGTACTTTCCTTTTTTGTGTCTGTGTGTAAAATCATAGTATAGCAGGAATTTAAGCCTGGTAACAAATACGCAGTGAAAATAACATGTTACACACACACACATATATATATATATATATATATATATATATATATATATATATATATATATATATATATATATATATATACACTGCTCCAACCCCATACATTTGTCACTGGGGAAAAAAGAAGGGAAAAAAAACAAGAATCAAGATTGGTATGACAAAATACATTTCTATTATCTCTCTCTCTCTTTCTCTGTGACATTGGGGTGCAAAGTCCGTTACTAAAACATATCAACTTTGACACCAGCCAGACCAGATGATCTGCATGCTGTTAGTGAGTTTGATGTGAAAACTACCCTCCAGTATAAATGAGTATGACCTGAGTGACCATGGCAACCAATTGCTGTCTGTGTTGGACAAACCATTTAGCACACTTTTTCTTCAAAGGGTGAACTGTCAAAGCTTGTTCTGTGGGCACATAGGCTGATACTTTTTTCTTTTTTTTTGTCTATGGATATGATTATTATCTACAGGCCTGTTGTCACCCAGTGCCAGAGATACTTGCCAACATTCACAATGTTTGCAAAGACATCACCTTGGTGATGCCAGTTAATAATGTTACATGCAAATATATAGTCAGTTGTTCAGGACTGCATAAAAAACAAAACCTTATGCAATGATGTGTGAAATGATTGCCAAAGACCAATGTAGAAGTCGCAGAGTTTTTGTTTTGTTACTTAACATGTGCAGTGTCATGCTTCGTTGTGTTTGGTGTACGCAAATTCCTGAAAATGTTTGCAACCCCTTTTTTCCTTTTCTCTCTCGTTTCTTGATTGGTGTAGATTTTTACATGCATACACAATAACAGTACTTAAAGTTTTGCTTCAGTTTTATATCTGAACATTTGCTGCGGTACTTGGTTATTACAACAAATGTAAAATAAGATTAATTTCTGTCACCTGTATTTTTCTGTATCCTTTGTGAGGGTTTCGAGGGGGGGGGGGGGGGGGGGGGGTAAAAGCTTGCCTTTAATTTTGTTTTTTTGCTCAGTTTATTCACAGAATGGAAATATACTTTTTGTTGTGTGAATCTTTTTTGAGATGTTGTTTTGTAATGAAGTTGTTTTTTGCGGTTTTGTTGGTTTTCAACATAAAACAGAACACAGGGTCTTTTGTTATTAGGGTATGGAATTTTTAAAATGTTTATTTGTTATTGTTTATAATGTTAAGCTGAATCATATTTTGATCCAACCTAAGTTTTATTAGCACATGAACAAGGCAAATCATATAAAGTATCATCCATGACTACTTAAAACCGCATAACTGAACATTTCAAATTTTGAGAGACAATTTTAAAAAAAGAAAAGAATTCGTCATTCATTTGACTGCATGAAATGTTTTGACTTGAGCATTTTTACTGATTCAGGAATGTTGTGATGAATATTGTTTGTTGAAAAAGATGTCAATAACTACTGTTGTCTGTTAAGAAAAAGGTGAGTTAAGTGGTTTCCCCATGTGTGTTTTGTCTCAAATGACAACTTACAAAATTTTGAACTTATATATGTTTGACAATGCAACACTGATGGCTTAAAACCTCGTAACTCAGTGTTTGAGGCTGGCACCATGACGTTGACTGAAAGTTGAAGGTGGTTACAGACAAATGTGTTCCATTAAAAACTTTAAAGTCTGAATAGATCTTAGTTTTCATTGCAAACCTGGAATGGAAAACATGCAACTCAGCATGGTTTTAAAATTTTTAATTTTTTTTTATATATATCATGATTTGTCTTCCTATTTACACTGCTTATTTTTAATGGGCCTTTTTTGTTTGTTTTGTTTTTGGTAACAGTATTATTTAGAGCTTGGAGGTGTTCACAGAAGTTAAATAAATAATAAATGACGTTTTCGAAAATCACAGTCACCTTCAAAACTGATCGAGTTACAAGGTTTTAATCAGCAACTGATGGTATCAAGACCTCTTGGTCTGTGTATACAGTGTTTCACAATTTTTACTGAAGTATGCTTGTGTATGAGTACTGTGTTGTGTTTGAGCATTGTAACATAATCCAATGTTTTGTTGCAGGGCCTCACAAGTGATGAAAACAGAGTAAACTTTGATTTGTAGTCATTTCAGTAGAGCCTGGGTTGTGATTCAGTCTTTATTTTGTTTACTTGCTTTGTATATTTTAAAGTGCTTTTTTGTGCGCGATTCTCCTTTTGCCTGCGTTTTGGTGGAAGGCTTGAATTTGTGGGGTGGGCATACATCATTTGCTTTTGTGGTTCATTTCTTCAAGTGACGTATCTGAACACTGTGATTTGCATGTGTGTGCGGTTCATGCGTTGCCGAAATAATCTGTGGTTTTATGCGGAATGTGTTTGTCTTGGTTAGTGGCATTTTTCTTGTGAACAAGGGTTGTGGGGGAAGGTTGGAGAAATCATTCCCCACCTGCGCTGTTTTATTTGACTGCGGAGATGAGCTGGTGCACACCAGTTCCACTCTGTTAGGCCAGGGACCAGTCCGCAGTGAGCGGCGGCAAGTGAATGAACGTTCTCAGAGGAGTTGTGTGTGAGCTTGTTTCCCAGATGGGTTTCTGCACTATGTCCGGACAGTGTGAGCTTGTTTCCCTGATGGGTTTCTGCACTATGTCCGGACAGTGTGAGCTTGTTTCCCTGATGGGTTTCTGCACTATGTCCGGACAGTGTGAGCTTGTTTCCCTGATGGGTTTCTGCACTATGTCTGGACAGTGTGAGCTTGTTTCCCTGATGGGTTTCTGCACTATGTCCGGACAGTGTGAGCTTGTTTCCCTGATGGGTTTCTGCACTTTGTCTGGACAGTGTGAGCTTGTTTCCCTGACAGGTTTCTGCACTATGTCTGGACAGTGTGAGCTTGTTTCCCTGATGGGTTTCTGCACTATGTCTGGACAGTGTGAACTTGTTTCCCTGATGGGTTTCTGTACTATGGACAGCGTAGTCAGTCCACTCGGACTTCACTTGCTTCTTGATTGCTCATTGTCAAAGGACTTCATACATGTGTGCACATGTTAACATCAATCCTAGATTGAGTCAGATTTATTTTTTTACACACATTTTTAGGATTGTTGAATCATGCTTACAGGGTGGTATGCTTAAATGCATTAAAAAAATAAAAATAAAATAAATCTGAAACAGAATGACTGCTAGCGTTCTAAAACAAGATTTGTGTGTCCGTGTTAAATAAGCATTTATTTGAACCTTTTTGTGTTTGGATGTTAAATATATTGATTCATTTCACCCAAATGTACTGACGGTTCAGAGGAGCACCCCGCAGGGAGGGCAGAAGGCAGGCAAGCATCTGTGCTTTCCTCTGGGAAAAATAACCATTCCGACAACATTGAGGTCTCTTCATTTATTTGCAGTGTCTCTGGCAAAATACCCACATTGAACATTGCTAGGTCTGTTCTTGGAATTTACAGTTCCAGTGTCCCTGGAAAAATATGCATTCTGGACGTTTTTGGCCTCTTTTTGGAATTACAACGTCTCTGAATATTTCATGGGCTTTTGAGGCTTCTCTTTGTAGCTAAAGCATTTGAACGACTTGCACAGAATAGAATGTGTATGTGTTACATTTTAAACTTGAATGGGAATCACAGTTTGGTGGTGTGGACATAAGCAGATTTGCCTGAGAAAATTGAATACCTATACTAGTAGGCAGATCAGTCTGATAGAATTGAATACCTATACTAATAGGCAGATCAGCCTGAGAGAATTGAATACGTATACTACACAAAAAGGCGCAAAATGGGAGCATTTCACCCATTGATGTGATGTTTTCTGCTGTGTGCCATCCGAGTTGGGGAGCAACTACAAATAAAAGGTGCTTGCTATGTATACTTCACATTTTGATCCCCCCCACCTCCCCCCTACACACACACACACACACACACACACACAACCTCCCCCAACTAAACCTTCATATACTCTGGGTAAAAACAGACATAACTGTTGATGTGTACATAATACCTACTTTACATTTGTTTTATTTCACTGCGCTGTGCCATGAGTCCAATTACAGACACAGTGTTATTGGTC
The DNA here is from genome assembly GCA_018857735.1 of Alviniconcha marisindica. NCBI lineage: Eukaryota > Metazoa > Mollusca > Gastropoda > Provannidae > Alviniconcha > Alviniconcha marisindica. Next base: position 731,896 of record JABMCL010003081.1, read on the forward strand.
TCACAAATCATCGGTTGTGGATCAAGGCTGGAAGGAGGATTCTTTGAGATTGTATTGCCAGCATATCTAGTGACTTGGGACGTAGTGATTACAGCTAGTGTAAGCCAGCTGTAGCATTCACAAAACTGACAGCACCTCACAAGTGTGATGGCCTTTTGTTTTGCCTGAATGAACTAAGCAAAACAAAATCATGTTTTTGGCAATAGACCAAGTGCTCTCTGATCAACCTGAGATCAGAAACAAATATTCATGCTAGAATAGGAGAAATCCTACATTTTTGTACTTCAGAAATCAAGTTCAAAATATATTAACCCCTATCATTCTAGATTGGATCCCAGATCTTTTTTTGTTCCGTGTTGGTGGCCAAATGGCTTGCTGTTGTGGTGTTTAATTTCAACTCTAGGCTCATTTAGCCGCATCTTGGTGAGCTTTGTTGGCAAATCTACAGCACAGTGCAGTGGTCAAGTTCCCTTTCTTGTGAAAGAGAGATAGAGGAGTCTGGTAATCTGTAAGTTAAACAGAATGGTTGACAATACTGGCATGTCCTAGCCTTGGCTTGTATGCTTTTTTTTTTTTTAACAAGGGCTGTGTTGAAGGGACTAACTCCTCAAACATTTGCATCTATGTTTGTGTGTAGGTTTTGTTTTATATTTGTGTTTGGATTGATCTTGTGGATTTGTCTTAAGAAAACAAAGGGTATCCATATAGTTTTTATGAGAAGTTTTGAAATGTGCATTTGCTTATGACAGAGTTGAATTATCCCAAGGTGACCCTTGTGCAGGAAATTGAAAGCCAATCACTGACTGTGGGGCCTGGGTAGCATGGTGCCACTAGCACCACATGAAATCAGGGTCTTCGTGATCAAGGCCACTAAATTGAGCCATCTTTGCAAACAGGTATACCTGAAAACCAGTCTTGTGTGGTCCCATTTGTCGCACAATTTAGATTTGTGTTGGAATATACTTGGTGTTGCAAGTGCCTAGTTATTTTTTGCGTCTTGTTTAATGTTTGCATTTTGTCCCATGTGTGCCATTTAAACTATTTGGATGGATTTGTTGCTGTGCTTTGGTTTATGGGACACACGTGGTGGCCCTCTTTGGGCTTTGCATGTTGAAGAGTTGTAACATACCTGAAGCTGCTTGGGTGATTGACAGCCAGGTAGGCGTGGGAGTCTGGGGGTTCAGAGGAAAACAGGGCAGGCACAGTTCCTTTGTAGGTACACGTTTCATTGGAAACTCGCTCAAATCACTGTTGTTACTATGTGTGTTTTACCATTCGTCTATGTGATCAATGAAGTGCATCATGCACTATTGCCTATGTTCTTTTGACATGTTCACATCTTGTGGGGCCAGAGCACATTTTTTTTGGCCTTTTATGTACGGTTTCTTGCACCATTTTGGGGGATTCTTGTTGATTTGATGTTCAACAGAGTATCAGAATAAGGGCGAAATGAATGTTAACCCCTTCACTTACATGCTTGTCGTGTGGTCACTCAAAAAACGACCAGCAAAAGTGCCAAACTTGATTAACCCCCCGTGCCCCCTCCACCCCCCCCCCTCCCCAGTGCACAAGCCTGTCAAAGGGCTTCTATCAGAATGCACAGTATTGAAAATAGATTTATTATGGGACTATCCAATATACTGTTTGCAAGTGTGCATGTGTATTTCAGCCCAGAAATCTTTCAGGCTGGGGCAGTGAAGGGGTTAATAATGGGGTCTGTATACAGTGCCCTGTCTGATGAGGACTTGATAAAAGAAATTGTGTATTCACACCAGACACTATGCAAGTGTGTGGTGCATGAATCTAGAAAGGAAACCAAAGTACCTGAACACTACTCAGGCAAGCATGCCGACACACTCGCTGACAAAATTAATTTTGTAGATCTGTGAAGCAAGTGGGTTTTGAAGGTAGAAAGTTGCATACTTACAAGTATACTTACAAGTATACTCTATCTACAAGTCAGTTTTTGGCGTTTTGATTGATGAAGTAAAGTTTTTGCATAGTGATTTAACACACCATGCAACCAACTGGTTTCCCTGTGCTTAGTGTTCCTGGTTCGCCTCAGATTATGGAGTGTATTGTTGCGACTTCAAAACCAGTGGCATGACCGACTTTCATCAGTTAGTATCTGTAGCATTAACAAGTTTTTATTATTTTGTCTGTGTGTGTGGTCCAGCTGACAGAATCTTAGTTTTTTTGCCCCATAAGTATTTAAATTGGACCCTAAGCAAAGTGTCACAGGCCCTTTTATAATGAGTGGACAACAGCAAAAAAGACTCACTAGTTTTTTTCCCACTCTATTTCTGGTCCCATTATGCTGCCATCTTGTGCCCAGCGGTCTGCATCAGTGATGTCACGAACAAGGCCGACGTGTGGCAAGGTCAGCAAATATGCCAGCTATGACGAGCCAACCTTCTTCATCTCCTCTCAGAAGGGCAAATCAATTTGGCGGTACCCGGATTTCACATCTGATGCAAAAAGGTTTTTTACTTCTTTTGTACAAAACTGGGGGTATTTTGCAGCACATTGTGACAATGTTGTAGAGATAATCCTGACTGGTGGTTATACAGTTACTATATTTTTTAGTTTGTCATGTGCTTGAAGCGGGGTACCTTTAGCACAGCAAAAACCACCACTGCCAGGTATGTATGTAACACTGACCAGTCAAAAGCATTCCATTGTAATCAGCTGTTATGCTTATGCAAGTTTTTTCATGGAGGGATTGTGGATGCAAGTTTTTTCATGGAGGGATTGTGGAACTTGTTTTTAGCTGTGTGTAAATAAAATACTGTTTTTTTCACAAATTTACCCTGTGTGTGCATGTGTGTGTGTGCGTGCAAACACGTTTGCATGTGTGAACATACAAAAACAGTACTCTTCATGTGTGGATGTATTTTTTATTTAGAGAATGACACCTCACTGAATCTACAAAACCATCTCTGTAAAACTGTATGATAAATGAAATGATAATCGCACCAAACACAACACTCTCATCTCACCTTATGATAAAACTTGCCAGAGAATACCGAGGGTGTCTGCGATGAAACAGATTTCACAGCATTCTCTCAGTCACACATATATACAAGACAATGATGCCAGTACCTGCCATAAATTATCTTTAAAATGAACTTTGAAGAACAATGCCACTAAAACACAACTTGACATTAATTTGATGAAATTTCTGGCATGCAGCACTGAAGTCTGTCTTCACACAAAGAGGTTGGAAATGTAATGACACTCTGTGGTTCATGCATCAGCCAGCGAGTGAATGACATGTGGTGGTCCAGTATTGATGACATAAATGAGCAGTGAAGGTGAAATCAGAGATCTGTTTCTAAGCATGACTGAAATGCGCCGTTTGTAATTAAACCAATGTTGTGCTCCATAGGGTGACAGTAATGAGCCATGAATGTGTAACCAAACCAGACCGCTGTGTTCCTACAGGTGACTGAAATGAGCCATGAACGTGTCATCAAACCGTGACTGAAATAGGCCATGAAGGCGTGAATGACTGTGATCAGACCAGACATGTGTTCCCAAGGTTGACAGAAATGAGCCAAGGTGTGGTCACACCAGACTGTGTTCCCAAGTGAAACACATGACCCACAAAGATGCAGTCAAACTTACACGTGTTCCACAGGGTAGCAGAAATGAGCCATAACTATGAAGTTGAAACTGAACTAGATTCTCATGCTCCCCAGGGAGATGGTAGCTGTGAAGGGGTCCAGTCAAATCAGGCAATTGTGTTTCCATGGGCAACAGAAAATGAGCCATGAAGGTCTCATCAAACCAGACAAAGGAATGACCAAGGATGCTTGCTAAAGGTAACCATCAACAGGTATGGGGACCTACACACAGTTACCAGATCTGCTGGTAGCTCCTGTTATCAAACATGGGTCATGTTTAAGTTTGCACTGTGCTCCGACTATCCCCCTCCACTCACTCTGTCCCACATTCCACGACACTGTCGCTGCCAACTGACCAAAGGTCAGCTACTTCAGTTGTAGGGCAGTCTCCAAAGATCACACAGCTGTCGTATGCTTGCAGAAGCCTGGCTGCATCTCAGTCACCGAGTCGGACTCTACTTAACCCAACCCTTACTTTAGAGGACACGTACTGCTCACCACATGTCATGCTTTCCACATTAAAGTCAACCGTAACCTGGTACAAGAAAATCAGCTGTATCTTTGTGGTATGGCCACCAAAGCCGAGTTGACTGCAGCGTGAAAGTAACAGTAAGGAAGGGGAGCTTTTAATACCCAACAATAATGCCATCGGCTGACAAGGTACGATGGAAGGATGATAGAGGTGGGGTGGCGGCTGGGGAGGGGAGGAGGGGGCAGAAGGGAGTAGTGCGTTATTTTGCATTGCGTCGCGAGGGCTCTGAAGCTGTGGGCGGAGGGGGAGGCCCCTTGCGGTCCAGCTCCTCGATGTGCATCATGAGAATTTTGCGTCGGTCATCCGGAACACACTCCAGAGTCAGATACCGCTTGTCGTTCTGAAACACCAGCCATTTTCATATTATGGACACATACATACACATCTTAAAGCTGGTATACATACACATGTTTTTAACAATCGTACAGTTTTCAGTTTCAAGAGATAACTGCAAGATCAATAAAACTTCCACTGCACCTTTCTGATTAAAGCTTTGGTCAAGGTTGCTAAAAGTAAAAATGACCACAAATTTTTTAATGACAAGAGCCCAATGCATACTGTAATCCCCAAGCAAAGTCTAAAGACGGCATCAGCATATATAAAGCAAAATGCCTGTGCAGAATGTGAACATGCTTTGGCGAGTAATTCTGTATTTCACCAACAGTACAGACCCCCTGTCCTGAAGAATGCAAGCCTTTTGACAGCCTTTCTCTTGTCAGGGAGGGCAGCTGATGGCACTCTGGCCACGAGGGGCAAACGCTGTGCACAATAGCCTCCAGCAGGTTACGGTTACACTAACCTCCAGAATCTTTTGGATTTCCTCAAGGTGAATCTCGTTCTCTTCAATCAGCTTCTTTGTTCTGAAACAGAGAGGAAAAGCACCTTTTATTATGGGGCTGCTTTGCAGTAAGGACTGTTGGCAAGTACCATCTATTTACTTTAACACAAAATGCACTGGAACATCAGCACGACTTCACCAGAGAACTTCATCTTACAAAATTATGAATAATAATGATAACTCTCATAAATACAGAGTTACACCATGACACTGTACTGCTACATAATCAGACGTACATGATCCTAAATAGAAAGAAACAATAAAATTCAACATGGTGCAATGGGTAAGTACAGAACCGCTGCGTGGACCACCACAAACCTAAAAGCTGACAATACACAGAACTGGATTTGATCCTCTTTGAGCAATGCAAAGAAGTACTCTCTCTCTCACACAACACACACCCACCCACCACACACACATGACAGTTTACTCACTTGAATGTAATGGCCTTAGTTTCTTTTAACAGCTCACGGAATTCTGTCTTGGCATTGACAAACTTCTCACTCATGTACTCTGAGTATACTTTTTCCCGCTTCTGCAACAATGACAGTCACAAGCAAATCAGCAGGCATATTTATTTGAAAGTGTCAATATAGTCACCAAAGGTGCCATAATCTAGCCTCAAACCCAAACAGACCTCACTAGTATCATAAAGTTATAACTGTATTCCTCTTTATGAACATCAGTTCATAAGATTAGCTAAAAAAATCTTATCTCCAGACTCGATGGCTATCAACTTATTATTTTCTTTTTTACAAAATGTTACCTGCACAACAAGCCTGTGTACATCGACATATATTGTCCCTTCAAATGAACCTGGAGTCTTAGGCTCCAGCTACCTGGAACCAAATCCCTGTTTTGGCCGTCAGTTTGATCAACTCTTACTTAAAAACCTTTTTCTTTTCGCAAACCTTTTCATCGGTTCCTGCCCTCAGAGAGGTTTGTGTGTGTGTGTGTGTGTGTGTGTGTGTGTGTGTGTGAGAGAGAGAGAGAGAGAGAGAGAGAGAGAGAGAGAGAGAGAGAGAGAGAGAGAGAGAGAGTGTGTGTGTGTGTGTGTGTGTGAGAGAGAGAGAGAGAGAGAGAGAGAGAGAGAGTGTGTGTGTGTGTGTGTGTGTGTGTGTGTGTGTGTGTGTGTGTGTGTGCGTCTGATGCATGTGAATCTTTGATGTTTAAAGACAGTTAGGATAAAAAGAATTTGTAGGCAGTTTAGGCTATCACAAGTTAGGCACATTAAGTACCCATTCTTCTTCTTCAGAAGACTACAAGCACAAATGCCAGGAAAAGCTTCCTGTTGTCATTTGACAGGGCAAGTGGAGTGTCAAATCTGCTGGATGGCAGAACTCAACTTTACAGTTGTGTGGAAAAAGAGAAGAAGAAAAAAGAGGGGAGAAAGGGTTTGTGGTGACAGGGGAGAGAACTGCACTGACCCTGTCGCTGGAGGAGAACTTGGAGTAACGCGGGTCGTCCTTGATCATCTTCTTCACCTCCTTCCATGTGGAGGTCAGAGAAATCTGTCACAACAAACCAGGCAATGTCCTTAACATCTTGCAGTACTCACAGAGATTCCATGCCCAGTCTCCCATCCTTACCATCCCATCAAGTTCTGCATGATCTGACCACCCTGTGGTGTGCTGTGTTGACTGGACAGATGCATAATGATTCCAGTCCCAATTGCAGCATTCAGATGAATGCAATTTGCCTCACTGAACTGCAGCATTCAGATGAATGCTATTAGCTTCACTGAACTGCAGCATTCAGATGAATGCGATTTGCCGTCACTTAATTGCAGCCAATTATGCCTTTGCTTGGTATCCCCTTTAACTTCCCATTTCCACCAGTGCCCACCAGCAGGCAGCTGGTGCCATGGGTGACAGAAACGAGCCATGTGTAATCAAACCACTGTTGTGCTCCTAAGGGTGACAGCAGTGAGCCACACATGTGTAACCGAACCAGACCATTGCGTTCCTGAAGGTGACAGAAATGAGCCATGACCGTGCTATCAAACCAGACCGATGTGTTCAGGCCAACCTGCGCCTTCACTCGCGACCCCCTTCAACTTCCCACGTCCACACCACTACCAGTCCCCACCAGGGGGCAGCACGGGCTGTGCCTTACCTCGGTCTCATCGAGCAGCTTGTGGAACATGTCCTTGTTCCTCTTGGTCAGTCCCTCAATGTGGCTGTCAAACAGCTTCTCCTTCTCCTCCTTGTCCAGCTGCTCCGTCAGGTCCCAGCGGTGGTCCTTGCGCAGCTGCTTGCGGGTCTCGCGCCACCCCAGCTCTGTGGTGCGCACCTGTTGGGGCAGACAGAGGGTGAGCTTGTACCCGACACTGTGCTGTCACCACCACAACGGTTCTGCTTTCACATGGGCAGCTGTGTGGGGCACTTCAGCATTTCATCAGCTTGCTCTCTCCCATTTCCTTGGAGTCTGGTCCCTATCAGAACCTTTTCAGACAGCTACCCATGAAATAATTTTGGTTGTGTGTCTTGGTAGGGGTTATGGAGGCGGGATCCCAACTTTTGAAGAAAAGCCACGCCCAAGTAGATGACTACTGAAGTAGCTACACATGGGTACTCATCGCAGGGGGGGGACCTCACAAACAGTTGGTGATCTGGGAGATTTTATATGCGACATGGCTGGCCGACTTACCAGATCGGCCAGAAGAGCGTTGAAGTGCTGAATGGCCTCGTCTTTCTTGTGCTGCTCGCGCTCCTTGTCACGCTCCCTGAGAGATGTGGACAGGGTTCGCTGCACTTCCTCCTCGCGCTTCTTGATGCTGGCTTCAATACGCTCCTGCTTCTCACGGTCCTTGCGCTCCTCATCTTCAGAATCCTGCAGAGCCATTGGTTGATAGGCAAAAAACTCTTCGTTAATATTCCTCCCTGTCAAGGTTCATATAGGTTGTGGCACATAACATCTAAAGATGTTTCAATGACTTTCAGGTGCAAATCTTGATTATATTTAAGGACTTTATTGTTAAAATGCAACCAAGAAAAGAAACAACTACCCTAAGAAACACCAAGAACAAAGCACTATTTGACTGAAGTAGGACAAGCAAGACAGTAATAGCATGGGTAAGTCAGGAAAAGCTGTATTGTTCAGTCAAAGATCTGTGCATCAGAAACAGCAGTCATAAGCAAATGCACACGTCTCATACATAAATTCTTTCTTAAGTCAATCCACAAGACCAATCCCAACACAAACATAAAACAAAACATACATACACAAACATCAAACACAAATTTTCAAAGAGTTAGTCCCTTTAACATTACCCCTGTTAAAAGGGCACATAAGGCTGGGATATGCTGGTATCATTAACCATTCCATCTGATTTACTGGCACCAGATTAAAGAAAACTAAAAAAAGAAAGAATGGACAAAAACAATTTATTTTATATAAATGCAAGACAAATACCAGTGCCATGCGGTAGCAAGCTGCACAGCTCACCTTCCAACTATCATCTCCTAGCTGTTCAACAAGAGCCATACAAACAAAAAGGCTAACTCTTAATCAAAAATGTTTGAGAATTTTCTGGAAAGAAAGTCAGAGGAATGGACCATGAGCAGATGACAGAAAGAGCAAGAGGACTAGGCAGAAAAACAAGACTGGTGATAGGAAAGGGGAATCAAATGACAGCCCTGAAACTCCAGACTGGGAAGAAAAAACAACAACATTAGACATCATTGCCTCCCTTCAGGAAAGAGGTGGATGGAAGGCAGGCAGTGTGCTATCAGAGTGAAGGCAGCAAGTGTGCTATCAGAGTGTAGGCAGGCAGTGTGCTATCAGAGTGAAGGCAGGCAATGTGCTATCAGAGTGAAGGAAGGCAATAGGTGTGCTATCAGAGTGAAGGCAGTAAGTGTGCTATCAGAGTGAAGGAAGGCAATAAGTGTGCTATCAGAGTGAAGGAAGGCAGTAAGTGTGCTATCAGAGTGAAGGAAGGCAATAAGTGTGCTATCAGAGTGAAAGAAGGCAGTAAGTGTGCTATCAGAGTGAAAGAAGGCAGCAAGTGTGCTATCAGAGTGAAGGCAGTAAGTGTGCTATCAGAGTGAAGGAAGGCAATAAGTGTGCTATCAGAGAGAAAGAAGGCAGTAAGTGTGCTATCAGAGTGAAAGAAGGCAGTAAGTGTGCTATCAGAGTGAAGGCAGTAAGTGTGCTATCAGAGTGAAGGAAGGCAATAAGTGTGCTATCAGAGTGAAGGAAGGCAGTAAGTGTGCTATCAGAGTGAAGGAAGGCAGTAAGTGTGCTATCAGAGTGAAGGATGGCAGTAAGTGTGCTATCAGAGTGAAGGAAGGCAGTAAGTGTGCTATCAGAGTGAAGGAAGGCAATAAGTGTGCTATCAGAGTGAAAGAAGGCAGTAAGTGTGCTATCAGAGTGAAGGAAGTCAATAAGTGTGCTATCAGAGTGAAAGAAGGCAGTAAGTGTGCTATCAGAGGGAACAAAAGCAGTAAGGGTGCTCGTTATCTGATGGAGAGAAGGCAGTGAATGTGCAATCAGAGTGATGGAAGGCAGTGTGTGCTACAGAGGGACGGTAGGCACCTGAAGGCAGACAAAAGTGGACAGAATATACATACATCCTCCAGTGTTTTGATGTAATCCTTGAACCAATCCTCACGCCGTGAACTGCTGTCCACAGCCTCGTAGCGTGGGTCGTTGTTGATCTTTTTCTTGACCTCACTCCAGCGGGAGTGGCGATCCAGCCCTGATGTCTCCTTTAACAGCTTGATGAAATCCCCCTTGAGCTAAAACGGCACAAAACAAAACAGAAACCACCCATTAGACAAATAGCAGATGAGTGGAGGTGAAGACCTGGAATTCAAAGGCAAGAAACATTGACAGTAATGCTACAACACTCTGCAACAATGGCTGAAGGAAAGCAAAAGCCATTGGCAAATCCACACTCTGTTGGGAAGCTAATTATCTGGAAAAATTCAATCATGTTCATACAGGACATTTTGAGGCAGGTAAAACAATTTCTTCTTCCCACATCACAACATTACTCTCACTGAAACTTGAAAATGTGATGACACAACAGCAACAAAAGAATCATTTCATTCAACCATTGTTTCAAAGCATTGTACAGCAAAACTAAAAGCAACCAAGTACAAACTACCATGGAATCTTTATTTCAATACTCGCTGCATTATTATCAATCTTGCATTCATTTCAACAATCCTAGTTGACACGAAGTTTCTCTTTGTATCAGTACACTTCATTTAAAATCATTGCTTTCCACAATTACAAACTGCTCATTATATGCAATATATGATTTACAATGTTCTGTGAAAGGCATTACTGAGTAAGTATCATGACTACAACTAAAGCTGCAAAATAAAGACAATCATCATGACAAAATAAAAAGAAACCTTGCAATGAAACTTGCCACCAGGAACAGCAAGGCAAAGACCAGGTTTTAACCTTTTTCAGTGCTCTGGGAAAAATAACACATCTTGCCAGGTGGCAGCTTATCTTTCTTCCACTCTGAGTCGACCTAATGTTCATGTCTGATCCCAAGCACAATAAAACACCTCAACTGGCACAGCACTGAAATGATGGTTAAAAACTGACCAAACATGACCCCTGACTCAGTAAGCGTCACTTGATCTGGGCCACCCTGGCCAGTGTATCAGTGTTGTGTTAAGAACACAGATGGTATGGCACTGGTAGGAATGTCCCAAAGCAACATTTGCAGCGAATTCATCAGCACGCGGTTAGAAACAACAACAATCAGTAATGCATTGCAATGAAATGAATACTTCAGCAATGAATTAAAGCCGGACTAGATGTACATGTGAAACATTTAAAGGACAAAGGCTTTTATTTCTTACTCCCATCATTTTGAAACATGCCCTTGTTCCTACTAGCAAGCTTCATGTGTGTCAGCACATGTGTGTGTGCATGTATGTGCCTGTGTATGCACAGTATACTGTATTGTGTGATCAGAAAGACAGGCAGGCACAGAGAGAGAGAGAGAGAGAGAGAGAGAGAGAGAGAGAGAGAGAGAGAGAGAGAGAGAGAGAGAGAGAGAGAGCTGCACAACTTGAAACACCTTAAAATGACATTGTAGTACAGTAATATCACATGGCAAATATTATATAGCCAAAAGAAAAAAGAAACTGCAGAATAACTTCATTTTTGTTAATCTCCTTCATAAAAATGACTGAATTGTACAAAAATGCAACAGTAAAAGCTGAATAATCACCACTGCATTCTTTCAACCAAAAGCAAGGAATAAAGAGTAGGTGCATTCTTCAGTTTCAATAATTACTGACTGATGCCCCAAATGCTGTTTCAGCAGTATAACACAGAACGAAGATGAAGTGATGCTTAATGTCCTCAGATGTCAGTTGACATATTAGGGACAAGTTGTGACCAATGCCAAAGCACGGTGCAATAATTCTTTACGTCCACGGAAACCAGAAGGCTCGTTAGGACGGACAGTCCAGGACGTCCACCTCGACTCTCACACAGCTCCTGAACTATGACACACAGAACGAATTCCTTCTTCTTCTTTTTATAGCCCCTCCCCCCAATATGCCCACTTAAAAACACACACCAAAAAACCCTTCTCTACTTACCTTTTCAGTTTCAGCTTTTGTCACCAATTTTTTTATTTCACATTTGTTCAGTGGCCACATGGCAGCCTTTCAGATCATCTACAGCCTTGCTTTTGGTTTGTCACACATGTACTCTCATGAAGACAACTGAAGCTTGGTGATAGTGAATCTTTCTTGTTACTCACAGAAAACTTTTCTCTGAACAACTTGACACTTCCTAAATGTATGAAACTTTAAATCTCTTCAGACTCAACAAAAATGCAAAAGACAATGAAACGGAGTTTGAAAATCTATAGATGAAAATTATGCTGCATACTAAGGAAAGCAATCATATACCAGGTTCATCAGTGAATTTGCTTTTGTGCCGTGCGGAGCGATGAATAAGGGGAAGCAAATCCCACTAGGGTACGCAACTCTGACAGCACATTGCCTTTCAACCTCCTCGACTACTTGTCTCGGCCTCTCTCTTCATAGGACACAAAGTCATTAACAAAGGTGAAAATATCTACAATCAAACAACTTAACAGTGTACTGCTTGAAAACATTAACAATAACAGCACCTGACGAGTCTGGTCAACAATTATTGAATTAATCATTAATTAATGAAAAATCTTGAATGTCTAAAATCTCTTTTTGGGGGCTATCCATTATCTGCATCAAATAAAACACTTTCTCATCATAAAAATTAACTAGTTCATCACAGAGCAACTATTTCACTTGACTCAATACTTTCTCATCATAAAAAATTAACTAGGTCATCACAGAGCAACTATTTCACTTGACTCAACAAGGAAGACATTAAATAACATTACGCTGATGAATCTGTTATGAACACCTTTCAAACTGAAATTATATGCGATTTGATATATATATTTCAAACATGTAAATTACCAATAAATAATGTTTCTAAAATTCAGCAGCAATGAACACAAGTGGCAGCTGTTAAAAATATCTTAGTAAGTAAACACAAACATTTCAAACAGTACCATGATATATAACTATCAATGTAAAACTAGGCACACAAATACTCTCTCCTTCTACCATTTACCAACAATAAATTATCAAACACTGACATTTATAAAAACAAAAGCTGAGTTTCAAGCACTGTCATAGTTATAAATCAACTTGAACTGTCTTAAATCAACAATATTATAATCATAATGACATTCAGGTATGCCCATAAGAAACCTATGCTGTGTATATAATAGCAACAAAAGGAATGCAATTTTATAAGTAAGTAGCTTGGTGTTTTATGCCCAGTCAACCATTACGGTTATATCAGGGCATTGTAATTTTGCACAAATAAGCATTTCATGGCAGAGACAACTTGTTTCCCAAGTTTTGTGACTTTAGTTTCAGAAGTAGGGGGGTGGGGGGAGTGGGGGATGGAGGGGTGGGGGAGGAGGAGAGAAAAGGGAGTTTTGGAGTGAACAGTAATTATGAATATTAGCCACAGGTTGTTAGATTGTGGAAACTGTCAGACTGCCATGTTTCACTGAATGCAATGCAAATCTGAGTAGGTGATGGAAGACTGACTGATGTGCAAGTGCCTGTGCATGTACATTTAGTTTTAGTGGGTGTGAGGGGGGCAGGTGGGGGGAGGGGGGAGGAAGGAAGGGGTCCTGGTATTGATGGGTATGTTTATAGTACATTGTTTTTGTTATTACATAGTTGTTTGCATATTTAAGTGATGTCTTTATAGCAGAGCGGGGTGGGGTACTTGATGGTTCTGAATGTGGAACTGCCTATGAGGTTTTTGTCACAAGTTGTTTGCGCAGTGCAGTGAGCGTCACTCAACTTAGAGGAAAGTCCTTTATAAGAATGATCTGTTATCAACTGGTATCTGGTCATCAGTTTAGAAAGCTCTACAAAATGTTCACACAGCACAGCTTATGGACGTATTCTGCTACAGCCTATGAAATCAAATGCATTATTTTCCAAAGTATGCCAGCCCATTCAGATCCCTCTGGCCTTTTGCAAAGTTCTTTCCTTTTAAATATCATGGTTTCACTGGGGGAAGGGGGACAGGGGTGCTGCACTGCTTGCCCTAAATATTACCCAGCCTACAAAATAATCTGACTAATTTCTCTACAATTTTGCCAGGGCAATTTGTTTTGCCTGCACAGGGTTGTTTTGCTGTGTGCACGGGGCCTCACAGTCAATACCTTCTGTGAAGGAGCGGCCGCTGAGCCCACACCCAGACACTAGGGACAGAGGGGGACTGTTACTGACTGGGACTCAAACCCACCACCTCTCAACCCCACTCTCTGAACCACCCAGCAAGTTCAAAAGGAAGTGGGCACTGAGCCATCTGCTACCAGGTGCAACCTGGTGAAACCACCAGGCTAACTTTTCTATAACCCAAGCATTTATTATTTGTATAGATTAGGGTGGTCACTCAGAACACCTCGTCTTATGCATGCATGCATGGATGGCTAGATGCATGGGAACAACCATTAAAATCTATACAAATGCATGTGTGCTTAACATGCTTGTGGACTTTTGCAAAGGGTCTCTCACGGACTGGCCTACCATCTTCAGTCACGATGGTTAACACTGGCCTGGCCTACCATCTTCAGTCACGATGGTTAACCACTGGCCTGGCCTACCATCTTCAGTTACGATGGTTAACCACTGGCCTGGCCTACCATCTTCAGTCACGATGGTTAACCACTGGCCTGGCCTACCATCTTCAGTCACGATGGTTAACCACTGGCCTGGCCTACCATCTTCAGTCACGATGGTTAACACTGGCCTGGCCTACCATCTTCAGTCATGATAGTTAATGTGAACCACTGGCTTGGCCTACCATCTTCAGTTACGATGGTTAACCACTGGCCTGGCCTACCATCTTCAGTCACGATGGTTAACCACTGGCCTGGCCTACCATCTTCAGTCACGATGGTTAACCACTGGCCTGGCCTACCATCTTCAGTCACGATGGTTAACACTGGCCTGGCCTACCATCTTCAGTCATGATGGTTAACCACTGGCCTGGCCTACCATCTTCAGTCACGATGGTATTGAACCACTGGCTTGGCCTACCATCTTCAGTCACGATGGTTAACCACTGGCCTGGCCTACCATCTTCAGTCAGATGGTTAACACTGGCCTGGCCTACCATCTTCAGTCACGATGGTTAACCACTGGCCTGGCCTACCATCTTCAGTCACGATGGTTAACCACTGGCCTGGCCTACCATCTTCAGTCATCGATGGTTAACACTGGCCTGGCCTACCATCTTCAGTCATGATGGTTAACCACTGGCCTGGCCTACCATCTTCAGTCACGATGGTTAACCACTGGCCTGGCCTACCATCTTCAGTCACGATGGTTAACCACTGGCCTGGCCTACCATCTTCAGTCATGATGGTTAACCACTGGCCTGGCCTACCATCTTCAGTCACGATGGTTAACACTGGCCTGGCCTACCATCTTCAGTCACGATGGTTAACCACTGGCCTGGCCTACCATCTTCAGTCATGATGGTTAACCACTGGCCTGGCCTACCATCTTCAGTCATGATGGTTAACCACTGGCCTGGCCTACCATCTTCAGTCACGATGGTTAACCACTGGCCTGGCCTACCATCTTCAGTCACGATAGTAATGTGAACCACTGGCTTGGCCTACCATCTTCAGTCATGATGGTTAACCACTGGCCTGGCCTACCATCTTCAGTCACGATGGTTAACCACTGGCCTGGCCTACCATCTTCAGTCATGATGGTTAACCACTGGCCTGGCCTACCATCTTCAGTCACGATGGTTAATGTGAACCACTGGCTGGCCTACCATCTTCAGTCACGATGGTTAACCACTGGCCTGGCCTACCATCTTCAGTACATGGTTAACCACTGGCCTGGCCTACCATCTTCAGTCACGATGTTTGTTAACCACTGGCCTGGCCTACCATCTTCAGTCAGATGGTTAACCACTGGCCTGGCCTACCATCTTCAGTCACGATGGTGAACCACTGGACAACGTGAAGCACTCCTTCTTAACAGTCACCAATGATGGTTAACCACTGGCCTGGCCTACCATCTTCAGTCACGATGGTTAATGTGAAGCACTGGACAAGATGAAGCACTCCTTGTTAACACTGTCACCAATCCCAGTCTGTGACAACAGTCGACACTGACCCACTCATGCTTAGTGATCAGTGGTTGCATAACAAGATGCATTATTCCCTGCACCAGTTTGAAAGAGTTTTTTCCCCTCCCTAATCCACCTGTGGAGTTGAAGTCCCTCCCTGAGTGAGTGTCAAACCAGAACCGGTGTGCCAATGTGGAAACTGCACCTTGGCAAAAGCTCAGAGTGAACTGAAGTAACAAACGTCACAGACCCTGTCTGAACAACAGCCTAACTGGCATCACATAAACTGTGAGGCAATACTACATCATTCATAATCGCAATGCTGAAACTCGATAAAAAGAATCAGCTGTTGTGAGGCAAGCTGTCAGGCTGGAATAAAAGGATTTACAAGCAACCACACAACTAAAATAAACTTAATAACCAAGAAGCCTCTGTACATAGAGCTCTACCTCTTTAATGCAATCATTGGTATGTAAAAATGGAAATATTCATATAGACATTCAAACAGGGCTTGGTCATTGTGACAATTTTTGACATTGCAGATCTATCAATTCAACATCCCCTGCAAACATACAAACGTATCACATACACTGAGAAATGGTTGGCTTTCACATGGCAAAAGAAGCCAAAAATGCTTACAGTTAGAAGCTCAATTTTAAGTCATTTGCTCAAGTATGGTGTGAATCTGGTCAAACAAAAGAATTAAAAAAAAAGAAGGAATTATTTTACTTTTAATCAATTGCAACAAATTAAAAAGAAATCCATTAATTTTCATTCCTTTTTCGCATCACTAGGAATATTTCAAATTATTCATCAAGTTAATCTCTTTGAAAAATCATTTTAAATATCAACATTTAACTGCAGGTTACACAACTTTGAATATCTACGTGTTATCTATTATCAAGTATAAAATCAAAATATGCATAATCTTTCTTGAAAATGGTGTCTCTTTAATTATAATATTATACTCACCAAAAGCCTGTCAAAGAATCTAGTGACACTTACACAAAGTCAACATTACAATGCAAACACAGGGCCATCCCTCATTTTTGTCCTTTTAGGATTTCAAAAGCAATGTGAAAAATCAGAGAAGGCCCATCACACTGTCCTTGAGCAAATGAACTCCAGATTTTAGGTTCGTTTTGACAAAAAATTATTATTAAACAGACTGTTATGCTAACAAGGCTCACTTGGCAAAAATGACCTGATCAACCATTTACACTAACATGACAACATTATTACAATAAATAAAAAATAGATATAAAAAGTGAGAAAAAACAAACAGAAAACACATTTGAGCACAAGAAGGAAAGGTCATGTTCTGTCATTTCAGTTTGCTTTACTGTTTCAGCTACTTTCAAGCACTTTCTACAGTAGGCAGTAGGAATCAGACGTCAGTTCAACCCTATCAAAAAAAAAAAAAGTCTGCTGATTCTTTGGAGAAATAACGTATGTTATGTGCACACATGAGCGAGAGAGAGAGAGAGAGAGAGAGAGAGAGAGAGAGAGAGGAGAGAGAGAGAGAGAGGAAAGCAGGCAGACAGAGTCAGTCACATATACAGTACGCAACTGCAAATAAGAGGTAATGCTGACAGATGCTTAAACTGAACAGTACTGTGACCATTAACATCATTTCACTCCTTCACAGCTTGTGCCAAAGGAGAAAAAAAAACGAAAAAACAAGAAACTATACAACCACAGTGAGCCTCCCTAAGAGCCAACCAGTTCTCCAGAACCAAAAGCATACCATGCAAGTCGCCGATGCTGCCTACCTTTTCTCGCTGGCTGGACTTTTCCTCCTTTTCCCGCCGACGTACTTCTGACACAAAGTCCGTGAAGAGGGACTCTCGCTCCCTCATCTTTTCGATGCCCTTGAACCTGTCATCTTTACCGTATTTTGATGCAAAGTCGCTGAAGGAAGACCTGTCAAACAAGACAAACAGACTGAAAGTTGGTCCGATGCAGGTCTCAACTTTTAATTCTGAAACCAGTGAGTCAGAAATGGTTTTCACAGATTTCCCAGTCACGATTTATTTTGATGTGGGGGGGGAGTGGGTGGGTGGGGGGGGGTTACTGGACCAGTGGACCCATGTCATGTTTTTTTTAAAGTGCCAGATAACGCTTTCATACCCAGCACACTTCAAGATTTAGAATTTCCTAAGCACTATGCCCTCTGGGGCATACACAATGTGCTAACTCTTGATTGTTGGTGGATACTTCTTTCAATAAAAAGGGTGCTAACTCTTGACTGTTGGTGAATACTTTTTTCAATAAAAGACATGTTTTGAGAAATAATACACTGCACTTAATGCAATCTGTCCATATTGTGATTGGCATAGACCAACTGTCTTTCAAATAAAAATGTATCTGATTTTATTTCTGCAACAAATTCTATTGTTAATGAAGTGCCATCTTATATATTTCACAAAACTGTCAACTGAATCAAGCTTTATGGGAAGAAATAAAAGGTGTAAACAAATTCAGATTAAGACACAGAAGAAGTGAAAGCAAGCTGGCAGGAGAGAGGTGTAGTAGTAGTAGTAATTGGATTTTAATGTCTGTCAACCACACAGGGTCACCTCAGGACAGTCAAACTCAGGTCATAAGCAAATACACATTTCTAAACTCTTCTCACATATATGTTAACCCTCTGTCAAGTCACTCTACAAAACTAATCACTTCGCATACATAAAACATACATACACAAACATCAGACCCAAAAATTTGAAGAGTTAGTCCCTTCAATATTACCCCTGTTAAAGGAGCACATAAGGCTAGGACATGCTGATATCGTCGACCATTCCATCTATTAATACCCAGTTAAAGAAAAGAAAAAAAAGGAATGGACAGACACAAGAGAGAGGTGTAAAAAGAGGAAGTAACAGACATTTTCCTCCACAGGACAAGCAAGGGCCATTTTCAGACTGACAGAGAAACACTGAAGCTGTCTCAAAGGCGACAGCAGAGATGCTAGTGAGACATGGGGTGGAGCGCACGTGGGCTTTCCCAAGCACCCAGACGCTATCTCAACCTTTACCGCACAGAAGTAAAAGCGCAGCACACTCACTTGCCGTGCAGCTTGGCCTCTTCCAGCAGCTGACGGAAAGCCTCCTTTTTCTCCTTCATCTTGCGGTGCTTCTCACGACGCTCCTCCTCCGCACGCTCCTTCACATACTGGTCAAATACCTGTTTACGCTCCTTGGAAGTCAGGAGCAAGTAGCGTGGGTCGAACACGATCTTGTGAAGCTCCTTCTCCCACGTGGAGAAGGCGGACACCTGAAGACGGAACAACCAGTTCGTCAGTCTGGACATGTGTTAGTCATCTGAGGAAGACCGTCTGCTAATCAGACAATGGAAGTCGAGGCACCTGATGATACCATCAAACTTTAGGTTTTAATACAAGACAAGCACATAAGAATCAAGATCCAGCTGATGGAATCTGCCAAGCCAACAACAACTTTTTGTACAGAAAGGCTGTAACAATACCCACCCCCCACCCCCAAAAAACAACAACAAATCAAGCTGTAAGAAAAAGAAAAAAACTGAATAAAAAAAGACTAAAGAAGAGAATGCACACATTTAAACTGCCTCTTTTGTAACAATCCTTTATTAGAAACAAAGAAAGCATTCACAAAAAATAAAGAGTAAACCTAATAAAGAAGCTGTTGAGCACAGTTTAAAAAAAAAAAAAAAAAAGACTAAAGAGAGGCAGATACGCTGAAAATAAAGTGGCTCACACACACAAGCCATGAGCACTCACCTCTTTTTCAGCCAGCATGTCTCTGAACTGCTTCATGCGGATCTCCAGGGGGACGACGGCTCGCTGTCGGGCAGCCTGCACCTCTGCCTCCATGGCTGCCTCCTTGCTGTTGTCGATCTGCTTGGGGATGTCCTTCTTCTCCTCCTTGCTGCTCGTCTCCTCCTTCTCCACCCTGCACACCCTTTCAACTTTAAGTCGGCTGCCTCACCCACCCTGAACACCCTTTCAACCTTCAGTCCACTGCCTCACCCACCCTTTCAACTTTCAGTCTGCTTCCTCACCCACACTGCACACACTTTGTCTGCTGCCTCACCCACACTGCACACACTTTCAGTCTGCTGCCTCACCCACACTGCACACACTTTCAACTTTCAGTCTGCTGCCTCACCCACACTGCACACACTTTCAACTTTCAGTCTGCTGCCTCACCCACACTGCACACACTTTCAGTCTGCTGCCTCACCCACACTGCACACACTTTCAGTCTGCTCCTCACCCACACTGCACACACTTTCAACTTTCAGTCTGCTTCCTCACCCACACTGCACACACTTTCAGTCTGCTGCCTCACCCACACTGCACACACTTTCAACTTTCAGTCTGCTTCCTCACCCACACTTTCAACTTTCAGTCTGCTTCCTCACCCACACTGCACACACTTTCAACTTTCAGTCCGCTGCCTCACCCACACTGCACACCCTTTCAACTTTCAGTCTGCTGCCTCACCCACACTGCACACCCTTTCAATTTTCAGTCTGCTGCCTCATCCACCCTGCACACCCTTTCAACTTTCAGTCTGCTGCCTCACCCACCCTGCACACCCTTTTAACTTTCAGTCCGCTGCCTCACCCACACTGCACACCCTTTCAACTTTCAGTCCGCTGCCTCACCCACCCTGCACACCCTTTCAACTTTCAGTCCGCTGCCTCACCCACACTGCACACCCTTTCAACTTTCAGTCTGCTGCCTCACCCACACTGCACACCCTTTCAACTTTCAGTCCGCTGCCTCACCCACCCTGCACACCCTTTCAACTTTCAGTCCGCTGCCTCACCCACACTGCACACCCTTTCAACTTTCAGTCCGCTGCCTCACCTACCCTGCACACCCTTTCAGTTTTCAGTCTGATTCCTCATCCACCCTGCACACCCTTTCAACTTTCAGTCTGCTGCCTCACCCACCCTGCACACCCTTTCAATTTTCAGTCTGCTTCCTCATCCACCCTGCACACCCTTTCAACTTTCAGTCTGCTGCCTCACCCACCCTGCACACCCTTTTAACTTTCAGTCCGCTGCCTCACCCACCCTTTCAACCCCCAGTCTGCTTCCTCACCCACCCTGCAAGTCTTGTCCACCACAGGGTAAACTGTGATCAATGGCCCCCTCCCCTCCCCAAAACAAAATAAAAAAGGAAGATGGAGGAAAATAAAGAAAATCAGGCAAAAATGACAAAGAAAGAATTTATCAAAGAAAGAGGCAAGCAAGAAAGACAGAGAAGACAATTATAACAAAAGAGAAAAAATCCTTGCCTACCTTGCCTTATATATCACGACAATAAATATTATTTAGCCCTCCACCCCCCCACCCTGACAGAAGACTTTTTCAGCCATGTTGGAATGATCATTGCATACAAACACAGAATGCACCCATTCTCATCTGCCAATCTATGTTCTGCCAAGGCTCTTGAAAAAAAAAAAAAAATGTAAGACTTCAAATTCACCTTTTGGACTATACTTCTGTGCATGAAAATTACTCTTTCAAACTGATAGTAAGGCCTGAAAATAGCCCTTAAAATCTGTCCAGCAGGTGATGACAACCACTGATTTTCAGACTTTTCACCAAGACACACAATGTTGAAGCTGCAGTGCAACAAGTAGCGAGGTCAAGTGCAGTGCCATTCTAAATCAGTGATTAAAATGTCTTCTTTAAGTTTATTGGCTGTTGCCTTTCTTTTTATCAAGTGCAGTGCCATTCTAAATCAGTGACTAAAATGTCTTAAGTTCATTGGCTGTTGCCTTTCTTTTTATCAAGTGCAGTGCCATTCTAAATCAGTGACTAAAATGTCTTAAGTTCATTGGCTGTTGCTTTTCTTTTTATCAAGTGCAGTGCCATTCTAAATCAGTGACTAAAATGTCTTAAGTTCATTGGCTGTTGCCTTTCTTTTTATCAAGTGCAGTGCCATTCTAAATCAGTGACTAAAATGTCTTAAGTTCATTGGCTGTTGCCTTTCTTTTTATCAAGTGCAGTGCCATTCTAAATCAGTGACTAAAATGTCTTAAGTTCATTGGCTGTTGCCTTTCTTTTTATCAAGTGCAGTGCCATTCTAAATCAGTGACTAAAATGTCTTAAGTTCATTGGCTGTTGCCTTTCTTTTTATCCAATCAGGCAAGCTGTTAAAAAATGTGAATACTGTTTGGCCATTTACCACAATGGCACTACGGCTAATCTGTATGCCAAACAAAAAGCAAAGCACTCTAAGGATTCAATGTGTTTCAGTCATGCAGCCACAAGCAGTCAATCCTGATCCAGAATACCCACAGCAAAACTCGTAGTTCACAGGAATTTAGAAGTGCATGACTAAAACAAGGACAGTCAAACAATGAAGTGTCATGTTTGCACAGATGTTATCTGGCAGTGCTCCTACAATTACACCAATGGAAAAACAAATTCAAATCTATTTCAGTAAATTTTCAGCATTCAGTGCTGACAAGATGTAAAAAAAAAAAAAAAAAGCAGTGACCATCAGGACGCTGTACCAGCAAAGCAGCACCAAGTTGATGTGCAGAGATCTCTGGAGAAAATTGAGATCTCTGTAACAGCGCTTTACTCCCAGCTTGGGGCAGCCTTTGTGTTTACTTGTGCACAATCTCTCCAGTTCCAAGCTTGATGCTCTTTCTCATGTTAAAGTACTCACACACACAAAATGGGAGCCCTCACACACACACACACAAAAAAAACCCCACCCCCATACCCTTTAGAATTTTTTGTAGAGTGCAAATAGGCTTGTAAATTGCAAGATGGGGGTGAGTTATGAAAAGTGGGAAGCTCTGCCAGCACGAAACAAGACAAACAGCCTGTCAATGAAACCAACATTCTGCGCTAACTCACTTCTTCCGCTTGGCTTGTGGCTCGTCAGACTCCTCTTCCTTCTCCCACTCTGCAACATCATTTGAATGCGTCAACTATGAGACTCTCTCAAGTCCTCCCCAAACAAAGTACATAAACAGACCTATGGTAACCTGGACATGACCTCCCTCTCCCATTCATTCCCCAACAAATCACCCTTAAAATATTGCAGTATTAGTAGAATACCCAAATACAGACATGGAAACTCCACAGTGAAAACCTTTGAAAGTAGGAGGGGCTTGGAAATCACTGAGATTTGAACTAGACAGTCTGCTGAGTCATTTCTGTAAATTCCTCTCTGACAACATTGGCAAAATGAAAATAACATTGGCTCAAGCAAAAGAATTAGACTCTTCTTTCCTATGCAACTTTTTTTTCTCCACCTCGGATGGACGATGGCCAAACCACTAAACACTGCAGACACTGGGACAATTCCAGTGCCTGCAAAACACCGATGGGTGTCAAATTTCTGGGGTTTATAATCATGGTCTTCAACAAATCCTGAATCACTTTGCACAGACACACAAAAACACATAGCACGCACACACATAAAACTAGAAGAAGAACAAGAACAATCTTGATCAACTCACCCTGGCTGCCGTCCGGTTTGCCCTGGATCAATTTGTCGACGTCTGATCGTCCAAGAAGCTCCTCTGGTTTCTCCCACAAGGAAAGGCGCTGACTGGGGTTGTAGAAAAACACGCGCCCATCCCCTGTCCACACCACACACCTGTTGCAACAACCCAGCATGCAGTCAAACCATCGTCAGCAGCCATACACATCACGCTTCAGCTATCACCTCACTTCTGATTCATGTGTGGCTGTGCTTTTCACCCTATTCTTGTGGGACAAAGCAGCCCTCAAAATTGAATGAAAAATGATGCACTCCTATTACAATGATGCTAAAAGTTTGAAAATATCTTCAGAAACTGCCAAAGCAGAGCAGGCTTCTTACATACACCTCAACATATATACAATAACACTCATATTAAAAATATGAAAACAACTTTCCAACAGTAACAGATGATGGCTGAAACTATTTTATTCAATCAAGATACCTGACAGCAAACCCCCACAAAAAACAGTTGTATAAAGAAAGAGAGACAGGGGCAAGGCGGCGGGGGATAGATTGTGATGACAGAGACAGAGAGGGAGGTTGGGGAGAAACCGACAATGACACAGCGATGAGAAAGGAGAATGAGGGGGGCAGAGAGAAAGAGGTAAAAGGGATAAAACTGACCATGGTGTTCCAGGTACCGGTGTGCTGGACACTGGCCGAGACTTGTCAACATTCTTCTGCTCCTCTGTCTTCTCTTCTTCCACAGCCTGCAAAGGACAATGCTCTTCAAGTTCCTTCACTGGTGCTTGCACAAGGTACATACCACCAGGTACCCCCCCCCCCCCCATAATTATGTAAACCCGTAATGCACACAGCAGAAAGTGAAGTAACCACCTATAATATCATGGGTGAAGACACTGTCATGGATAAAGACTTCTCCAAATCTGGTTTTCCAAAAGCTAACCCATTACTAGTATGCATTGAACATTATATTAAGGCAGCTATTACAGTTCATCACACCCTACAACCTTATGAGCCAATAAGCCTTGGGTTGGTAACTGTACAGCTAGTCATGAAAAGAAGTCATAATCCCACAGGTGGTCAGCATGTCTGGCGACAGGTAGTTGGCTGAATCATTAGTCTTGTGCAATCTCAGTCTTGCTGGTAGTTCGCTTTTGTGTGCAAGAGCATACCCTAAGGCCTAAGCATGTTAAGGATCCCAAGTCCACATCTGAGGGGAGAAGGTCTGATGGCAGGTGGGATGCTGCGTAAGAGCAGTGGAATAACCGTTGCGGCTCCCCTTCAACTGACTAAAAACTCAAACAAAATCAATCAAACATCTTCAGAAATGGTGTCAACAACAACAGAAACATAACCCCCACCTCTTCCTTCTTGGCATCAGTTTCCGTGGCCTGTTCACCATCAGTGGCAGCAGAAGCAGCAGCAGTTCCAGCTGCAGAGGCAGCAGCAGCAGCCACATTATTAGTTGCAGCTGCCTCCTGTTTCTGCTGAGCAGCACTGGTTGCCTGGGCTTGGATCTGGCTGATCTTGGCTGAAATATCACAAGACACACTGTGTCACAGACTACAAAAATGACAAGATCTGGCTGATCTTGGCTGAAATATCACAAGACACACTGTGTCACAGACTACAAAAATGACAAGATCTGGCTGATCTTGGCTGAAATATCACAAGACACACTGTGTCACAGACTACAAAAAATGACAAGATCTGGCTGATCTTGGCTGAAATATCACAAGACACACTGTGTCACAGACTACAAAAATGACAAGATCTGGCTGATCTTGGCTGAAATACCACAAGACACACTGTGTCACAGACTACAAAAATGACAAGATCTGGCTGATCTTGGCTGAAATATCACAAGACACACTGTGTCAGAGACTACAAAAATGACAAGATCTGGCTGATCTTGGCTGAAATACCACAAGACACACTGTGTCACAGACAACAACAATGACAAGATCTGGCTGATCTTGGCTGAAATATCACAAAACACACTGTGTCACAGACTACAAAAATGACAAGATCTGGCTGATCTTGGCTGAAATATCACAAGACACACTGTGTCAGAGACTACAAAAATGACAAGAT
Organism: Alviniconcha marisindica; assembly: GCA_018857735.1. Taxonomy (NCBI): domain Eukaryota; kingdom Metazoa; phylum Mollusca; class Gastropoda; family Provannidae; genus Alviniconcha; species Alviniconcha marisindica. The sequence goes on from JABMCL010003081.1 coordinate 757,098, forward strand.
CAGGCTGATCTTGGCTGAAATACCACAAGACACACTGTGTCACAGACAACAACAATGACAAGATCTGGCTGATCTTGGCTGAAATATCACAAAACACACTGTGTCACAGACTACAAAAATGACAAGATCTGGCTGATCTTGGCTGAAATATCACAAGACACACTGTGTCAGAGACTACAAAAATGACAAGATCTGGCTGATCTTGGCTGAAATACAAGACACACTGTGTCAGAGACTACAACAACGACAAGATCTGGCTGATCTTGGCTGAAACACCACAAGACTCACTATGCCAGACTACAACAATGACAAGATCTGGCTGATCTTGGCTGAAATACCACAGGACTTGCTATGCCAGAGACTACAACAATGACAAAAGATATGACTGCACCAACTAAAAGGAGACAAAATTTTATTCCTGTCACTGTTTGTTTTTGTATTATCTGTCTGTTTGCTGCTTAAAAAATGAGTTTACCTTGATTTTTATATATACATGTTTTCCATTATCCAATTTAAAAAAAAAAGCATTCTTTTTAACTTTGTGTATGTTTTAAACTTGTAAAAACTGCCACAGACTGTCCATGAAAATTATATAAGCTGCATGGCTGAGAACATATGTGGAGTGTTATATATCTGACAACAGGCTGTCAGTTACATATCCAGTAACCAGCTCTCTCACCTTCCCAGTCTGTGAGGACCTGAGGTTTGTCCCAGGTAGACTCCATGGTGCGAGAGTTGTAGTAGTAACTACGTCCGTCCGTGTTCTTGTGCTCCGACCACTCCAACACCTCTGGGGGTTTGGGTGGAAGCTGAACACAGTCAAACACTCAATGCAGGAAAATGGGTGCATGCAGGTTTAAGGCACAACTTGCGAGTCTGAGTACCCAAGTTAAAACAAGCTAGTGTTCATTTAACACTCTTCACATGCACAAATAAACAAACACATCATCAAAAATTCCTTCCTTCCTCTTTCATATTCTGATATGCATCAAACAAAAGGAGCTGTGATAAAGCACCGATTCTAACCACAAACAAAGGAACAGTGTAGCTGCACCTGTTTTATATTTTAAAAGAAGCAAGTCCTTTTTTTTTTTTTTTTTTAGTGGAACCCTAGACAGTTTTATGCAGAATTCCACTTCACAGCTACACATTCACAGATTTTTACCCGAGTTTCATGTCCAACACAAAAAAACTGACAAAAATGAGTTTCACGTCCAAAAAGAATGTATTTCCCAAAAGATCTGATGGCTCTCAACACCAGCAGCTTACCTGTGAAGAAGGGGGTTTCTGCAAGGTGGCTGAATCAGGTGTTGAATTAGTTTCAGCAGTGGCACTCACAGGTGTTGCTGTAGTTGCTACAGCTGCTGCTGCCGCCACCGCTGCCTGGCCCATCATCTGCTGCTGCTGTTGTTGCTGCATCATCTGCGGGTTGAAGCCATGAGGCATCACGCCTGGAGGGAAGCCCTGGCCTATCCCTTGCTGGGGAGTCACCTGAGGTGCCCCCTGAGGCATCACTTGCGGCATTCCTTGGGGCATCCCTTGAGGCATTCCTTGGGGTAGCCCTTGCGGCATTCCTTGAGGCATGCCTGCATCAAAGAGGAATGCACTGTCAGAAACTATGTAATGGTTGTCATACACTCGCAGCCTACTTTCACAAGGGAAATTTAAGCTGCGAGGAGCAAGCTGTAGGCTCATTTTTCCCACTTTTATCTCTTTGCACACCTTCCCAAATAAAATAAGATGAAGAGAAAATAAATGCAGAGCACAGAAATGAATGCTTAAAATTTGATAGCTTGAAGAATTTAATTATCCCCATCCCTTGTGAATCAAACCTGGCCTGATACTAAAACACTTGCCTGTCTGAATCTGAAAGATTTCCATTGATTTCCTCTGGACACAGCATCTTGAAGAAGTTTCAAACAAGAAATGCCAAAAGAAATGGTCTGTCGACTTACATTTAAAGCTCAAAAACACAACTTCTAAAAAGTGTTTGCAACCCCCATCTAACAACAACAACAATAGGCATAAACATGAAGAACTCAGCTCCAAAACATCTACAGAGCTCAGGCAGCAACAAAATCCATGTGCAACTTTCTACAAGGCATGAAAGCAGAAACCGCTACAGGAAGCTGTTGAGGTGGGAGGCAGCCATGACACTGTTGCTGCACCTGCAGTACCTTGCTGTGGGGAAGCATTCTGCGTGTCCTGGGCTCCTCCCTGCTGACCAGCCGCTTGTGCTGTGGACATGTGGTGGTCACTTTGATTTCTTAGCACCACAAAACATTCCACAGAGCAACCCCTTGACACCCCCCTCCCCCACCCCCACAATACAGTGTCTAAAACAAGAACAGCAATCAAGCCCACATGACCCACATCCAAGTGCAAAACTGTCAACAACAACAACAACAAAAAGGGGGTGGGTGCGTGGGTGGGGGGAGGGGTTAAATACTCACCAGTGTCACCCAAAGCATACTGTGCATAATCTATCTAATGTATGTAGCAACCATACAACATTGAAGTGGACAAGAACAAACAAACAAAAATTATTAGCAGTTTGTGTTTCTGACACATGTGACATTCAAATAAGGCCAAGGTCTTCAAACCTGGTATGAATCAGTAGGCCCTAAGGTTTGAAAGGCCTTCCTTACACAGTATGCAAGAAAAAGCCAACAGCAAAGCTTTGTCAGGAAATACACCAATTATCTCCCCTGACTACACACAAAAGTAAAAAATAGTGGTATATTCATGAGGTAGACGATGTAATTGACGCACACAAAATTTCAATCTGTTCGAGTAAGAATATAAACATTTTGACATTACTGTGACTTTGAAATGTAGTTGGTCACTGAGAGTGGTTCTTATCAAACTTTGCCATGCTTATCGAACTGGCAAAGCTCAAATGGTGTGAAATTGGTAAAGCTTAACCAGCAGCATTATCATGCAAATTTTGACTGACCACATTTACTGTGTCCAAGCTAATAATGTTAAAGTTTCTGACACACCAAGACACTCAACCAATGAACTGGACAGCCAGCTGGCCTACACTGATCGTTACATAGATTTGCATTTTTCCAAGTTGATGCAAGTCACAAAGACAGATCTTTGTCATATCAAGCCCAGTGTCTAAAATAGTTCCCAGAATATGAGATATTCGGCACCAAAATTCTCTTTCAAGCCTTGTCTGAAATGCATAAATCTACTCAATCAGAAATCCTATTGTAGTGTTTGTGCACTTCATGAATACTGCTGTCTGATGCCACACAAGTTTTCTGTAACTGTTGACTGTTATGATTACTGATCAGGTGAGCTCTCTGCAGACTGTCCACGTTACAAAGTACACTAAAGGATGAATTCATAAAGTTGGATGAGGACGTATGTCTCCATCAACTGACTGTAGGTGTGATCATATCATTTTCAACGGAACGTATCACTGAACGCACTCACGGCAGAATATGACCATGCTTAGCAATTCTGAGCATTTGTGAGGTCCGAGAAGACAAGCCACTATATGCAAGACAGCTAAGCAGCTCCCAAATCAGCATTCATCAGTTTTAGAGTGCACACTTGAACATGCAACCGAGGATATTTGGATCTATTCTATAGATTTCTGTATTGCACTCAGCAAGGCGAGAATCAACTTCATATGGATTCCTGTACTGCACTCAGCAAGGGGAGAATGAACTGCTCATGGATTTCTGTACTGGGTTCAGCAAAGGGAGAATGAACTGCTTATGGATGTTTTTACTGTGTTCAGCAAGGGGAGAATGAACTGCTTATGGATTTTTTTTTTACCATGTTCAGCAAGGGGAGAATGAACTGCTTATGGATTTCTGTACTGTGTTCAGCAAGGGGAGAATGAACTGCTCATGGATTTTTTTACTGTGTTCAGCAAGGGGAGATTGAACTGCTTATGGATTTTTTTTACTGTGTTCTGCAAGGGGAGAATGAACTGCTTATGGATTTTTTTTTACTGTGTTCAGCAAGGGGAGAATGAACTGCTCATGGATTTTTTTACTGTGTTCAGCAAGGGGAGATTGAACTGCTTATGGATTTTTTTTACTGTGTTCTGCAAGGGGAGAATGAACTGCTTATGGATTTTTTTTACTGTGTTCAGCAAGGGGAGAATGAACTGATTATGGCTTTTTTTTTCTGTGTTCAGCAAGGGGAGAATGAACTGCTTATGGATTATTTTTTTTACTGTGTTCAGCAAGGGGAGAATGAACTGCTTATGGATTTTTGTACTGTGTTCAGCAAGGGGAGAATGAACTGCTTACCCTGAGCAACAGCTGCCTGAGCGGCTGTGGAGGTTCCCGTGCCTGGGCGATTAGCTCCCCCTGGCTGCTGGTTCTGTGCTGCCATGGCTTCAACCTCTTCCTGTGTAATGATCTTCACGTTCTCTGGCTTCGTCCACACTGCTTCACGCGTACGGGAGTGGTAGTAGTACACCTGGGTAAAGAGTGTTTGCCCAGAGGTAAGAAATCATCTCATTCATACCTGTATACCTGCCTTTGTCTGGCACATGTTTACCTGACAGAAAACAACAACCAGAGAGTAAAATAATAAATCGCACAATTAAAAAATTCAAAAGCTATTGCCTGTATTATAATGCCCAATCTAAAAAAAAGTTACATGAAGTCAGAGGCAAACTGGGTAACTACTGACAAACCACCTTACATTCAAAGTACTCACCATCAACGGCTACTTTGAGCTATGGGCAATACTCCTAAGAAACTCAAGAATTCTGAACAATATTCAGGTAGCATGGTCTAGTGGTGACCCATTCAGACACACTGCATCTTCTAACTTCTGCCTCTTCAAACATCAAACTTCCACCTGCGCAACACTATGAGTAATCTCAAACTGCTGCACACCTGGCAAAACTGGCAGCAAGTCAAAATGAATATTGCAGTATCCCAAATTAACTTCATGCTGATCAGAAAGAGGGGTTCTCTGATCTCTTTGAGTGGTGGCCAAAGGCATTAGGTGTACAGCATACCTTGCCCTCAGCTGTTTTGGTCTCCACCCACAGTTCCTGGCTGGAGTTGTTGGGTGGCCCCTGATGTTGCTGCTGATGTTGCTGCTGCTGTTGCTGCTGTCCCATCCCCATGTTCATCCCCTGGGGTGGAGCCATTCCACCCCCTCCAGAGTTGGGTGGGAAACCAGGTGGTGGCATGTTGAAGTTGGGTGGGGGAAATCCTGGTGGAGGCATCATGGGTGGTCGCTAAAGCAACAAAACAGCCACTAAACAACCACGTTTTTAAGTACATACAACAAAACAATCACTGCACAATATAAAAAAAATTAAAGCACATACAACACAAATGCCACTCAAGAACAAAGTCTGAAAGTACAAACTAAAATGTTAGTCATAGTAGTTATTTTGAAACAATTTTCACTGTAAAAATTGTCAACGCAAGTTACATAATGAACTATTTAAATTAAAAATCTTTTGAAGTTTTACTTATGATTTTTTCTAATGGACACAACTATTGTAATTAACATTCAAAGCATGTTGAGATCACTGCAGTTTATGAGCTACAGAAATTTCTACTATCAAGTATTAGTAACTGTAATCTTCCCACCTTACAGTTTAAACTACACTGCTGTCAGTTTGTCTTAATCTAATTTTTATCTGGTCTTTTCAGAAAAGTGATATCAAAGCACTGAGACCAAAACAGTGGAAACCCTAAATGATGACTGTTTTGCTTTTGCAAACTGTCTTTAAAAAAATTACAAAATGTACACAATGAGTATGACTACAGTCTAAGAAGAAGAAAACAATTTGCAACTGCATAGTCATAAGTTATTAGCGAACAAAAGAACTGGTCCCAAACTGTCTAGCTTCAGAATTTTCAGGCACCTATTTTCTCTCTATGAAACATGATGCTAACTTCAAAATCTAATTAAAATCACTGAGATGCTTTTACCAACGGTAGTAGTATTATAGCATCTGAAGTTTCATTCTCAACAAATCAGTACAGCTTGCCTTCCTGGAAATACCTAACTGCCCATCCATTGTCCAAACACAGGGCTTATTTTGGCACACCCAATGACACATTTCAGAAAAGGATGTAGTAGCAGTAGTTCTCAAACTTGTCAAGGTATTATGGTTACACAAAAGTTATAACAAAGTACAAACTGAAGGGAATCGCAACACACACTGTCAGTTTTATACATGTAGTGCAATGATGTCAGTTTGTATTTGCTCACCATGCCAGGTGGTGGCATACCAGGTGGAGGCATTCCTGGTGGGTGCATGCCATTGGGTCCATTCATGGGCATACCACTGGGTCCATTCATAGGGCCCATACCAGGCCCCCCTGGGCCTCCGGGCCCTCCAGGCCCACCAGGTCCTGGGCCCATTCCCTGAGGGGGACCAAAGTTGGGGTCAAACGGGGGACGGCCAAACATAGGCGGACCCCTGGGGCCACGCATAGGTCCATGTGGCCCATGTGGGCCTGGTGGACCCCTCATGCCATGAGGCGGACCCCTCATGCCCATGTGTCCTGGGGGTCCACGGAAACGGCCAGGTGGTCCTGGTCCTCGGAATGGGGGTCCCCTGCAGAAAATACAAACATTGTTTTCTTATCTTAGTTACAACAGAATCCTTTTACAGCCCAGTGCAGTCTTTTGGACTTGTGCATCTTGTGATGTTTCTTATTTGTCCCTGTAGTCCACAAGTGTAAACACTGACTATGTTTGCTTGTTTTGCTTTCTTGTAATAAAGCTAAAGCTTCTCTTTGTGTGTGAATGTTTGAACTTGGACAATCCTGTTTCTGTACTTCTTATCCAAGACATAAGTTCCAAGGCATGAAAAAAGAAAAAGAAGAAACAGGAGTTTGCCAAACAGATGTAATTGATAAATAATACCGCATGTTGGGGACTATGTTTTTGTGACCACCAACGAACAAACATGGTTAATTTTAATGTTTTCTTCATGAAATTCCACATTAAATGATTTAAACTTGTGCAAAACAAAATTTGGGCTTTACATCTACAGACTGATAAAACTGGGAAGAAACTGCATTTGGTAACTGCACTTCTTCTGTTGTCTTTGTGTGCATGTGATGAAATGCGCATATATATACATAGGCCTTTGTAAATGGTCCTGGCTTAATGTCCTATGAGATGGGGTGCCATAAATAATCTAATTATTATTCTGTGTTCCTCCTTCTAGCATGGCAAAAAACAGGAAATTCAGCCAGTCACAACTATAGTATAATTATTACACAAAATTTCCAAGCTCTCAACACAACACAATTAAGCTATCAGGGGTCGTGCTGACTTTTAGAGATTTGCATCAACCAACGTGAAACATTAGGTATTTTGCGTCAATGGCATGAAAAATGCGTACAGCATAACCTAGAATTAACAGAAAAACACACATACAAAGCCAAAATGATGGAGTAACCCAATTGTAGCTCACGGGCTATAAAGTGAGCAGAAGAAAATAATAAAAAGAATGTCTATCCGATGCCCCAAAAAAGTGGAAACGTTTAGTAAATTTGCCATTTGCAAAAAGTTTGAATAGATTGGAACATCATACACGGCACTGTTTTCCGAGGATCAACTGCAGCAGACGATGTCAGCAAAGCCAGTTCTCATCTACCGCGGGATTTAGTAACGAGATAGATGAAGCTGAAGTTGAGGCTGCCACCATTTTCTCTCACTCGTATTCGGTGTTGACGCTTGTTTTGTTTTTGTTTTCGTAGATTTCTACCTTTGACTTTGAGTAAATTCTGATATTATACACTGACAAACTAGGCATACTGTGTCATTCCAAATTCCATGTCTAGGATCGTGTCCTCTGTCGACTAACAGGAAAATATTACTAATCAGTTTGGCAGACCTGTTTACCCCCTAAATGCACAAGTGTAGTTTGGGTAGTCTAAATGTGTAGTCAGGAGGTACAATGTGTAGTCATAGTGCATCAGTTGAAACTGGACTGATTTATCGTTCACACATTCAGATTCTCATTCTCACTCAACGAGTCAAAATAACACACAGAAACTTTGTCTATACAAACTTAATAAAACAACAAATACAATTATTTTGCTGTAGTGTAAGTGTAGTAAAAAAAAGTAGTAGTATATTCTATCTCAGTTACAGATTTAGACAAGATAATCAGTTTGTCCAACACACACACACACACACCAAGCACACTCTTTCTCTCAACATTTCTATCAGCTTGACTGAACTGATATAATTTTCAGAATCAGAAGATCACAGTGCCTGAAAATGTAAGTCATAAACGTAAGGAGACAGCATGGCATTGCTACCAAGGTCTCAGCCACACACAAGTGGTGTAGATCTGTTCAGGTCTCTTGCTGGGCCGTGCACATGTGAATATGGGAAAATTGTAAAGAGTGCAGTTGTACAGATCAGTCTGCCACCTATGTTTGCGCCAAAACCAGCGCTGCTATTGCAAGACTTGATGCGCGCGTATCATAAGTGGGCCCACGTACCTTTTGAACACAGCGGCTGTGTCAAAAATAGGATCGCATCAAAAAAGAGGGCCGAATCACGCTCGTCACTATCACATAGCCGAAACGAAGTCATTTGTGTAGTTTGTGTAATGCAAGCGTAGATGCATTGTTTGGGCTTCAAATATGTAGATTTCTACACAAGTGTGTAGACTAAACAGGTCTGGTTTGGCAAAATACGTGATTTCTGGCCAGTCTGATAAGGAGACTGATCTTCTTCCAGATCTATACGTGTTCATTTGGATTCTGTTTCAAATAAATCATTTTCGTTTTTCGGAAAGGTATGCAAATTTTATTCACAGACAGGGCACTACCAACTATAACTTGTATAAGGCGCATGGATCAGATTTTATGGGTGAAAAGTAATCACTGTCACCTTACAGACCAGAGCTTAAGGTAGCCTACTTGTTTATTTCATTTAGTTTTAGATTCCACCCTTCACTGACTGGACTTGCACGGCTGAGATGACAATGAGTTTGCAGGTAGATCTAGTGTTGAGTGATGCGGTGGCCACCAGTGAGCCATAACGTGTTTAAGCTGCGATGTGGCTAAAAATAGTAAAATGCGAATGGCACTTGAAAAATGCAATATTTATGCAAAATTTTGCAATGGGTGTGACCCCTGGCTCTAATATGTATAAAAAACAACAACTTTGTTTATTGTAATTGTATCTCTCTTGTCATATTATGAATACTGTTACTGTACACAAACAAAATGCATGAAAATAAATGCACTGGAAACATTTTTGTAAAGAAACCATTTAGTGATTTACCAACTTTAAGTGTCTCCCTCAGGAATACTACTAGTAGCCCCAAATAGTTCCCTAGTAAAACCTGGATACTAGTACAGGTACTAGATCTAGTACTATGGCAGAGGCATAAGCCAAACGATTGTGATTATGCCTTACGGAAGCGGTAAAAAACAAAAACTATAAAAAGGGAGCAAGACCTCTGGATCCAAGATCCACGGAATGGACCACGGAGCGGGGGGCTTCAGTTGAGAAATGGTGCAAAAGGAGAGGACGGACAGTGGTGAGAGCGGAAGAGAGTTCGCTAACCTTGGAGGGCCTCTCGGTCCCATGAAGCCACCTCTTCCTCTCATTGGTCCTGGTGGTCCAAAGCGGTTGAATCCTCCTCGGCCCATTCCATCGTGTGGAAACCCGCCTCCCATTTCATTCTGATGAGGCATGCCCATATTTCCCATCTCATTGTGCATGCCCATTGGCATGTCATTTTGCATGCCCACCGGCATGTCACCTTGCATGCCCATTTCGTTCTGCATACCCATATCTCCCATCGGCATATTTTCATTGTTCTGCATTCCCGTATTATCTTGTATGTCATTTCCTGGCATTCCACCCCTGCTGTTCTCTTGCATATCATTCCCTGGATGTTCTTGCTGCTTCTGAGGCATCGAATCGGGTCCATTACGCATGTCTACGTCTTCAGATGAATCCATTTCTTGCGCCATCATCTCGTCTTCCATGTCGTCCGCCATTGCTGCTCATTAGTAAATGCAGCGTGGCCTCGTTTCAGGCTTGAAAACGTGGACGCACAAGAAGACTTGAGCGTTGATCTGTGCATTTAAAGTCCAATTCTCAAAACAAAAGCAAGAGGTTTCTGAGATAAAATTACAGAATTATATAAACATATAGTTTTTTTTAAAGTCTTTTTATGATTTAAAATCAATTTATTGTACTATTTATCCATAATGTAGGGCCCATTTGGGATTTGTATTATAGTGCCAATCTAGAATACGTATCCACTGGCTTTTCTTTTTAATTATAAAATAAAGCGAAAAAACCCATTGAGCAGCAAAAATCACATAGACAAAATATTTCTTCCTCTATCAAGCAATGCTTGTTCCTCTATTTGTTTTCATCACATGAAAAATGTTGTTTGCCCTTTGAATCAAACCACCGGAGACTACGTTTAGAATACAGCCCACCCTTGTTTTTTTAACGAGTTCTGAAGATTGTCTAACTGTAGGAACGTCACGAACTTTGTCAATGCTGATGATCACTGGTTATTATATTCTAATGATCAGTCACGGTATCAGACTATGTATGCTATTTTATATGCATCTGTATGATATGCAGTCAGCTTATTGATGCTCTTTCCGACAATAAATAATTGATGGGCTGAATTAGTGTAATTGGACAATATATCGTCTGCTCCGGAAAGAATCAGAGACCGGAAGTAGCTCGAGCAGGTGCTCGTGATCGAAGATGTTGTCGGTTTTGCATAAGACACAGAATGTCCTCTTCATATACTGACGTTTTCATCGTGCGTTTTCTTCAGCTTGTCTCATCAGCATTTTGACTACGAGTTTAACACGCAGCTGAAATGATGATTGACACGGACAGTGACAGTGCTTTGATTAATGTTGTTGACGATGACAACGAAGAAGCTGATAATAACCCCTTCAGCCACAGTGCCAACCACCGGACAGACAGTTACCAAGAATGTAGTCGATCAAATCACGGACCACGTTCTCCGACAGGATCAGGGGGTCGTGGTTCTGGAGCCGGAGCTAAAGAGAGTTCACCGTTATTGGGCCCAAAGCATGAACATGAAACTGGGTTTTGGAACTCTTTCCCAGATGACCCTCGTTTTGAAGAACTTGTGCGACAGACTGAAGATGCCATTGAACACAATGTGTTTCCACAGAGAATCTATCAGGGATCCAGTGGAAGCTATTTTGCAAAGAGTCGTGAAGGCGTAAGTACAATTTATAGTTAAGAACAATACTCAAAGTGTGAAATGAATTCCTAAGATGAGCACTAATATTATTATTAATACATTTTTCTTTTTTTTAATGTACATTTCTATGTCACATGATCTCTAGGCAAGTCTAAGGCACAATGCACTGTACAAAAAGATGCAAAAAAGAAGTGTATAAATAACTGTATAAAACAAAAAAAGACAACACTTTTTGACTAAATCACGTAAGAATTAACATGCAATTGCAACAGTTTTAGTAAATCAATACATGTGTACATGACCAAAATCTGATATGAGCACGCATGTAATACAAGGTAACAAGTAGATATACTATAGTATATATAACACACCTAAAATAGAAGAAATAGTGGCATATTACGTACACATGCACATAATTATAGTATACACAAACCCAGTATGATTATGAATAATCACAGACACACACACACACAAAGCCAAACTCACCTACAATGCTACATCATATACATGACACCCATGTGTGCACACACAGGTGGGAGAGATGGTTTTTCCATTATTTGAATGCAGATCTGAAAAGATCAGTTTTAAAAACTCCACTATACCCATGTGCATAAGACAATAAGTGGCACAAGTTCAGTGTGTTGGTCCTGTGGAAGAAAAAGATCATTGTCCAAAGGTTTTTGTTTTTGTGAAAGGTTTGAGCATTGAGGAAGGTTTTTGTGTCAGAAATGAGAAATGAGGTGAAGACGTCTGGATGGATAGTGGGCAGTTAAGAGTTCAGAGAGACAGACGGGGTAACTTTCATTGAAAGAATTGTAGTGCTCACAGAATGGTAGTTGATCTTTTTTACTGTATTCTTGAGGTAATTCATACTGGTAGCCAATGAAGGTTTGTTCCAGAATTGTTGTGCCTCAGATGAATCTAAACTTTAATTTACTTTAAAACAGCAAGTCTGAACCCATTCTTGAACTGCTGGAAGTGAAATCACATGAAGCTACTTTCCTACTTGAGTTTTATGTCAAGTACAATTAAGAATATTCCCTTTTTTTGTACTCAAACAATTAGAAAATTGAGCTGATTTGTTTTATTTTGGAATTCGTACTTAGCGTTGGAGTTCCCACTTTGACCATTACAATTCCAGAATCTTGCAAATTCCAACTTTGCTTGCTTGGATTTGGAATGTAAATTCACCAGTGTATACTGTATTTCACATGATTTCTCAGGCCCTCACCTAGTTTCATTTACTGATTTGTTTAGAACTCTCTTGTTTATAGTGTATAATGTGTTTATAGTTATAGTACTTATTTATCACATGCACACACACACACACACTTATTAATTTCATCAAAACAAAGTGTACTCTCATTATTGTTCTTATTAATACCATTCTCTCTCTCTCTCTTCTCACCAACCTTCCTTGGCTTGGGTATGTTTTGAGTTGCTCTGTCAGTAGGTAGGTCCAGCCAAATTTTGAAAAGCAAGCAATGCAATCCATTAATATGTGATATTAAAGAGGGTCACAAGGCAAGTACACAAGCCAAATTTCATTAATTCATCTATAATATTTTTTGAGATATGACCCTTCAATTTCAAAGAGTCACCATTTTAGGCGTTTTATGCATATTTTACAAAATGCCATTTTTGTATGGCTCTAGCATAAAAACTATTGGTCACACATCCACCCAACTTGTTTTACACAGTGTCTGCACTACATAGACTAAACACAATTTTTTTAGTAGTCATCCTTACTCAAATATTGGAGATGCAGAGTGCCAAAAATGGAAAAATCACTAATTTTGACATTGTCCGATCACCATTCTTTGACAGTACCATGACAAGATCAAACACAACATGGGAATGGAAAGAGGTACAACCATAATTCTGGTATCAACTGATTCAGCATAAATTAGACAATACAAATTCACAAGTCTAAAGAAGTGCAAGCTAAATTTTACCTACAGAGGAAGTTTCCATGAGAAAAATGGATGCAAATATCCCGCGAATCTTTGATGGTAATAGCATTAAAGCAAATCAAACTCTGGAATGGAAAGAGATACAGCCATGGTTCTGGTATCTGCAGATTCAGCATTAATCAGAGAAGGAAAATGCACAGCATAAGGAAATTTAAGCAAATTTTATATATATATGTAGACTTGTTTGAATGAGGAAATGAAGTAAAAAAACTGCAGTCCAAGTGTGGCCTTGTGGTAGATGTTGGGGCCTGCCTCACTTTCTAGGACCAATTCTCTCCTCAAGATGATGAAACTGATCATCCTCTGAAATCATTAACAAAGAAATATATAAACAAACAGGTAAAAAAGATTTATTTCAACATAAACAGCACACTAACACTTAATACTCACCATTAAATACACTTAATACTCACCGATTAAATCATCAAATTCTGAAGTTTAGTTGTAAATAACACTTACTTGACTTTGTGTGAATCATGCAGTAATAACCTGAGAAATCAATCAATCAGAAAGGTACAAACAAAAGGAAGCAGACAAGAACTAATTTTCAGGTCTTTGACTACTAGTACTACTACCAGTCTCAGCTACTGAAACAATCCCAGAAGTAAAACCCCAACTGGAGTCACTCTAGCCATTATATGACAATATTTAAAAACAAAAAACTTCCCTACCTTAGATAAAAGACCTGGATTATTAAGGAAACTAACAAAAATTGGAGTCCCACTTCAATGACATTTAAAAATTGACATGCTCAAAACTGTATTTAATATTGCTCTGTGAGTTATTTTATTTCCCCCACCCCCTCCCACCCCCACATTTGATGTGGCTCTTGAAGTGTGTGTGTGTGTGTGTGTAGTGTGTGTGTGTGTGTGTGTGTGTGTGTGGTGATTTCTTTCATTTTGTTTCCTGTTCAGTCTTTCTTATTGACTTAGTCACTTCTGTCTTGTTACCATAGTCTGTCTTGTCAATCATGCTTGTAAAATGTTAAACAAACAAAACAAAAAAACAAAACAAACTTATCATTATTACTTCTCTTTTTTTAAATCCCCCCTTGTAATTATTATTATTATATACAAAGATTGAAAGAATCATGTAATTTTGAGCCAGTGTGCCAGGTCTTCCATGTGCACAAAAGGTGGAAGAGAAAGAAGATGGGGGAAAAGAAGAAATTAATTCTTCAGAAGCAAATACAATTCCAAACTCTCAATATACCATTAATTTTGGCTGGTGGCTTGCTTTTATTTTGTTTTGTCTAGATGAGCAGATCTATTGTAAAAAACATATTGGTTCGTGACTGCATCGTCTGCTAGCTAAATCAGAGTTATTGTCCCTGACAAGAAAAACAAATATATTTAAAAAAATCATTCACTTGCTAAATTTCCTTTAAAAAAATTCACTGTTGAGAACATACACCATACATCAGTTTTTTGCAATTCGGATTTACGGGGAAAGAAATTACTACTTTTACAGCAGTTTGCATTTCGGAGGAAATAATGAGGAGATAACTCTGTAATGTTGTTCAAACTATGACCAGACCACAACGAATTTGCTTCAATTGCATTCAAAGAGATGTAAACAGCGCAAAAATACAGTTATGGTTGTGTTGGAAACTCACTTAGTTATTGCTAAAATAAAAAACTTACCACGGTTTCTTTCCAGTTCCTCCAGGGTGAGCATCTTTTGCGCTGCTCGCATAGTCGCAGATTTTAGCGATCGCGCAACTCTAGCAGACGACAGAATCTACGGGGTCTCCACTTTCCGTTGCATGGGAACTCTTACAAGAACTCGCTTCTGGATCAAACGATACACCGTTTTAAAGAGTGAAAATTAGACTTTCCAGTGATACCAAATTGAATATGGTGCATTCAAACTTTCTTGGTGTAAATTTACGGTAAAAATGAACGTATTTTTCAACTCAATTTTTGCTGCAGTCGAAAACGAAGAATTTTAATGAATTTTATAACGGATAAATCTACGGGAATTCCTCTTTCTAAAAATATTAACTTCATATGTGTACGTTTTTCTTGTAAAAGTTCCCTACGGTTTCCCGAACGCAACCGTTTTCCAACCTCGCTCATCTGACTTTCGACGTCAGAACCACGCTCGGTTTCCGACTGCTTGGTGTGTTCATTAAAACTTCTTCCAAACTCACAATACATCATTCACGCACAAAATAATGGCTTCAACAGGTCGTAAAAAGATCGTTTGTTGCCTGACAGTAGTTTTTATTGACAAACTGCACAAAACAAGGCAGATACGACAAGTTGAAAATGAGCAATATTTGCCTCGCGACGGCCATGTTACCCAGCGCTAAAGAGAGGCTGGTCCTACCTACTGTCAGAGTTATGTATTATAAATATGGTTGGATTCAGACTACATGAATTTTTTTGTCATTATTCATTTATTAAGTGTTTTTTTAATTATTTTTATTAAAGATTATATGTTTTATTAAAGATTATATGTTTTATTATTTATGACACTAGCACAGTAGCAGTACTTAGCAATAGCACTGACCACTCTGTCAGCTATGTTCAGTCTCAGTTACATTCACAGTATGTTTTTTTGTTTTTTTGTTTTTTAAATTAAAATTATTATTTTATAATTATGTTTTCGTTTTTGTTTTGTATTATCTGTAATGATATGCACAGTGAGAAGTATGATGCAACTCACCAGCTGGTAATTCAGTAATTTAACAAACAAGAACAAAATATGGGGAAAAGAAAGTAGAATGCAGTTTCTCTGTGTGTGACAATAAGTAACACTAACAGTCACATACACATGTATACACACACACACACACACACACACACACACACACAGCACTATGGAGGTTCTAATGTGTGATTATTAGGTTTTTAGGTCTTTTTTAGGAACAGTGACATGACTGATCTGAAAAATTAGAGAACTCTGTTACAACTTACGTTGACTTACAGTAGTTAAAGACTACATTACATTTGTAAACAATGTTGACACAACAGGCTCCTGTACAGAGAGATGAAATGGAGGATAATATCCTTACAAAATTTGCATTTAAATACATACAGGCATGCAAATATGAATTACTTTTAGGAGAACAATGTATGATGTTTTAGTGACCATTGTTAGTGCCATACGACATAACTTATTCATACAACACAACTTTAGTCTCTCTGTGCAAAGAAATTTGTTGTTCTGCTTCATCATGTACATAAAACATTCAGTAAATTTTACTATATATATAACATCTGAAAATTCAGTAAAGTATGGAGCTGAAAAATTGCTCATATAGCCTCCGCTAAACTTTACCTGTTATTATTTGCTGACAAGATAAGAAATGCACTTTATTTTACTGAGCTAGTGATTGCAGTGCCAACAGAAGGATATCAAAGTTCAGAGGGAGAGTTTTTTGTTTGTTTTTGCAAAAACAAAAACAAAAGGCCTTGATCCATTTTGGCTTGGAAGTCGGTAGACTGAATTTTGTTTTATTGCTCACTCTAGAGTAAGCTAATTTTCATGTACTGATCTGACAGACAAAAAAGCACTGTCATTACTGTGATGAAAATTGTGAGTCTTGCCAGTTGTAGTGATGGATAAAAATGAAATCTGGTTATTTACAAGTTCTGATTGTATACAGTGAACAGTAAACAGAATTGCATTGTTATATTACACTAACAGCCACCAGTTTGTTTACTGGCATTGAGTCTTGTTGTACTTGTAGACAGACTTAAATGTAAATTTTATAGCACCTGACTGAGGTCACTGACCTTGTGCAGCCTGTTATCTATTCTGAAGGCCAATGCACTCATTTGTATCTCAGGTAAGGCATGCCATGTGCAGAACTGGGGAGAAAAGCTTAGTCACAGTTGACTGCTTTTAAAACTTGAGAACCATTTAACCTTTTGTTGTACCTGTGGAGGTTGTCAACTTTTGTAAACTGCTGAGAAATAGGCAAAACCCAAAACAAAAGGCTGCATGATGGTGATCATGAATGACATTGTGAACAGTTAATGTATAATGCAGAAATGACTCAAAGGTTTATATTGTATTCATAATACTATAATTTATATAGATATAGATTTTGGTCAGTTAGTGGTCAATTTTTGTGAAACATGTGTCTTAGTTTGAGATCTACGTTACTTTTTTTGTCTTTCACCACACAATCACATTCACCAGTCCAAAAGAGCTGAACTTGCTATTTTTGCAAAAGTAATCATGCTATTTATAAATTATATCCAATACATCGGCATGTACAGTATACATGCAGTTCTGCAAAGAGCGTGGTATAATAATTATAGAACTAGCTGGTCATATCTGAATGTTTTACAGCGTGACACAGATGTGTTTGGGCTTATTGCTTTTCTTTGTTCTTTTTGGAGATGATGCACTGTTTTGTGTTTTGGTGTGAGTGTGAGTTTACTAAAGTTACAAAAAGAAAAAATCTCCAAATTCTTGATTACTGTTCTGAAAACTGCTGTTAACACAAACTGTCAAATGAAATGACTTGAGTGCATGGCACTGTCTCCTGCCTTGCATATTTTTCAGAAGAATTTGAGCTTTATGCTGCATTTCTTGAGCTGGTGGTGGTTTGGAAACTTTCCACCATGCCAGTACTTGCTCCTCTGTTACTCTGTAGGTTATGAGCAGTTGTCAAGTCCAGTGTTCAGCATGGTTATGGTACCAGCTCTGTGTTCCACTGTGTCATTAGATTCCAGGGCCATTGGATCCCTGTGTGGGACAGGTGTCACATTTTGGGTACACCTGGCTTAGGACTGTTCAGTCTGATGCAACCTCACTTCTGGAGAGAGAGAGAAAATCTGTTTCAAACAAATGGTTGGGGGGAGGTGGGGGTGGGGGGCTGTGTCACATGGGGAATCAGATCATTTATACTTAAATAAAAATTAATTCTTCTTCTTCTTCTTCTTCTTCTGCCTAATGCTGGGCCAGGCTCACGTTGCAGAGCATTGGTGGCCAAATGAAACTTGCATGTCAGTTGTGGTCCTGTCTGTTAAAATGTCGTTCAAAAATGTGTAGAAAGTTCTGTCTACACAGTCTGGTGGGCTGGTTATACAGCAGACATTGGGTCACACTGGGCTTCAGTAGTACTGCCAAGGCCATCCATGAATGCCACAGGTGGAGGTTCTGGTGTTCCACACTCTCAGAGGGTACTTACTTGGGAAGAAGGAATTTCTGAGCTCTGAATTCTGTCACCCAAACACCTTTGAAGCAGTTAATGTGAGAACTGTTGCATGGTGTGTGTGTGTGTGTGTGTGTGTGTGTGTGTGTGTGTGTGTGTGTGTGTAGAGAGAGAGATTATACATACATGTCTTTTATATTTTATTTTACAAGTACAGCTTATATTTGTTTACACCCCCAAATTGTTTTTTGTCTCAACTCAGGCCATAAAAACATTTTGTGTGTGTCAAAAGTGAGTGCAGGTCTGTCTGATTTCATGTGCATTTAGCCGACTTTTTCCAGTGTTATATAACCGTCATGGTTATCTGGGCTTTAAAACATCAATTATCAATGAACTGACGTTGTCTTGTCATAACAATTATCACTCTTCACTGTTGACAGGGGAACAAGGGGAGTAAATTGTACTAAGTTAATGGACTGCCAAGACTTGTTTCCCTTGTTATCTTGCCAAGGCTTGTTCACGTATTGGACTCTTTTTCATGCGAAACCACAACTGGGGGAAACCGCATCAATTATACGAGGAAGTTGTGTGCTCGGCAGCGATTATTGGTCTAATATTACCGCGGTGGCGTGTTGTTTTCTCGATTTTCCGTGTTAGCGTTTCTTTTCGGCGCGTGCATCATCTCGAGACGTGTTGACGCACCGGAAGTAGTTCCATGGGGTTCGTGCGGCATGCTGTGTTGTGTTGTCTGCTCCGTCAATCTAGTCACCAGCTTGGTCGCACGGCTCAAACAGCACTGCCATCTGCCGCACTGTGTAGTTTGTCACTGCCGGAACGACTGTTTGTTCGTTCCTAGTCACTTTGGCGGAGTGTCGGAGCGCAGGTGCCCGTCCTGCCGAACACAGACCGGGTTGTTTTCTTACCATCAGCGGGCGGGTTGGTTGTTCGGGAGTGCCGTTTGATAAGGGAACTACGAAGAGCGTGAACCCGAAAGGATGCAGAGCCGATAAAAAAAACAAAACACACGTCACTATGTTTACTCGCGGTTGCAACCCCCTAGCGTTTTCCCCGTCGTCGAGTGACAGGGTAGTGTGTTCCTAGCCGGAAAGCTTTGGCCTCGGCGGACGGTATTGGTTGAGAGAAAAAAAAGGACCACATTCACAAAATACGGACGAGTACTTGTCAGGGGGGTTTACGTTCAGTACGTCGGTCCTACTTTCGATACCAAACCATGGCTGCGGTGTCGGCAACAGACAAAATTCGAATTCTGGAGAGGACTCATTCAGACAGTGGCGCTGTCAGTACCAGCACGCAGAGTGAACAAGGAAATACAGACCAGCAGGCTGTGAAACAGACTACCTCAGAATGCTCTGTGTCTGCTGGTGGGGATGTGTATGAGGTAATTGGGGGCCTGCCTGAGGTGGGCTACAACATGTTCCCTGATGATGCTGCCTTCACTGCCCTCATGAGAGAGGCTGAACTGGCGCTGGATGCCGGTTTGAAACCCCGCCTCAGCCAGAAAGGCACCAGTGGATGCTACTTTATTCCGGACAGAGAGCAGGTAGGCATGCTTTGCCTTCAACTTCTTCCAGGTACCTGATCGGGCTGTCAAGTGTTTCAGCACCATAGGCTAAAACATAATTTTGTCAAAAATTCATCACAATAGTCACAAACCGTATTTTGGAGGATGTACCTCTGGTGGAGTTCAACTTCTTCCAGGTACCTGATCGGGCTGTCAAGTGTTTCAGCACCATAGGCTAAAACATAATTTTGTCAAAAATTCATCACAATAGTCACAAACCATATTCTGGAGGATGTACCTCTGGTGGAGTTCATGTACCTTCTATATTTACTCACATGCCATGTGAGAATGAACATGGGCAACTCAGGTCTTTGTTGTTGTGTTCGTGTGATGTAGTGTGGGCGCTAATTAACTCCCTTTTGTGTTGAAATATCTTGGAGGTCAGATTGCAGGTAGCTCGTGATGCTGAAAGTGCTGCTGCCAAGACCCGCTTGTGGTTGTCCTGTGTAGGAGCTTGTCCTACTCACATCAACTCAACATTTAGTTTGTGGGCAGGAGTATTTCAATACTGGATGATCTGCCCTGTTCATGGAGAATGTGTTCACCACCCCCATCTTGATCTTGATCTTGAGCTGACTCTGCTTAACATCCAGTAGTTTGGTTCACTGCATCCCAGTTTACGTTCTGTATCACAGAACATGTGCAAAACTTCTGCACTTACTTCTGTGGAAGTCTTGATTTTATAAACATTAAAACTGACCTTTTTTTTTAGAACAACAACAGCAACAAGTTTGAATAAAGTCCCCTCTCTCTCACTCTTTGTCACTAGACCAAGGGAGTCACTCCACTCTGCCGATAAGATTTGTCTCTCTCTCTCTCTCCCGCTGTTGTACATGGCTTTTTATTTAATTTATAGATCTGAATTATCTAGTTTTAAATAGTTACTTTACTCCCTGTTACTTCATGTTATGTCTAACAATTTCTGTAGATCATTCAGATATTTTTTCAAAGTGTATACATGTATAAATTATTTCCATAAAGTGAGACCAATAATTTCAGGGTTAAGGTTAACACACTCGTCTCCCCCCCCCCCCCCCCCCCATTGGGGTGGGTATGTGTACATGTATACTGTACACATACATTGTTTGATTTTTAACTATTTAACCTATCATGTTTTTGTTACTGTTTATTGCTGTGTGCACATGAAAGCTAATATTTGTTTGATCTCCCAATGTCAGAAGGGCTACTTTAAGCCAGGCAATAAACCACCCAGGCCTCTCTCTCCTTAAAAATGTGTATTTTAAATTTTAAAAGTAACTAAAAGTAAAACTAGTAAAAGGGGGTCTTTTGGTGAGGTGTTTGTTTACTGTGTCTGACTTAAAAGGTCTAAAAGAGGGTTTCACTTTGAGGGTTTACACTGTACAGTAACTGTAACTGTAAGTGTTACTCTGTTAAACTTTACAATGACAAAAACTGTAACAGTGCAAGTGCAAGCACAGTGCCTGTGGAGCAATTTTACCTTCCCTTGCAGTGCTCACTCCAGAATAGCAGCAGTTGATGATGAGGTCAGTTTTGAGCAGAATTGCAGTCTAGGAGGAGTCATTCTTGTTACTAGTTCAAACACAAAAAGGTTCAAAGTAATGAACGCTTATTTATTTTAGCACGGACACACAGTATGCAAATTTTACTTATTTTAGCCACAAAACGACACTTAACAGATTTAAAACGGTCAGAAACGATGAAAAATGACAGAAAAAGACTTAAAACGTGAATGAAGACAAGCAGAATGATATTACTAGTGTTAGTGCTGTCTGGGAGTGCCCAGTGATTAGACTGACCACCAACCAACGAAGCTGAAGATGATCATACTGTGGTGCTTCCAACTCTTTTGAAAGCTTGCAAATCCATATATCTGTGTACAAAAAGGGGTGCCAGACACTCAGACATCTGAATGACTAATCACTTACCACTGTGTTATTACGGTTAATCATTCTGCACAGTTGTGGGTATTGGATGAACAAGACTTGGGCCTGACAGCAGTGACACATTAAGCTTCTGATCCTTGCATGCTCGCGTGCGTGAATTGCCCTGATATAACCGCACTGGGTGTAAAACACCCAGTTACGAATGCGTGACCCAGACCACGGGAGATACTGAAATTTAGCAATATGCATTACATTAAATTACCGACCAGTGTATCACATGGAGTTGGACAGTTTTCTGTGTTACTGACTTGGCTATTACAGTATTATCTTCTCTTTGTGTGTTTCTCTATCACTATCTGTAATTAATATCAGTCACAACTAAAGTCTTCAATATGGTTGGTAATGTTTGTGATGCTTTGAGTTTGAAATTGCACTGTAAAATTGTAACCATTTGGAATTCAAAATCCAAACTTAAATACCAACTCAGGACCCTGAAACTAACACTGTAACACTAACAGTTAATGTATGTAACACACACACACAGAATGTATAGATCTGTGATAACTACTCATGACCAGGTGGCAGGACAAGATATCTGACACCAATCTCTGTGATAACTACTCATGACCAGGTGGCAGGACAAGATATCTGACACCAATCTCTGTAAAAACTACTCATGACCAGGTGGCAGGACAAGATATCTGACACCAATCTCAGTGATAACTACTCATGACCAGGTGGCAGGACAAGATATCTGACACCAATCTCTGTGATAACTACTCATGACCAGGTGGCAAGATGAGATATCTGACACCAATCTCTGTGAAAACTACTCATGACCAGGTGGCAGGACAAGATATCTGACACCAATCTCTGTAAAAACTACTCATGACCAGGTGGCAGGACAAGATATCTGACACCAATCTCAGTGAAAACTACTCATGACCAGGTGGCAGGATAAGATATCTGACACCAATCTCTGTGATAACTACTCATGACTTGGTGGCAGGATAAGATATCTGACACCAGTCTCTGTGAAAACTACTCATGACCAGGTGGCAGGACAATATATCTGACACCAATCTATGATAACTACTCATGACCAGGTGGCAGGACAAGATATCTGACACCAATCTCTGTTAAAACTACTCAGGATCAGGTGGCAGGATAAGATACCCAACACCAAGTTCTCTCCAGCGCATACCAAGCATCCACAGACCTAGTAAGCATTCATGCAGAAAGTTGCTTGGGATAGGGTAGCAGAACAAGATACCTAACACCAGGGGCAAGGTTCTCTCTAGAGTGGACCTAGTATCAGTATCACACAGAAAGTTACTTGTGATTGGGTGACATGTCAGATTACCTGACAGTGACACTGGGGGGCTCTCCTGAGTGGAACTATCAGTCTGTCACATAGAAGGTTAGAGATTGGTTGGCATGTCAGAATACCTGACACTGACGTGACTGAGGTTCTCTCCAGAGTGGACCTACGAAGCATCGTCACTGCTGATGAGGTCCTAGGTGAGGTGGTTCTGACTCTGGGGGTGTCTGACAGGTGCACCCCAAAGGAGCTTCTTTGGTAAGCTTAGGCTGTGACATGTATGCATGGCATGGGCAGGTGCTCAGTTGAGGGACAAGAAGTTCAAAGCACTGCCAGAAGACCTCTCTGAAGTTGTGTGGGATGGGTGTCACTTTTGGGGAACACCTGGCTTTGGACTGTTCAGTCTGATGCAGCATCACTTCTGGAGAGAGAGAGAGAGAGAGAGAGAGAGAGAGAGAGAGAGAGAGAGAGAGAGAGAGAGAGAGAGCTGAGGCAGAAAGAAAACATGTCTACAGCTGCCAGAATAACTGATGTGCATCCACACAGTGTTGTGTATGCTGTTCTACACTCTTTCCCTGCCCATGGAAGGATTTTCTGTGCTGGATTGGACTCATTGGCCATCACCAGACATGAGGGCATCCAGTGTCAGTGGTTCTCTTTGAATCCCATGGACAAGCATCAACACTGAACTCTTACTGTAAAGAGGAGGTGGACGTGTATGTGGTTGTAATAGGAAGGGGGAGTCTCATAAGGTGGCCTCTTAGTCTTACCACAGGTGCCACTGTGCATTTATTTTATATATATATATATATATTATATATATATATATATATGTGCGACATTTAATATCCCCAGGCAGATTTTTTTTAAAATTTTAGTTGCCATTGTGACTTGCGAGTGGAGTAAGGAAGCATACACTGGACGGGTTCTAGAGTCCTGTGTGTGTTCCAGTTTTGCTTTCACAGTTTCAGTTCAAGCCATGTGTCTGCTAGATGTCTTTATCTGAAAGGATGAGTCAGTTTTGTGCACCACCTGTTCAAAGTTCACAGGCTTATGTGTGCTGCAGTTCTGCACCTTTGTTTTTCCACACACACACACACACACACACACACGCACACATCATTATATAATCCTGTTTTCATTGTGCTTTTCTGTTGTGGTAATTAATGCAAGGGTAAGCAGATCAGGCAATACATGGTTTGGTGATGTACCTGACTGTCACTATACAAGAACTGCTTGGCGTGCCAGGAGTGATTCAGGTTCAGGGTGCTGTTGTAATTAGCTACTGTGCTTGGTATATTATTTACCATCTCACAGTAATTATTTTGGGCTTGTAGAAGTTGCAGTCATTTTATGCCTCGTGTTTATGTGTGTGTGTGAATCATTGTGGGGGTGTGTGTATATTATATATATTGTGTGTGTGTGTGTGTTGTGTGTGTGTGTGTGTGTGTGTGTGTGTGTGTGTGTGTGTGTGTGTGTGTGCATGTCTGCGCGCTCATGCACATAAAATAAACGTGAATTGTGTTGTAAATCAAACTGATCCAGCATGCAGGCCAAGATTATGTTCACACATGTTTTCCTGTAAATGACTGAACATCAAGTGCCTGGCAGTGCAGGAAGACAGTCGCACATTTTCAAACCTTCACTGGTTCTCTTCTAGTGCTACTGTAGTTAGATGAACTTCCGAGGGCCCCCCCCCCCTCACCCCCATACACACACACACACAGTGATTACCTCAATAAATATGTATGATGTAGCTGTATTTATAGTTGATCCTATATGCTCCAGTTGGCAATTTAGTAGTGTTGATATCATTATCAGTTCATATAATCTGATGAGAAATGGATATTATTATTAATACAGTAATCCCTCCAAAATACACAGTTCAGTCAGACTGTGTTTATTGTATGAATCACACACACACACACACACACACACACACACACACACACACACACACACACACACACACACACACACACACACACACACAACAACAGCAGCAGCAGCAGCAGCAGCAGCAGCAACAACAACAGCAACAACACTCACACATTGACTTGCAGTCACAGGCAGGACTCACACACAACGCACACACACACACTGACTTGCAGTCAAGGTAGGACACACACACACGCACACACACACACACACACACACACACACACTTGCAGTCAAGGTAGACACACACACGCACACACACACACACACACACACACACACATTGACTTGCAGTCACAGGCAGGACACGCGCACACACACACACACACACACACACTGACTCACAGGCTGGAGTTGAATCACAAATCTTTCTTCACTCAGAATTATGGTTCTTTTGATTGACTGCTGAATCATAATTAACAGCCTTGGGCAGGGTTTGAATAGTGTGTAACAACAAGCACACATATGCTGGCATGATTTATTCTGTCAGTATCAGATTTACAGGTACACAATCTGTATACAGGTAAACTGTGACATGGTAATTTCTCTTGGTACAGAGATGACAGATTGGGGTGGGGTGGGGGGTTCCCTTTTTGCTGTGTGAATGACCATCTGGAATTCCATGGACAACATATTTCTAAAGGTCTTGCTTTCCCCTGGCGATTGTTTGAGGCCAGTGACCAAAGACTACTGTAAAACATTAAACAAATCTTGTTGGCAAGCATGATGTAATTTTTTTCTCTTCTTCTTCTTCTAGTGTTGCTCTCTTTTTGTGTTGTCACAGTGTGTGGCTGCGAGTGTGACTGTGAGTCATTAAATGCCTAATGATTCAGCAGGAAACACTGAGTACATGCTGACATGTGCATGCAGATGGTACATATATTGTAGTCTTCCACATTTACAGTAGTAATACAGCAGTAGTACTGCTGTAGGTTGATTGTAGTTTGCACCTGTGGCTTGCATGGTGTCATTTTGACTTGTGATTTGTCATTTTCGCTGTGAAATAAATGCTTATTCTCTCTCCCTCTCTCTCTAACTCCAGGTCTCTTTCTGTGAATGTGATACAGTACAGTGTCTTGTGGCTTATAAATCTTTACGGGGTGTAGCGCTATATATATATAAGAGTCATTATCATTATTAGATACTGGGGAACACTAGCGGTAGCACACATTGATTCCTGTGTAGTTCACATAATGATAATGGTAATAAAACTCATTTTAAAAACTTGTGAGTAAGTAAGTAAGTAAATAAGTTAGTGTTTTATGCCCAGTGAACCAGTGCGGTTATATCAGGGCAATAAAAATGTGTGAGGTGCATATAATTTATAAGAAACTGCCACAGGCACACTACAGTGACACATTTTACCAGAAATGGTACAAGCATACCTGTACACAATCTGCATATATATATATATATATATATGTAATTGAGTTTATTTTCATAGGGCACTACCATTGTTTTAGAGTTTGGGTTTTCAGCAAAATCAGATTGCCCAGTCTTTTTTGCATGAGAAATTATACTCCTGCGCATTTTTTAAAAAGTTTTTTATATAAATAGAACTGTCATTAAAACTAATAAAAGGTGTTTTGAACATGCACCCACTTGTTGCTAAGGACTATATGATGAAAAGTTTGTATGCCAGTTTCTCAGAATGAGATGCTGTGGTGGTTGTGACCTCAAACTGTTAAAATGACAAGACCAGTGAACTGATTTTGATCATTTTTGTATCATTTTAAATGTGCTCTCTACTGTCATATAAATATCTCTGAATGACAAAAAGTATCAGTGTGACTCATTCTGAAAGGTAGGGTCACATATTTATTTAAATTTAACTTCCTCCAACTGTAGCAGTTAAAATCTCCAACATACACCATACTGGGTCATACCTGCAAACTGACAAACTGGATGACATGTATTACTTTCTTGAACATGTTAACTTTGATTTGTTTTCTCTCGCTTATTTTTTTTTTGAAATGTAAATCGCAGTGAGTGTGTACACCAGAGAATAGTGCTATACAAAAGTTATTTATTATTATTTTTATTATGATCAAATAAGATTCAAAACCCATATATATATTTTTTATAAACAACAGGTATTAATACTTGCACAGCTACAGATATCAATATTTTTGGAGAGTACACAAACAATACAGATAACAGGATGGATTTCCAGTATATGCTGATATATAAGGTTTTGTTTGCTGAAATGTATGTTAATGTGGTTTTTGTGATAAGATGTTTGTACAGCACAGTGAGTTTAACTCGGGTTAAAGAATAGCACTTTATAAGAATTATTTATTATTATTATTATCATACCTGTCACCCCATACAGTTTACCAGTATAAAATATAGTTTTTCTTTTGGGGGGGGGGGGGGGGGGGATATGGCCATATTGGAAAATGGATACAGGAAAACATAATTTTCATGAGATTTTGTTGTTTTAAACTGAGCAAAGAGATTGAAAAACTGTTGAATGAGCAGCCACACTCGCCATCGCCAAATGCACACTGACTGGCCTAGTACAATAGGCTAAGAAATCTTGTTGGAAGAGATTTGAAGTCATGCATGCATATTTAGCACAACATTGCTTCTTCCTTCCATTGCCACACAGGCTGTTGGAATTCAAAATGCTGCTGCCATCAGTGAAAAACAAAAGACCCTGGCCTGCATAAGGGAAATACAGGTTCACAAACACTGGACTAAGGTTTAATCCCAAAAGGGGTTGACAGAGCTGTGTATTATGTACAATGTTACATTGTCACCTTGCAAGTCATATTTCAGAGCATTACTATAATTTACAGTAAAATAGTAGAAAGGTGGTGACCATTAAGGAGGATTCCTGCCTTTCTGTTTACTCCCTTTCTGGTAGGCGCCGGGCTTCATTTTCCACCCAGCCCTCTTCTGACAAAATGGCATCTCATGAATGATCAGTCAGACTTATGATTTGATGATTGTGTGTTTTCACCCTGCTTCACCCCTTGGACAGCATGGCACCAGTATCAAGACTCAGTCTCTGTTTTGGATCATTGGCTGTTGAGGTGCAGTCGACTCCATTTATAGTCCCTGATTTTGGACCTGGGGGATGATGGGACTATATCAGTTTTGTTTTTGGCTATTGGTTGTGGAGGTGCCGTTGATTCCATTTATATTCCTGGATTTGGGACCTGGGGGATGATAGGACTTTGAGTCTCTGTTTTTGGCTATTGGCTGTGGAGGTGCAGTCAACTCCATTTATAGTCCTGGATTTGGGACCAGGGGATGGTTGGACTATGAGTCTCCATTTTTGGCTATTGGCTGTGGAGGTGCAGTCGACTCCATTTATAGTCCCAGATTTGGGACCTGACAGATGATGGGACTATAAAGTCTGTAAGTCTGTTTTTTTGCCATCAGCTGTGGAGGTGCAGTCAGTTCTGTTTATAGCCATTGGCTGTGGAGGTGCAGTCGACTCCATTTATAGTCCCAGATTCGGGGAATGGGTGGACTATAAGACGGAGGGGATGTAAAGTATTGTTCGTGTCAGCAGGGCCAGATTAAGTCTCCAGCAAGGGAAAGAACTGCAGTTTAACCACCACTGTTTTGATGTGCCAGGTGGAGCTTGTTTGATCCGTTCAAGCATCTTGACCTTTTTGGCAAGAGATAGATGATTCATTGATTGTGTTTCTTTTTAGCAGCCATCTTTGTTGTTTGTAGACTAACACTAGGCATCTGTCTTCTGAATATGTCAGCGTAACTGTGTTTGTCATGTTTTATTTTCCTTAGGAATGGAATGAAAGTACAGTGTACACTCAGCAGCTTTTCATTTGATTTGTGGTCTGGTTTGTTGAGAAATTGTCATTTGAAAGTCCTGAAAGCAGGGCCATCATGTGAGTGCATCCATTTTCACCAGGTCTGTGATGTCACGAATAGATCTGGTATATGTGGCAGAAGTGTTCATCATAGGTCACAAGTCAACATTTTTCTGTTGTTTGTTGGTAAAGACTGAACCAACATGGCTGTACTAGGAAGAGCTCAAATTCAAGCCCCAAACCCCCAACAACTTCCACTGCATTTGCATACATGTTGATAGAGCAACTGTATGAAGCCTATAAGTACATGTAAAAATGTTCATGTATTTTGTACATTTTTCAGGTCAGCCATGTTTGTGCTTGGGGTCCACTTTAATGATATATCATACACTGTGATTAAAAAATTGCCATTGGCTCTTTCAGTCAGTGACATGGTGCTATAAAAATGTGAGTGTATGAATGTAGGACTCCTCCAGTGGTGCATAAAGCTGTTTTTTCACAGCAGGGCTGTTCATACAATTTCTTTTCTGCCCCAGAACAGCAGATGGGATGGGATGAGACAGAGAGAGAGAGAGAGAGAGAGAGAGAGAGAGAGAGAGCGCAAGTAATTAATGGAAACAAATTTATCCACCTCTTTTTATGATCACTGACAGACTGGTGGCAGGTCATGACCCCTTCTCAGGATAACCTACTTTACTTGCAAACAGCATGCAGGTCTGTTAAGTGACCACTCTGGACACTTCGAAAACCAGTGTGCCATATACTATATAATATAGATCTATAAGATGGTGAAAGTAGTTCACAGAAACCGGATAGACAATCACTAACCATTCAGATACATGGCTGTCTATACTACTACTAGAGCTCTACTAGCAAATATGCTGCTCCCTTCTCTGTCTAGAATGCAGGTGCACACACGCATGCACACACACACATATGCATACACACACGTATGCACACGTATGCACACAACTTACACTCTCTCCCTGTGCTGTATTAAAATTTTTTTTTAATTTTTTGTATGTATCAGAATTGATCAGACAAAATACAAGCTGGTAAGTCTGACTGATTGTTGATCCCCCCCCCCCCCCCCCCCCCCCCCCATATTCTGATCTTAACTGGTAAAATACCGGAAATTGTTGATTAATGCACACCCCATCTTCATGACCATTCATGACCCCACTTTCTGTGCAGACTCTGGCCCACTGCTCAGTTCCATGCTGTCCTTGTTGCAGAAAACCATTGGTGTGTTCAAACCAAAAGATGAGGAGCCGTACGGTCAGCTGAACCCTAAGTGGACGAAGTGGATGCACAAGCTCTGCTGCCCATGCTGCTTTGGGCGGTCATGCTTGGTCCCCAACCAGGGGTACCTGTCAGAGGCTGGTGCCAGCCTTGTTGACACCAAACTGCAGCTCAAAATAGTTCCCAAAACCAAGGTATGTTGGTACAGTCATTACACAATGAGGCTTGAGTTGAGAGCCATGTACAAACACAGGCACACATGAACACACACGCGTGCGCACGCACGCACACACACATGCACATACACACACACACACACACACACACACACACACACACACACACACACAACACACACACACACACACACACACACACACACACACACACACACACACACACACACATAGGTTGGATCAGCAAAAACTGAGTTTCAATAAAAGGTGTAAAAAAATAAAAAAATAAAAAAACCAAAAAACATAAAACAAAATGGCCAGGACCCACAGACATGTCTTGATAATCCTCCCACCCCCCTTGCCCTGATATAACTGTAATGGTTGACTGGGCATAAAACACCAAATTACTTACCCCCCCCCCCCCCTTCAAGATGAAGCAGCTTGGACCACCAGAGATGTCGCAGTGAGAATCCAAACCTGGTGTATATCGGGTTAAAGCTTTGCATGTTTATATTGGTCTGCAAGATGGAAATCTGGCTTCCTTATCTATCTTCCCCCTGCTGCCCACCCTCATTTTATTCAGTGTTATTTTTTATTGCCCTCGGTGAAAGTCCTGAGCAGTGAATCTGTCTTTTTACTTGTGATCTGATGAATTTGTGTTAGCCTTGTTGTGATGTTTGTTGTTGACTGGGTATTAAACATCGACA
Organism: Alviniconcha marisindica; assembly: GCA_018857735.1. Classification (NCBI taxonomy): domain Eukaryota; kingdom Metazoa; phylum Mollusca; class Gastropoda; family Provannidae; genus Alviniconcha; species Alviniconcha marisindica. The sequence goes on from JABMCL010003081.1 coordinate 787,985, forward strand.
TTCCAATGACTAACTCACTCCGTCGCTGCCTCTTTGCAGGTGGTTAGGTTAGCTAGTGAAACGTTCAACTACAGTGCAATAGACAGGACGAAAGCGCGGACCAAGAAAAACATCTACCAGAAGGTTCCCTCCTTGGGTCGCCACTTCAACAGAATAGGACTGCCACCAAAAGTAAGTCTTGTACACCTGCCTTCTGCACCCTTACTTAATCATTGTTGTTGATGTTGTTGTTGTGTAAAATATTCATAAAGATAGTAATTAACTACAGTATGTGATTGGCATGTCCAGTCTTATTTGGCAGCAGCCATCTCAGTTGGTGAGATCAGTTGCAATGTGACCAAGTGGACAACAATATCAAATTTTGGAGAGAAAACAAATCTGAAACAAAAATGACAACTAGCATTCTTAAACAAGATCCAGACACATAAACTGTTAAAAGGAAATTGGGTTTTTTTCGTAATAAATAGTGTTCTTTTCAACCTTTTATGTGTTTGGATCAAATTTTACAGGTCGAGGGTTTGATCCCTGTAAAGAGTGGTCAGTTACTTTTCACCTCTGATGTGTGATATCAGTTTTTGGGCTGGCTATCAGGTTGTTGTTTCATTGAGTACTCCAGTTTGCAGCCCCTTAGAGATCCATTCACCTGCTTTTTCAGAAAGTCAGAAGTCTTAACATGATTAAACTAAATGATGAACTTCTGTCAGTTACTAATAGGACAGCAACTGCACATTAAACAGCACCCTGTGGCACCCATCACTTTCAATCTCGATAATGATCCTCCACGACCCAGTTCGTCAAAAATGGTAAATGCTACACTGTGGCCATCAGAATGTTTTTGCATTTAAGTGGGCAGTCACATCGCTGTCATTTGCTGTTTCATTTTTGGGAGGTGGAAAAGGCACTGGAGAAAGTCCACAAATGGATGTAAGGGTTATGAAAATTTCATGAGTGTTTTATAAATTGTTTTCCTCTTGCTTTGATTTTGATGCTGTTTTTCAATAGGGTGGCATTACAGTTGTTTGTGGGAAAATTGTTTCCTGATGATTTAATTTTGTTGCTGTTCCTCAACAGGTTGGATCATTCCAGACATTTGTCCATGGGTTCAAGGATGCTGATTTCTGGTTACGACGTTTTGACAGTGAAGCCTTGCCAGAATCGACTGCCATCCAATTTCAGCATCTCTTTGAGAAGTTGGTTGTCCTAGATTACATCATCCGCAACACTGGTAAGGAGCCACCCAGATCTCAAACCATAACAGTTGTAAATTGTGATCACAGTGGGTACAGTGGAACCCCTCTGTGGATACAGTGGAACCCCTCCTTAAGACCACCCTAACAATCAAGCCAAAGTGGTCTTAAAGGAGGAGTGGTGCTTGGTGTGGGATGGATTTACTGTATTGTTCCAGGTGGGAATTTCCCAGGGGAAATGTGGGTCATAGTTCCTCAGGCAAGCCAGCAACAGCTCAGTTGTTCTACCTACTTAAGTACTTTCACTGATCTCTTACAGATGTGGATTTCCTTTTTGTTTTGTTTTTTGTTGTTGTTGCTACGGTCCCATCATCTTGGTTGACAGGATGTTACAACCCACTTCCTAACTTGCGCTTCATTTTTGCCAAATTCAGAGGCATTACTCCCACACTGCTTGTCCCAACATGTGTACCCCCAGCCACACCCAGGATCCATTCCCCATCGCAGGACTGTTGCCCGAGGTCCACTCGCAGAAACGTTAGGTTGTTGGTAGGGGACGCCATAGTGCTGCTGAATCACTTCAGTGGTGTTCAGTGAAGCTTGTTCTACCCGATGGTGGGATTTCTGCGCTAGTACAGTATCCTTCCATTGTCTGGTTCTTTCTCACACACACGTTTGCGGTGCTCAGTGATTTGTTTTTGTTGTTATTGTTTTTGTATTTGGAGAGTACTGATGGACTGATTTTGAACTTGCCTCTTGGTAAAGAGCTGGTGGTGGTTCAGATGGTTGTGGTCTGCAGGCAGCATGAAGATAATCGCCTGCTCTGATCTGACAGTGAGTGGTGGGGATGGGATCTGTTGTAGCATGGATACTGGTGCAGCCACTTGTCTGTTGTAGTGTGGGTACTGGTGCAGCCACTTGTCTGTTGTAGCGTGGATACTGGTGCAGCCACTCGTCTGTTGTAGCGTGGATAGTGGTGCAGCCACTTGTCTGTTGCAGCGTGGATACTGATGCAGCCACTTGTCTGTTGTAGTGTGGATAGTGGTGCAGCCACTTGTCTGTTGTAGCGTGGATACTGGTGCAGCCACTTGTCTGTTGTAGTGTGGATACTGGTGCAGCCACTTGTCAGTTGTAGCGTGGATACTGGTGCAGCCACTTGTTTGTTGTAGTGTGGATACTGGTGCAGCCACTTGTCTGTTGTAGCATGGATAGTGGTGCAGCCACTTGTCTGTTGCAGCGTGGATACTGGTGCAGCCAATTGTCTGTTGTAGCGTGGATACTGGTGCTGCCACTTGTCTGTTGTAGTGTGGATACTGGTGCAGCCACTTATCTGTTGTAGCGTGGATACTGGTGCTGCCACTTGTTTGCATTAGTGTGGATACTGGTGCAGCCACTTGTCTGTTGTAGCATGGATACTGGTGCAGCCACTTGTCTGTTGTAGTGTGGATACTGGTGCAGCCACTTGTCTGTTGTAGCATGGATAGTGGTGCAGCCACTTGTCTGTTGCAGCGTGGATACTGGTGCAGCCAATTGTCTGTTGTAGCGTGGATACTGGTGCTGCCACTTGTCTGCTGTAGTGTGGATACTGGTGCAGCCACTTGTCTGTTGTAGCGTGGATACTGGTGCAGCCACTTGTCTGTTGTAGTGTGGATACTGGTGCAGCCAATTATCTGTTGTAGCGTGGATACTGGTGCAGCCGCTTGTCTGTTGTAGTGTGGATACTGGCCCAGCCATTTGCTACTTGCTTTGCCCAAATGCCCTAAGTGGATACTGGTGCAGCCACTTGTCTGTTGTAGTGTGGATACTGGTGCAGCCACTTGTCTGTTGTAGCGTGGATACTGGTGCTGCCATTTGTCTATTGTAGCGTGGATACTGGCCCAGCCATTTGCTACTTGCTTTGCCCTAATGCCGTAAGTGGATACTGTTGCAGTCACTTGTCTGTTGTAGTGTGGATACTGGTGCAGCCACTTGTCTGTTGTAGCGTGGATATATAGTGCTGCCACTTGTCTATTGTAGCATGGATACTGGCGCAGCCACTTGCTACTTGCTTTGCCCTAATGCACTGATTATTACTTTCAGACCGAGGGAATGACAACTGGTTGATAAAGTACGACCCTGCCCCAACAGAGGCGCCTTCCACCCCTGGGTCAGATGCAATCCATGATGCGGTGAGTAAAATAGGTTGTCCTTTGTAAGCACAGGATGCTTTGAGTAAAATACACTATCCATTATGGGTACAGGATGCTGTGAGTAAAATAGGCTGCCTTTTATGGGTGCATGATGCTGTCAGTCGAATAGGCTGCTCTTTATGGGTACCAGATGTTGTGGGTAAAAAAGAATGCTGTGAATAAAATAGGCTGGTCTTTTATGGGTACAGAATGCTGCAAGTAAAAAAGGCTGTCCTTTATAGGTACAGGATGATGAGAGTAAAATAGGCTGTTGTGGTACACAGGCTGTGAGTAAAATAAGAAGCTGTTCTTCATGGGTACAAATTGCTGTGAGTAAAGTATGACTTCCATCATAGATGCTTTGAGTAAAATGTGTTGTCTTTTGTGGGTACATGATGCTGTGAGTAAAACAGGGTGTCCTTTATGGGTACAGGATGCTTTGTGAGTGAATAGACTGTCTTTTATGTGTACAGGATGCTTTGGGTAAAACAGCTGCTTTCATGGGTAGAGCATGCTATCACTAAAATAGGCCTTTCTTTATAGATACCTGATGTACGTAGGCAATGTAAAAGTGAGAGCATACATATCTATAAAAAGGTTCGTCTAGCACTAGTTCACTGTGTTAATTGGAGGGCTACCTGTTACATATGTGGAATCAATAATGAGAGATTTCTAATTACCTGACAGACAGGTACACCTAATCAATCTAATACACATCTAGTATGCAAATTTGTCTAGGAATGGTGTGAGAGAAGCATGCATGCAGCTGTTTGGTGTTGAGACTCATTTGCATAACGGATTGTTGTTGTAATGTTAAATAGGCTTTGTTGTGTGTGAAGGACATGGACTGGAGCATTGTGAACAACCCAGAGGTCTCTATAGCAGCCATTGACAATGGGCTGGCCTTTCCCTACAAACATCCTGATGAGTGGAGAGCTTGTGAGTACAGCCTGTGTCTGGTGCTTGCTGTGTGTGTGTCAGGTGCTTGCTGTGTGTGTGTCAGGTGCTTGCTGCGTATGTGTCTGGTGCTTGCTGTGTGTGTGTGTCTGGTGCTTGCTGTGTGTGTGTCTGGTGCTTGCTGTGTATGTGACTGGTGCTTGCTGTGTGTGTGTGTCTGGTGCTTGCTGTGTATGCGTGTCTTGTGGTTGCTGTGTGTATGTGCCTGGTGCTTGCTGTGTTGCTGGTGCTGACTGGTGGTTGGTGTTGCTGTGTTGTGTTGGTGCTTGTGTGCTGTGTTGTGTGTGTGTGTGGTGCTTGCTTGGGTGTGTGTCTGGTGCTTGCTGTGTGTGTCTGGTGCTTGCTGTGTGTGTGAGTGTGGTGTGCTGTGCGTGTGTGTTTGGTGCTTGCTGTGTGTGTGTGTCTGGTGGTTGCTGTATGTGTCTGGTGCTTGCTGTGTGTGTCTGGTGCTTGCTGTGCGTGTGTGTGTGTGTGTGTCTGGTGCTTGGTGTGTGTGTGTCTGTGTTGCTGTGTGTGTGTGTGTTGGTGTTGTGTTGTGTCTGGTGCTTGCTGTGTGTGCTGGTGTTGTGTGTGTGTGTGTGTGTGTGTTGGTGTTGCTGTGTGTGTGTGTGTGTCTGGTGTTGTGGTTGTGTGTGTGTGTGTGTGTGTGTGCTGTGTGTGTGTGTGTGTGTGTGTGTGTGTGTGTGTGTGTTGGGTGGTGTTGTGTGTGTGTGTGGTGTGTGTGTGTGTGTGTGTGTGTGTGTGTGTCTGGTGCTTGCTGTGTGTGTGTGTCTGGTGGTTGCTGTGTGTCCAGTGATGTGTGTCTGGTGGTTGATGTGTGTCTGGTGGTTGCTGTTTGTTTGGTGATGTGTGTCTGGTGGTTGCTGTGTGTCTGGTGGTTGCTGTGTGTCCGGTGATGTATGTCTGGTGGTTGCTGTGTGTCTGGTGATGTGTGTCTGGTGGTTGCTGTGTGTCTGGTGGTTGCTGTGTGTCCAGTGATGTGTGTCTGATGGTTGCTGTGTGTCCAGTGATGTATGACTGGTAGTTGCTGTGTGTCTGTGGTTGCTGTGTGCCCCATGGCTGCCATTTAAGCCTCTGAAAAAAGGGATGTATGGCGTGACCAGTTATGGCTGTGGTTGGAGGAAAGACAACGTTTGGTGCCTGGAGCTCATGTACATGGGTCATGGTCCTGTTTCAGACCCGTATCACTGGGCCTGGTTGCCGCAGGCCAAAGTGCCCTTCTCTGCCGAGATCAAGGAACAGGTCTTGCCACTGCTGAGCGACATGAACTTCGTGCAAGATCTCTGCGATGATTTGCACGACCTCTTCAAGGTGGGACATTTGTCTTCCTGTCTCTATGTCCCCAATGTCTGCAGTGGCCTTAATGACTGTTTTAATGGCTTCAGCTCTGAGCACTGGAGTGTGCGATAAGCCCTTAAGCCTGCTGCCAATCATTGCTATGACTTGATAATGATGTGCAAATTACTGCCATTACTGTAGTGTTTACATTCACTCTACAGCAGTACATTAAAATTATCCGTTCTGAGACTATATATTTCTTTTAAATTTAAGTCCTAGGTTTGTTTTGTTTTTAAATATATTAAAACAGAAGAGAGTAGACAAGTGTATCTGGTCAAACCCAATACATGAACCTTTTTACCTGATAGAGAGGAAAGTAGACAAGAGTAGGTGGTCATACCCAACATGAGAACCTTTTTATCTAAGAGAGAGGGGAGTTGACCAGAACACCAGGTGAAGTGGGAAAATATTGCAAGAAAATTTCTAACCCCAAATTGGGATCTAAGTTTCACCCTTTGACACCAGTTGGTCAGAAAACGGCAGTTACTGTTTCTGATGGTGGTGTTTTTGCATGAATATACATTGTGTGTGGATTGGACGTGCAAAGTCTTTGTGTGTATGTGTGTGCAGCATGACAAGGGCTTTGACTACAGCACCTTTGAGAGGCAGATGTCGGTCATGAGAGGACAGGTGAGTGTTAGCTGTTTGCTGAACATCCTGACGTTCATTTCGTTGCTGTCAGGAGAGGTCAGTGTTCACTGTTTGCTGGACATCCTGACGTTCATTTCGTTGCTGTCAGGAGAGGTCAGTGTTCACTGTTTGCTGGACATCCTGACGTTCATTTCGTTGCTGTCAGGAGAGGTCAGTGTTCACTGTTTGCTGGACATCCTGACGTTCATTTCGTTGCTGTCAGGAGAGGTCAGTGTTCACTGTTTGCTGGACATCCTGACGTTCATTTCGTTGCTGTCAGGAGAGGTCAGTGTTCACTGTTTGCTGGACATCCTGACGTTCATTTCGTTGCTGTCAGGAGAGGTCAGTGTTCACTGTTTGCTGGACATCCTGACGTTCATTTCGTTGCTGTCAGGAGAGGTCAGTGTTCACTGTTTGCTGGACATCCTGACGTTCATTTCGTTGCTGTCAGGAGAGGTCAGTGTTCACTGTTTGCTGGACATCCTGACGTTCATTTCGTTGCTGTCAGGAGAGGTCAGTGTTCACTGTTTGCTGGACATCCTGACGTTCATTTCGTTACTGTCAGGAGAGGTCAGTGTTCACTGTTTGCTGGACATCCTGACGTTCATTTTCTTGCTGTCAGGAGAGGTCAGTGTTCACTGTTTGCTGAACATCCCGACGTTTATTTCATTGCTGTCAGGAGAGGTCAGTGTTTGCTGAGCATCCTGATGTACATTTGTTGTCAGGAGAGGTCAGTGTTTGCTGTTTGCTGAACACCCTGACGTTCATTTTGTTGCTGTCAGGAGAGGTCAGTGTTCACTGTTTGCTGAACAAGCTGACGTTTATTTCATTGCTGTCAGGAGAGGTCAGTGTTTGCTGTTTGCTGAACACCCTGACGTTCATTTTGTTGCTGTCAGGAGAGGTCAGTGTTTGCTGTTTGCTGAACACCCTGACGTTCATTTTGTTGCTGTCAGGAGAGGTCAGCGTTCGCTGTTTGCTGAACAAGCTGACGTTCATTTCATTGTTGTTAGGAGAGGAGAGGTCCATATTCACTGTTTGTTTATCTTGCCTACACATACTTTTGTGTTCTGTGGCTGTAGCAACTTGTACACACACACACACATGTGCATGCTTGCATCCACACACAAGCATGCATGCACGCACCCACACATGCACACACTAACATAAATGATACTTTCTTTTACTATCTGTTGATGTGGTATGTATGCATGTCGATATGTACACATATGCAAGCCTACACATACACCACACTGATATAAATGAAGCATTCTTTACTATGTTTTTGCTGTGATGTAGCTGCTCATGGATACATACATGCAAGCCTACACCCACGCATACACTTGCACACACGCATGAACAATGCCTCCATACACATTCATATATGTGTGCACATTTATGTGCATACGCACATATGTACATGAAAACACTCGTACAAAAATAGTTCTACTTTCATGCAACCACACACACACACACACACACACACACACACACACACACACACACACACACACACACACACACACACACACACAGCCTTCATACATTTACTTTCTCATTGACTGAGCTCAGTTTCTAAAACATTTTCTGTGGCTTTGTCTTGATAGATTCTGAACTTGACCCAGGCACTGAAGGACGGGCGATCTCCTGTACAGCTTGTGCAGATGCCAGTTGTGACGGTTGAGAGAAGCAGCATGAAGTTTGGACGCACTCGAGCAGACAGCGACGTTTTCACGCAGAGCTTTGCACACCGGGCACCCTTCTTTTCATGGTGTTAACTCCATCTCCTTCAGGTCTCGGTTGTACGAGCTGGGGAGGTGTAGCTGCTCAGACTGTGATTCATCTTCTCTCAGTTCCCACTGCTTCCACCATGTTGTTTTTCTCCAGTGGCGATGTATGAGTGAATGGTTCAAGATGTAAAAAAATTATGGCCGTATTATAAAAAGGACAATAAGGAAAAGACAGTCTTCTTCTGTACTGTTGCCGTATGCCCCAGTTTGGGCAAAAAGTCCACAAGGTTGGAGGGTGGGGGGGGATTTTCTGGCTGGAGAAATAGTTGGGAGGGGTGGGGTGGGCGAGGAGGTTGTAGTTTGAAAGTGGGGACTTACATGGCCCACCACATGGCACTTAAAGGCACCAGGGGAGTCTGTGATGTGATTGGGTGATCTCTCATGATTTGTCTCTTTGCCTCCTGTCTACCTCTTTCTCATTAACTGTTTTAAAATTTCCTTTGCCTGAGTGTACATCAAGGCTCTATTTCTCATTTTGCTTTGTTGATGAAGTTTGTAAAATGTGGGCTCTTTAGAAGGAAATCTAACAATACATCAGGAATTTGTTGGAGTAGTCATATTTCAGAACTGGTCTGTATGTTGATTTTTTTCTTTCTGTTGTGCACATGTACGTTCATCACTTCATGTGTGATAGTGAGCACGATCTTTGTTTATCAGATCTCTTCTTTTCAAATAATTTATCAAAGGGAAAAAAAAAGATTTTCTTTTTTAATGGAGTAAAATCTAGTTTTGATTCCACATTGCTGCTCGTGCTACTGAATCAGATTATTTATGACCAGATTGCTCCCCTTGCTGTGGTGTGATTTTTGGATGTGCGGGTATACATTGGGTACATTTTCCTTCACTGTTCCAGTACAGGTAACATTCCAGAGTGACAGGGGTTTATTTACCGTGGATCATGTTGTAATGATCAGTTGCTTTGCTGCCGAGTCCCAGCTCCGCTCTTTGGCACCACAGATGCCAAAGTTCAGGTTCCCTCTGCTGACATTCCTGGTGTCACAGGTTCCCTCCTTTCAGATGAAGTCCAGTGGTCAGTGCTATTTCTCACACCAGGTTCCCAACTACCTGGAGCCACCTTCCTGTTCCTGTCCATCATGCTACCTCTGTCAGTTCTTTTAAATCTTCTTTGAAAACCTTTCTCTTTTCAAAATCAATGTATGTTTGAAAGACTGTGTGAGCTCTTGGGTCCATTACAGGTTGGGCATGGTGCAAAGACCTAACACATGCATACTTTCTCGCTAATCATGTTGCAGGGCAGTATCAGGAAATAGTCCAGATACAAGAAAACATTAGGGAAAAGAATTGTGTAGAGGTACATCACCCACATACCGATACACGAGCTTGTCAAAATTAGAACATGGATTTGTTTTGAGATGTTTAACCACTTTTCTGCCTCTCAGTTGTAATATGACATATGCAGTAAAGCCAGTTCCCATAATACCCCTCCAGGAAGTTGTCATGATATGCTTCTTAAATCCTGGCATGTTGTACATTCTCAAGTGGAGTAAATTCTTAAAACAAACAACCCTGGTTCCTTAAACTTGTCTGCGTGACATTCCTCAGGAGAAAAAAGTGCTAGTAGTGCAAACATTCTTGGGCAAGGAAATGGTTAAGAACAAAACAAAAACAAAAAATGCAACATGTAAATCTGTTGTCTTAATCTCCATCTACTGACAGGGATTCTGCCTTTTCAGTTCATTCAGCTTCATTTGACCCGTTCCTCTTCAAACTTGAAGTGGTGCATGACCTGAATGGTGCACAGGACTTCTACCCATGATTAGGAGTTATGTGTGTATTTTCAAATTCGCTGCCATTTGAGCACTGACCTCTGTTGTAACCAGTTGAGGCAGTGGTCTGAGGAAGGATGTCTTAAACCAGTGCTTGGAGTTTGGGATGCAGTATATCTGTGTGAGGGTGTATGCATATGGAGGTCTGTGTTTATGCTGATGTTGGTTAACTCATTGCGACAAAATCCTATATTCTGTTAATGATGAAAATTACTCAGACAGAAGGTTTTGGCAAAGATTTTGTGGCAAAAAATGTAGCTGTTGGTTCATTGGTTTGTGGCTTGTTTGTTTTTGTGTGTTTCAGTTGTAGTTACCACTGTATTGCATTTGGCAGCATGATTGTGTGTGTGTGTGTTTCTGAAAGGTGCAAGGTCAGTCTGATGTGAAAGTCTTAGGTCAGTCTCCAGTTTGATGGGGTTTCATGGTAATGATCCATTCCTTCAAAAATCCTTGCTGATGACTTGGCTTCATAACATTTATGAATGACACGAGAGTCGACGTGGTGCTGTGCAATAGAGTACCCTGATGCTGTGGGTGGAAGGGGGAGGGGAGGTGGCTGTCTGTAGTGCTGGTCATTCCACATTACTCAAAGACATCCTGAATAATCTCACCTGTGTTCATTACACGTATCGGGCTGGCTGCATTTACTCTGCTTGTTTTAATGCCTCAGCTAATTGATGGTAAAGAAAACATTTAACTTCTACTTGAGACACTTGTTAGAGGTTAGTCAGACTATGTGAATCCTTACTCTGTTTTTTTTTAGTACAGTATAACTGTACTCAGTATTCATGTTTTTGCATGTAGCTCGAATCTCCCATGGGGAAAAAAGGCAATGTGAGAATGACAACGATTATATAAAATAGTGATCATCATGGATATGCTTGGTCTTGAGTCTCACACATGCTGACTCACAAGCATATGTGCTCATGCTTGCATAAATGAAACAATCTGACCCAGCAGTTGCATAGCTTAATTTCAGTGTTAAACAGCTAACTGTTGAAATTTCATCAAAACGTTTTCATACTGAAAATCTTGCTTAACCTCTCTGGATTAGTCCATTCAAGAACCAGGGACATGCGTACAGTTTACACATTGCAATAGAGCGACACATTCTATGTCTTTTTCCCCAAACAGAGTCAGTGCAATAGAGCGACCCTTTCTCCGTCTCTTCCCCCAAACAGAGTATGTCTTCTGTGTCAGCTTCAAGATGACTTTATTATCTCATTTGAGAAACTAAATTATGGTACAATACTTCTAAAACCAGACCTTCTAATGACTGTGCAAAGCACCCAGATAAGAAGTGTCACCAGGAGAGTCCTCTGTGTAGTTTGTATAGTATTAGGCTGATTTTAAAAGAAAAAGTAGTACATCGGCCCTGGTGAGTTTTCATTGGTGTTCTTTATTCCTGTTTATCTCATGAGTGCTGGGAGAGAGGCAGAGGCTGCTGGTAGGTTTGGGGTAACAGAATGGGGCTGTCAATCACCAGGGCGGTTTCAGCCAATCAGCACGTCATGGTTGATATTCTGTGTGAACACCCAAAGAGGGGCTACCATGGTTACCTCACAAGCTAAAGCGGAGCAACAAAGCAAAGGACTAGTGGAGTCTGAACAAAACCTTGAACATAAGTAAATTCTAGTGGTGCAGATTCATTGATGACTGGAGACATCAGCTGTAATCGATTGAGGCAAATTGCAGTCATTTGAATGCTTGAATCAGCGTGCATGCCACCAGCCAACACAGTGCCACATGGTGTTTAAATTGAAAGCTTGTCAGAGAGGTGGGGCTTAGGGTTGAGGGTGAAACCTCTATTCCACCAATCAACACAGTGCCACATGGTGGTTAAATTGAAAGCGTGTCAGGGAGGTGGGGCTTAGGGTTGAGGGTGAAGCCTATATTTCACCAGTCAACACAGCATCACATGGTGGTCAGATTGAAAGCGTGTCAGGGAGGTGGGGCTTAGGGTTGAGGGTGGAGCCTATATTTCACCAGTCAACACAGCATCACGTGGTGGTCAGATTGAAAGTTTGTGATGAGGGAGGCAGGGCTTAGAGCTTGGCATGGAACCCTCTGTGGACCAGGGGTCGGAACCCTCTGTGAACCAGGGGTCAAAAAAGGAAGAGAAGTTGCATGCTTGCAGCAAGTGCTGTAAACTGTTATTGAGCCATTCCTTGTTTGGTTTCGGGAGTTTGTTCTGTTAAGCTCTGTCATTCTTGAACATTTAACATGTACAGTGTAGTATCATTAATACAAAACCGAAAGTACCAGATTTTTGTTTTCATGTTGTCCATGCTGTTATGTTACTCAGTACAGAGTAAAAAAGAAAAAGAAGAAGTCCATGGGGCGAGGAGACCTGTTAGTGTTATCCGTTACTTTGTGTTATCGGTGTTTTTTGTTAACTGTGATGTTCAGTGGCAAGTTAGCTGATTTTGTTTACACATGCAATTAGGTTAATGTTGCTGCTGTCTTGACTTTTGTATGTTTAGCTGACATGTGTAGCTAAAAACATGCAGTTAGCTAAATGTTGCTGCTCTCTTATTGATTTGTTGTTGATGTTGTTGCATTTGTTCATGATTCAGACTTGATTATACATCATAAGAAGCTGCTCAGTTACATGTGTATGTATCATGGTAGCTGCCAAAAAGAGGGATTAAAATTCTTGATCTTGTAGAAGTCAAGAGTATGGTGACAGACACATCTGCATGGTAGATTGAGAGGTAGAGTAATATAGGGGCAGAGATATCTTGTAAATATTAAAAGAGTAGGTATATCAGAAATATGTGCAGTGGAGATCAGTACTGGGGTAATGGACATGTATGCATATATTATGGTAGAAGTCAAAAATAGAGTATGAGAGACATGGATTCATAGGTTTGAAGAGCAGGATAGACTGGGGTTGATGTTGAGAAACAGAGACATGGGTATGGTGGTTGACGTAAGTAGGGTAGTGTGTGGTTAATGCTGAGAGAGTGGGGGGAATGGAGACACAGGTATTGTGATTGACATGAGTAGGGTAGCAATGTTTAGTTGATTTTGAGAGAGGGGGGTATAGTAGCTGCCATGAATAGGGTCTTGATCTACTGTCTGTGCATGCACTTCTTTAACCCCTTCACTGCCCCAGTCTAAAATTCCCCGGCTGAAAAGTACAAACACACCTGCAAACAGTACATTTTCCGGTACTATAATGAGTCTACTTTCAGTAGTGTGCCTTTTGATGGAAATCCTTTTATATGCTAATTCAATTTGCACCTACTGGTCCTTTTCAAATGACGTCACAGCAACCATGGCAGTGAAAGGGTTAACATAAAGCCAGTTCATTTTCTTATTTACTGGAAGAAATGGAGTCTTGTATTCTCAAGTAATGGCTCCATGATAATAACTCATAAAGTGATTTTTATAACAATGGGACTTATGATATGCAAATACTTTGACTCGTGGTCACAAGTTTGTCAGAATTGCTTTGGTAACTATTAAACAAATCTTACTTCCCTTCCCCCCATCCCTCTCCCCAATTTTTTCTTTTTATATCAAAGTGATTATACATAATTATAGTGATACACATTTGCATCATTTTAGGGGCTGTTCACAAATGATAACAGAAAGAGATTATTTCATTCTCACTGCTAGAAGTCATACTCTCAGTATTGCTCTTATGTGGGTCAGGGCCCATAATTATGTCTGAGGATCAAATAGCCCCTCCAGTCACATTTGTCTTCTAAATGGTGATGACACTGAAAGAAATCTCACCATACATAAGTCTGGGCCCTGGCATTTTAGGAGAGAGTTGCAGGACATCTTACAGTCACTCAAGGGAAAGAAAGAAGAGCAAAAAAGACGGGGTTCCGTTCGGTGGCTTCCAACTCCCTGTCTTCATTTGGACTGAATAGCAGACACTTGTTGAGTGAATGATTGGAAGCGTTGCCAGTCACAGCAGATCCCACTGTCCAAGCCTTGGTTTCCACTGACCTTTCTTCTGCTTCTTCTTTCATGTGGGCAGCCACCATCCATTAAGCAGGGATTGCCAGGAGATTATGCTGCACTTTTTTGTGGGTTGGGTGGGAGGGTCTGCTAAACCCTACAGAGCAAAGTGGTCTTAGAAAGTAGAAAAGAAAATTGTACACAGGGGGAAAGTATGCAATGTATCGACTGCTTTGGAGTATCTGGCTGGACTAACCCAGCTACCGTACGGTAGCAGTCCCCAGAGATGAACCCCAGCCGGCACAGCTCCGGCCTTCACTTACCTGCTTTTTGTTGATAGATGGTTTAGAAAGGAGCAGACCCTGGTCTCAAAGTGCCAGGGTGGGTGCTGCGGTCACCTCTTAGACCCTGGTCTCAAAGTGCCAGGGTGGGTGCTGCGGTCACCTCTTGAGAAAGGATGTTCCACTCAGGAACGGTCCTAAGAAAGAAAGTCTTCTGCCTGTAGGCTGTTCAGTGAGGTGGAATGTCGTAGGTGAGGTTGTGGGTATGTCGGGTGGTTCTCCTAGGGTGATTGGTTGGTGCAGGGCAGTGTTTGGACTTGGTGTGGATGGTGGGTCCTTGGAGGCTGGATACCAGAAATAGAGGCTTGGAATGCGATGCAAGCAGTAGACCGAGCAAGACTAGTGGTTGTGACCAAAAAATAATGTCGTTGGGAGAACAAGACCTCACAAAAGTTAACGTCATGGGGAGAACAAGACCACACAAATGTTAACGTCATGGGGAGAACAAGACCACACAAATGATAACGTCGTGGGGAGAACAAGACCACGCAAAAGTTCACCTCACTAGGAGAACAAGCCCACACAGCGGTTAACGTCACAGGAAGAACAAGACCACACAGAAGTTAATCTCACTAGGAGAACAAGCCCACACAACGGTTAACATCACTGGAAGAACGAGATCACACAAAAGTTGGCGTCACAGGGAAAACAAGACCACACAAGTTCTCCCATGCAAACGTTAATGTCACCGGGAGAGCAAGACCACACAAAAGTTAACATCATGGGGAGATCAAGACCACACAGAAGTTGACCACTGTATTTGGTGGTGGTGGGGGAATTACCTGTTAACTGAGTGTGCCATTATCCTGTGAGGCGTATTACCATCAGGTGCTCTTGTGGAGCCAGCGAATCTGCTTACAAGAGGTCCACTGAACTAGTCTGGACCCTCTCTCTGTCCGGTATCTCCCAAGGGGTGGCAACTATTGCAGTACCACAGTAGGTGCATAGCGAAAAGGAGTTCTGCATACAGGATTGAGAGTTGATCATGTACTTTTGTTTATCTGTGATTTTTGTGTATGCTTCATGCTCCCAGAGAAGTCTGCTTTGAAAGAGAGTAGGGAAACCCTGTTCTGGTCCTTGTTGCCGATTTGATGAACAGTTGACGAAGCATGCTGACAACATTAGTTCAGTTTTCTGTTTTTTGTTTTTGTTTATTTGGTTGTTCTTTGTTCATGGGTGAAACTAACGTATGAAAAAATGAAACATATATTTTTTTATTAATTGTGCATAACATGTATGTAGTCGGCCTTCAACGAGCCAACTATGATTTAAATACATTGCTTGTCATGTTGGTTAGTGTCAGTGACCGAGGACAAAAGAAGTAAAACTCCTGAACTTGTTTTGGATTCTCACTCGCTTCTCTGTCGTTGCTGTTTAACCTCTACTTTCTCAGATGTTGGGGATACATTTGTTTTTTGTTACATTGACAATGCTTTTTTGTTGTTTTCTTTTTTGTTTTGTTTAGTTTTTGTTTTTTGTTTTCACTTGAAGACCTCAATAATTGATCCACTGCTGTTCTCACCATTATTTGAATTGATGGACATGTACACCGGCTGTCTTGAATTTGTTTGCATGGGGTGTGAAAACCTAGCTCCATACTGCACCAGCACAGCAAAGGAGTGCTTAGCCTGTCATGCTAGCCCTTCAGAGGTAGGCCCACTATTGCCCTGTCCAACAATAGCTGTGATTGGTTGAAGGTTGGCTTAAGTCTTCTGTGTTTTGCAGGCTCAAATGCAGCCATCTGCTTGGGAACGCTAGGCGTTCAAGCTTAGGGATTTTTTTAATTTTTTAAATGTTTGGTTAAACTTAAAACAGTTACACTCACCTAAATAGACTGAAAGGGTCACCCACCCGTAGGCTCTAGCTAAGAACAGTCGCATCATGTCCGCAAACCTGTGGACTTGGGAAGCCATCATTCAGCACACCAAGCCTACGGGACCCATCATGCCTTGTTCATGGCTGGTTTCCCCTATCGGTCGCAGGGCACATTGAGCGATAACTGGCTCTTCTTACAAACAGCATTTCCATCTTTGATGAGCTAGTGTGACTCGATCAAAAGCGTCGTTGGAGCAGCTTCCTGTCAGACTGGCCCCTGTGTTGAATGTTTGCAAAGCTTGCTGCAGCAGATCACACAGCCCAGGCGGTGAGATCTGTTTCTGATGTGCAGTGCCTGATAAATGAAAGTAGGCGTTGACTGGCTCACTGCCTGTACATGTCCCTTGGATCCAGGCCAAGTAAACATGGCGCTTAACGTCCACAGAAACCATAAGGCTTATTAGGGACGGCAATCCAGGCCAGCTAACACCTACCGTTTGTAGTGCTGGCAGCAGGGTCTGCTTCCTGCGTTCTATGGATCTGTGAGAGGGACAGTCAGTGCCTGGTGCTGGCATAACAATATTGACGTGATAGACTGTCTTTAGTTTAAATCACACAGAGCAAAGTAAGCGGGAAAAAAGTGGAAGCTATCACTGACGTTGTGACCTGGCATGAAAAGTTTGAGAATTCAAGTAGAGTTGATGTGCTAAATGACTGCAATCCATATCCACACGTTTGCATGCACAGCCTTGTTCAAATAATTATGCGATGGGCTAGTTTAACTGAGCAACAGTGTGTTTTCACAGACCTTTTTTTTTTTTTTTTTGGCTGCTTTTTTTTTTCCTGTTACAAATCTCTGTTCTACTAACAGAGGCAGGGGCTGCGCAGATGGCTCAGACAGTAAGCTGAAGACTGGCCAATCAAAACTCGCCCAACAAGAGCCAGAGACAGGCTATAAGCAGCCCCTGTTCTGCACAGCCCAAGTAGGGGACACTGGCCCTGTCCCCCAGTGGGCCAGTCTGACAGGCTATGGAACTGGCCAGTCAAAATCAACCCTACGAGAGCCGGAGACAGGCTGCGAGCCGTCCCTGTTCTGCACAGCCCAAGTAGGGGACACTCTGGCCCAAACTCCAAGCACTGGTTTACGACATCCTTCCTTCAACCACTGCCGTATTTAGTTACGCCATAGGGTCCAGAAAACTGTCAGCTAACGAGCAGTCTTTTGTTGGTGCTCAAACATTACTAAGCTTGTTACAAACAACTCAGATTATATCAGACGTTTGTTTTATAACTGTCCATGTTGCTTACGCGAGCTCAAATAAAACCAAAACCGTTTGAATCGAGACGGAACTCTTTTTTCTTCTGTTTTTTTACCCGGGGTGGATGCGTCTCGTGTTTACGTGCATGCTTGGGCGCTACGTTGCTTCCACAGTCTCATCAGTACCCACACCTTTCGGAGGGTGCTGACCGCGTCGGTGGACAGCTGCGCGGAGATAAAGCGTGCCCCTTCAGTGGCGTAACGAAATTGGCAGAGTTCGGAGGAAGGTGCCGGAAAGCGATGGTCGGAGTGGGACTCTGGCCCTGTCCCCCTGTGGGCCAGTCTATAGGCTATGGAATTGGCCAGTCAGAACTCACCCTACTGGAGCCAGAGAAAGGCCCCTGTTCTGTAGTAGGGGCTACTCTGGCCCTGTCCCCCAGTGGGCCAGTATGACAGGCTATGAAAGTGGCAGCAGACCAGTCACCTGCTTGGAAACCCACATCCTGTGTGTTTGGTCCGAGATTTCTTCTCAAGTAATTGCAAGGTCTTTCAGAAATGCCGGCAAGTTGTTGAAATGTTTTGTTCACTTTTGAATGGAAGGTCAGTGTGCGATTGTGGCTAATTTGCTTCATTCATGAGCCGTTTTCATCATGAATTTGATTTTGGGTATGCTCTATGTGAATGCTGAACTTGCGTGATTCTAATTCCAGAAAAATTACTTTTGTTTTTTTGCTGTTTTGGTTTCCGCTCTTCGTCATTTGATGTCTTGTCTTCCCTGTGATACCACTGGTCAATTAACATGGTGCCGTTACGTTTGGTACAATACATGCCTATTTATTTGTGTGTTGTGCATAAATCTATATATATGCATTATGGAACCTAACGGTGGTCATTTCTGTACAAGCTGTGTCAAATGTATACTAGTTCTGGATTTTGCTTGTATTGAAGAGCTAGGTCAGTCTTAATGATTTGTGGGCCCAAGAACTTTCCTGCTTGCAGTGAAACACACACACACACACACGATAAGAGATTATGCAAACAGAAGACAAAGCTCTTTGGCAGAAACATTTCCAGTTCGTCATGTGTGGGTGAGGTTGTGAAGTTATTGTTTTTAATGGGTTCTCAGGCGTTAGCTAAGGACATGATGGGACCCGTTAGCTAAGGACATGATAGGCACCCATTAGTGAGGGACATGATGGGCACCCGTTAGCTAAGGACGTGATGGGCACCCATTAGCTAAGGACATGATGGGCACCCATTAACCAAGGACATGTAGGTGCCATGCAGGCAGTTCAGTCCACACAATGATGTAGACTGTGTTATTGTGGCTGGTGTACTAGTTCAGTCCACACAATGATGTAGACAGTGCTGTGGCTGGTGTACTAGTTCAGTCCACACAATGATGTAGACAAAGTTATCGTGGCTGGTGTACTAGTTCAGTCCACACAGTGATGTAGACAGTGTTGTGGCTGGTGTACTAGTTCAGTCCACACAATGATGTAGACAGTGCTGTGGCTGGTGTACTAGTTCAGTCCACACGATGATGTAGACAGTGCTGTGGCTGGTGTACTAGTTCAGTCCACACAATGATGTAGACATTGTAGTCGTGGCTGATGTACTAGTTCAGTCCACACAATGATGTAGACATTGTAGTCGTGGCTGGTGTACTAGTTCAGTCCACACAATGATGTAGACATTGTAGTCGTGGCTGGTGTACAAGTTCAGTCCACACAATGATGTAGACAGTGTTGTCGTGGCTGGTGTACCAGTTCAGTCCACACAGTGGTGTGGCTGGTGTACTAGTTCAGTCCACACAATGATGTAGACAGTATTGTGGCTGGTGTACTAGTTCAGTTTACACAATGATGTAGACAGTGTTGTCGTGGCTGGTGTACCAGTTCAGTCCACACAATGATGTAGACAGTACTGTGGCTGGTGTACTAGTTCAGTCCACACAATGATGTAGACAGTGTTATCGTGGCTGGTGTACTAGTTCAGTCCACACAATGATGTAGACAGTGTTGTCGTGGCTGGTGTACCAGTTCAGTCCACACAATGATGTAGACAGTGTTGTCGTGGCTGGTGTACCAGTTCAGTCCACACAGTGCTGTGGCTGGTGTACTAGTTCAGTCCACACAATGATGTAGACAGTACTGTGGCTGGTGTACTAGTTCAGTTTACACAATGATGTAGACAGTGTTGTCGTGGCTGATGTACTAGCTCAGTCCACACGCTGATGCAGGCAGTTATTGTGACTAGTGTGCTGGTTAAATCCACACAATGATGTAGGCAGTTACCGTGTGTTGCCATTGTTATATATACATGAGGGAATCGTAACACTTCCATTAAAAACTTCTCATTGCAGCACTTCGGTCCCGCCTCGTCCCCATAACAAGGTTGCAGGGAAGGGGGTAAGGAAGGTATTGCAATCCCCTTCTGTCTGATCCTCCCACTGTGGACAGTTGTCTGAACCTTGTGCTACCAGTCAGTGGTGTGTGAACCTTGTGCTACCAGTCAGTGGTGTCTGAACCTTGTGCTACCAGTCAGTGGTGTCTGAACCTTGTGCTACCAGTCAGTGGTGTCTGCATCATTGTCAGTTGGACTGGTGTGCGAAACATTTTGATTGCTATCTTCACGGTCAGTGTTACAGTGAGGTTTAAATTCTGAAGGTAAAGAAGACTGTACCATATCTTCTAAAACGATGGTTATTCAAAAAAAGACGACGGCTATACAATGTCTTCTTTAGTGTTGAGAAAAGGCTAACAGTAATTCTGAAATGTTGAAAAACAAATAAACGAGCAAAAAGCAACAACAAAAACACACTTGTACCGTGTCTTCTGAAGCGTTGGGGGGAATGAAAAAAAAAGACTGCACCATGTCATCTTAAATGTTGTAAAAAAAGACTAATGTCTTCTGAAGTGTTGGGAAATAGACTGTATCATCACTTATTTAGTGTTGATAAAAGGCTACCATACCCTCAGAATGGGGGGGTGGGGGTACCATATCGTCTGAAGTGTTCAGATAAGACTGTACCATGTCTTCCAAACTGCTGATCCTTTTTGTAGCCCACCTCCCAGAACTGAACATTCCGCCACAAAGATTAAATCTGTCAACTTTGCCCTACGGTGGGGTACTGCGGATGCAGAAATTAAAGTCCACCTGCTGAGAAGCCAGGGCCCGCAGGGCTTCCCTCTGTTACGCCTGGGCTTGCCTGGAGAATGTAGCTTTGCGTGCTGCCAGGAACTCTGCCTTTCTAAGTTCTGCCTTCCCGGCTCATTCCACTTCATGTTGCCCAGTCCTCTTCCAGCTGGAAAAGGCATGTGTGACGATGAGTGAATCGGACTTTGACTCGTGACTTGATCAGTTTTGTTTTGGCCTGATATGACCCCATGGTTAACCACATTTAACATCAAATATGTCACTGTAGACTTGGAGTAATGTGTCTCTGTAGATTGGGAGTTGGAGTAGAACCTTTTTCTTCTGCTGGGTAGTAGCCAGCTTCAACAGTTCAAGACTAACACTTTCACATACTGGTCTGTTTGGTGTTTCTATAATCCACCGAACTCAGACGTGGACTACAGGATCTTTAACGGGTGTGTGTGATCTTTCTGCACACGGGGGACCGGACCTCAGTTTGTAGTAAGTAAGTAAGTAAACATGGTGCTTGACGTCCACAGAAACCATAAGGCTTATTAGGGACGGGTCAGTTTGTAGTCCCATCTGCAGGACTTTATAGAGTACACAGAATTTTACTTTGGAGAAATCTCAGGGGTGGGCCGGGCGCAAAGCCTATAACGTAACGGTCACCCGTCATTGTGGTGACTGCATTCTACCTTGTTTAACTTAGCTGTCGCATTTCAAGGGTCTGCGCCATCTCTCCCTCAGTTTCAAGGGTCTGCGCCATCTCTCCCTCGTATATATAGACGGTGGGGGTTGGGAGGCTGTATCTGCTATACATGAAAATATCCAACAGACGCTGATCAGACAAATCACTTCTTTGCGTTCTTCTCTTTCGTTTCTTTGGTTGGTTGGGTTTATAACTTGATAGTTCCATGAGTGTACGTGTACATAACTACTACAGTAACACTGTCACGGCTTTGCCTTGAAAGAGGTGTATTTCTTGTCACGATGAAACTGCGTGCTGTTGTTGATGGCTTTGTTTTCCCCCCGTGTCCGGACTGACAGTGGACCAGATGGTGGCTGACCGGTGGTCAAGGGGAGGGGCAGTGTGCTGTGCCATGGAATGAATGTTGTATTGGGTTATGGTTGGTTTCAACTCCCAACATCTTTCTTCTGTTTCAGTCCTGGAATAAAATGCTTGAAACCAGAGTTTGAGTTGGGTGTGCCAGGGAACTGGGCTTACGACAGAACACTGACAGCTGTTAGTTGACGAAACGCTGGTGGCTGAGGCAAGTGTCTGTTGTACAGTTGCTTCAGTGCTTCCAGACTGACACGTGTGCTTGTGTACGGTTGAAGGTAGCCGGCCGCTTAGATCAAAACAACAAGAGAAGCCATTTACCCCTCACCCCCGGCCTTCGGTCTTGTCCGGGTGACGAAACGCTTGGTCTGGTAATGTGGAGATTGGTGTCGGGCAAATAAGCAGAAACACCTGTGTGACCTGACACATTTGCAGATCAGTTCGCCTCCAGTTATTTGCAGTTGAAATCGATCATGCAGCTACTAGTGAAAAATTGAACAGCCCGCAAATTTGGACTCGTATATAAAATGCAAACCGGGGAACTGACACCATCATAATTTGGGCTTTAAACGTGAAATGCCGCCCGGGAAAATGAAAATGACCTGAATTTCTCATTTTTAAAAATCCCAACGTGGACTTTATTGGTATAAAATACAGGTTATGCAGTTCATTTCCGAGTAGTTTTGCGTCGTTTTTATTTTGACCATGCCAGTCTCACAGACAAGTGACAGAGTTCCGTGTATCACAGCTTGACAACTCCACAAATGAAGGTACAATAAAACCGGTACATGTTAAAAAGCAGCGAAGTTAAATGCAAGCTGGAGAGGAAAAATGCTTTGTGAAAACCACTCTTCAAAATGGAGCGGTTTTTCACACCCTGGTAACAGAAGAAATAGACTGAGCATATCTATTTCATAATTACAGTATTTGTAGAGGCGTAAGACTGCAATGACTGCTAGCGTTCTAAAACAAGATCGAAACACATAAACGGTTTAAAAGAACGGTAATTTAATATGACAATACAAAACATGCGTGATTTTTCGGCGTAGGCCACTTCTTCAAAACGACAAGAGAACAGTTTAACGGTAATACATGAAAATGTACTTTCCGCTTGCGGTTGGGGTGTGTTGAATGCCTAGAGTGTTTGGAAGAATGTTTCACTTTGTTTAGTCGGGTTGAAGAATGGGCCTACCCCGAAAATTCTCACGCGTTTTGTTTCGCTATATTAAAGTAGCGTTCTTTTTAACCGTTTGTGCGTTTGAATCTTACACTACAGGGGTATAAATCTATGGTGAATACACAATTGTGCATAGTACATTGTTGGCAGCAAAGCGGTGAACTTCACGCTCTGCATAATAAGAAGAGTGTCAAAAGGTCAGTCTGGATTTTTTTTTTGAGGTTTTCGGTTGATCGACAGCGTTTTACTTATTCCAACGAATTTCTGTCTTTAGCTCTTCTTCCTTCAACTTCCGCGGTCGAATGGAAGCTTATCACTGGTGTGTAAGGAGGAGGAAGGGGGGTGGGGGGGGGAGTATTATGGTCGGATGCCTTCACAATCCAACTTTTAAATTGTTTCCGTCCTGATATAACGTTATGGTTGTCTGGGGGTTAACCAATTATCTGTCTATCGAGTTATTTAAGACTAACAAGAGGCAACATTGGGGAAACTCTTGATAGACGGGATGGAGCGCATATAGGCTGCCGACTTGATGCTATCTTGAACTGATAAGGGAGTCAACGATCTCTTAACGAAGATCGTTCCACTCTGTCCCATTTCTGGGGAGAACGAGTTCAAACTGTAGTCCTTTCTGCAAGTCTACAACTCAAGTCTTCACGTGGAAGCCTTCCAGACAGCTTACGTGTGCTAGTCTCCGTCTATCCTGCAGAGCACTGCCAACCTTCAACTTCGTCTGTTTTTAAGTCTTCTAAACGTGCCCGAATAAAAATACGGACCAACCACTAAAATACTTCCTACCCTTATAGAGATACATACGGTACAATTTAGTTTAGAACAAGATTTTAACACTCTTAATACCTGAAATTATTGGCTAATTCATTTTTCGTTTAAAAAGCAATGCGTTGTTAAAAAGATGTGGATCGAATCTCAAGCAATTCGTTTCAACAGATTCGGTGAAAGTGTGCTTCGGTTTGTGTCCCGTCTTCAGTTCACATCCTGTCAGTGTAGACGCATTATGGTTTGTGTCCCGTCTTCAGTTCACATCCTGTCAGTGTAGACGCATTATGGTTTGTGTCCCGTCTTCAGTTCACATCCTGTCAGTGTAGACGCATTATGGTTTGTGTCCCGTCTTCAGTTCACATCCTGTCAGTGTAGACGCATTATGGTTTGTGTCCCGTCTTCAGTTCACATCCTGTCAGTGTAGACGCATTATGGTTTGTGTCCCGTCTTCAGTTCACATCCTGTCAGTGTAGACGCATTATGGTTTGTGTCCCGTCTTCAGTTCACATCCTGTCAGTGTAGACGCATTATGGTTTGTGTTTCGTATCCGCTCTGGGTGACAAACCCTCGTAACAAGCGGATCCCAACATCCACATTTCACCCAACCACAACTAAAAACTCCCAAGTGGGAATCGACAATCGCACCCTGTGCCACAAGCCAGAGTCGTACACACATTGGCTGCTGGACGACGGACTTCAACACACATGGCAGGCAGGGAAAGAAACGGAGAACCCGCCCAGGCCCCCCAGATCAGGAACCGTGTACAGAGGGGTTACCATCGCTAAGCGACTCCTGTCCGAGACAAAGAGTTGACCGCGCATCCAGGAAGCCCAGAGCTCGGGAGCTGTGTGAAAGTCGAAGTGGACGTCCTGGGATCCCTGTCCCTAATATTCCGCACGGTCTCTGTGGACGTAAAGCAACATTGAACTCGGGGGCCCCCAGAGCTCAGGAGCTGTGTGAAAGGCGAAGTGGACGTCCTGGGATCCCTGTCCCTAATAGTCCTGGTGGTCTCTGTGGACGTAAGGCAACATTGAACTCGAACCCAGGAAGCCCAGTCCGAGAATGAGCTATTTTCTAGTAGTTTCACAAAGGAGTGGCTACCCCGAGATGGCTTAAAATGCCAAGGACAGTCAGGGGGCTGACGCGTTGTTCCTAATATGTCAGGGGGCTGACACGTTGTTCCTAATACGTCAGAGGGCTGACACGTTGTTCCTAATATGTCAGGGGGCTGACGGTCACCCAGAGTTGACACTGCATCCAGAAAGCCCAGTCCGATAACCAGTTTCTTTTGTGTGTGTATATTTTTATTATTTTTATTTTTTATTTTTTGTAGTAGTAGTTACAGTCAGGACAGTGAAAGGAGCTAACAGTCACACCCAGGACCCAGAGTCCGATCCGTACGATAGTAGTCACCCAGCCAGGACAGTCAGGGGGGTGACAGTCACACCCAGGACACAGAGTCCGATCCGTACGAAAGTAGTCACCCAGCCAGGACAGTCAGGGGGGTGACAGTCACACCCAGGACACAGAGTCCGATCCGTACGAAAGTAGTCACCCAGCCAGGACAGTCAGGGGGGTGACAGTCACACCCAGGACACAGAGTCCGGTCCGTACGAAAGTAGTCACCCAGCCAGGACAGTCAGGGGGGTGACAGTCACACCCAGGACACAGAGTCCGATCCGTACGATAGTAGTCACCCAGCCAGGACAGTCAGGGGGGTGACAGTCACACCCAGGACACAGAGTCCGATCCGTACGAAAGTAGTCACCCAGCCAGGACAGTCAGGGGGGTGACAGTCACACCCAGGACACAGAGTCCGATCCGTACGAAAGTAGTCACCCAGCCAGGACAGTCAGGGGGGTGACAGTCACACCCAGGACACAGAGTCCGATCCGTACGATAGTAGTCACCCAGCCAGGACAGGAGGACGACAGTCACACCCAGGGCACAGAGTCCGAGCCAGGACTGTCAGGATGATGACGACAGTCACACCCAGGGCACAGAGTCCGAGCCAGGACAGTCAGGATGATGATGACAGTCACACCCAGGGCACAGAGTCCGAGCCAGGACAGTCAGGATGATGATGACAGTCACACCCAGGGCACAGAGTCCGAGCCAGGACAGTCAGGAGGACGACAGTCACACCCAGGACACAGAGTCCGAGCCGTACGCGAAGGGGCTGCCTCCGTTTGACGACTGCAGTTGGTAAGCACGTCTCCTGCCGGGCGTTCTTAGGCCAGAGTCAACGTCAACACCACCAGATCCCGCAGGGCCGTTGGCAAGAGCCGCTTTCCCGTTGGTCCCCTTGGGCCCCTTTTCACTTGCTGGTTTGGAGGACGCACTATCGTCGTTGGACGCATCAGACGATTTTCTACTGGTGGAAACGAAACTCTGGCCTTCGTTCGTAGCGTCCTTCTCCGGCGAGGAGTCACTTCTCTTGAACAGAGAGTCACGAGCAGGGGCGTCGGCCGTAGGGGAGTGGTGTGTCAAAGAGAGATCGGCGCCGCGACTTTGGTGGTTGTTGCCGGGAAGCCGGACCTCGCTGCTCCTGCTGACCGTTTTGGCAGACGAGGACAACGTGGCTTGCTGAACGGTGGAAACTCTGTCCCTGTGATCGGACGCCGCTGCGACCGACACCTTGGCTCCGCCGCCTGCTGCAGGCCTTTCTCCGGCAGCACGAGCATCCCCGCTCTGCTGGGAGAGGCGTGGGGAGGGAGCTGGTCTCCCCCTCGGCCACTTGAAGCTGTCCCGGTACGTTGTGAAGCGGCTGGCGTCGCCGTCGTTGCCCGCGGAGGACGTTCCCAACGACGTCTCTAGGTTGAGGCTGCGCAGTTTGTAGGACAGGTTCTCCGGCGGTTGGAAGTCGTCCTGGAAAACAAGCGAATAACTTCCGGTGTGAGTTTCGGTTCACCGAACTGAACTAGGAAAGTGTACTCCCCTGTAAAATGACCCATCGCCCTGATATAACCGCACTGGTTGACTGGGCGTTAAAACACCACGTTACTTGCTTACTGTAAAATGACCCAGTCCGCCTTCCGTGTTGTTTCCGATGTAGACATTATTCTGTTCAAACTGTTCAGTGTTTTTGTTCTTCGTTTTTATTAGTGAGTACAGTTTCGTATTAGAACACTTCAGTCGTCGTGGACTGCATGGACAAAAATGTCAAGACATGTTTACGTCTCCCAAACCAATCGGGTACTGGTCACGTGATTTGGAAAATCTAAAAGTCGACTGCTAGCGTTCTAAAGCAAGATCCAAACACACAAAATGTTAAACAACAACGCTGTTTATCAGGACGAAACGGAACATGCGAATTTTCAGGGTAAGCCCCTTTTTTAAGCTACAAAACAACACTTAAACAAACCAAAAGCAGGTAAGTATCCTACATCTAATTTTTCACCGTTTGACTGTCGTTTTGTAGCTTGAAAAAGGGGCTTACCCGGAAAATACGCATGTTGTGATTTGTCATAATAATCAGCGTTCTTTTTAGCCTTTTATGTGTTTGGATCACGTGAGCTTAAGCCTCGCGCAGGCTTTTTTGTGTGTGTGTTGTTCTTTTTTAAATAATAATATGGAGAATAGCACTGGGGCCAGATCGCTTGGGTTTAATAATATGGAGAATAGCACTGGGGCCAGATCGCTTGGGTTTAATAATATGGAGAATAGCACTGGGGCCAGATCGCTTGGGTTTAATAATATGGAGAATAGCACTGGGGCCAGATCGCTTGGGTTTAATAATATGGAGAATAGCAGTGGGGCCAGATCGCTTGGGTTTAATAATATGGAGAATAGCACTGGGGCCAGATCGCTTGGGTTTAATAATATGGAGAATAGCACTGGGGCCAGATCGCTTGGGTTTAATAATATGGAGAATAGCAGTGGGGCCAGATCGCTTGGGTTTAATAATATGGAGAATAGCACTGGGGCCAGATCGCTTGGGTTTAATAATATGGAGAATAGCACTGGGGCCAGATCGCTTGGGTTTAATAATATGGAGAATAGCACTGGGGCCAGATCGCTTGGGTTTAATAATATGGAGAATAGCAGTGGGGCCAGATCGCTTGGGTTTAATAATATGGAGAATAGCACTGGGGCCAGATCGCTTGGGTTTAATAATATGGAGAATAGCAGTGGGGCCAGATCGCTTGGGTTTAATAATATGGAGAATAGCAGTGGGGCCAGATCGCTTGGGTTTAATAATATGGAGAATAGCACTGGGGCCAGATCGCTTGGGTTTAATAATATGGAGAATAGCACTGGGGCCAGATCGCTTGGGTTTAATAATATGGAGAATAGCACTGGGGCCAGATCGCTTGGGTTTAATAATATGGAGAATAGCACTGGGGCCAGATCGCTTGGGTTTAATAATATGGAGAATAGCACTGGGGCCAGATCGCTTGGGTTTAATAATATGGAGAATAGCACTGGGGCCAGATCGCTTGGGTTTAATAATATGGAGAATAGCACTGGGGCCAGATCGCTTGGGTTTAATAATATGGAGAATAGCACTGGGGCCAGATCGCTTGGGTTTAATAATATGGAGAATAGCACTGGGGCCAGATCGCTTGGGTTTAATAATATGGAGAATAGCACTGGGGCCAGATCGCTTGGGTTTAATAATATGGAGAATAGCACTGGGGCCAGATCGCTTGGGTTTAATAATATGGAGAATAGCACTGGGGCCAGATCGCTTGGGTTTAATAATATGGAGAATAGCACTGGGGCCAGATCGCTTGGGTTTAATAATATGGAGAATAGCACTGGGGCCAGATCGCTTGGGTTTAATAATATGGAGAATAGCACTGGGGCCAGATCGCTTGGGTTTAATAATATGGAGAATAGCACTGGGGCCAGATCGCTTGGGTTTAATAATATGGAGAATAGCACTGGGGCCAGATCGCTTGGGTTTAATAATATGGAGAACAGCACTGGGGCCAGATCGCTTGGGTTTAATAATATGGAGAACAGCACTGGGGCCAGATCGCTTGGGTTTAATAATATGGAGAATAGCACTGGGGCCAGATCGCTTGGGTTTAATAATATGGAGAATAGCACTGGGGCCAGATCGCTTGGGTTTAATAATATGGAGAATAGCACTGGGGCCAGATCGCTTGGGTTTAATAATATGGAGAATAGCACTGGGGCCAGATCGCTTGGGTTTAATAATATGGAGAATAGCACTGGGGCCAGATCGCTTGGGTTTAATAATATGGAGAATAGCACTGGGGCCAGATCGCTTGGGTTTAATAATATGGAGAATAGCACTGGGGCCAGATCGCTTGGGTTTAATAATATGGAGAATAGCACTGGGGCCAGATCGCTTGGGTTTAATAATATGGAGAATAGCACTGGGGCCAGATCGCTTGGGTTTAATAATATGGAGAATAGCACTGGGGCCAGATCGCTTGGGTTTAATAATATGGAGAATAGCACTGGGGCCAGATCGCTTGGGTTTAATAATATGGAGAACAGCACTGGGGCCAGATCGCTTGGGTTTAATAATATGGAGAATAGCACTGGGGCCAGATCGCTTGGGTTTAATAATATGGAGAATAGCACTGGGGCCAGATCGCTTGGGTTTTAAATAATAATATGGAGAATAGCACTGGGGCCAGATCGCTTGGGTTTAATAATATGGAGAATAGCACTGGGGCCAGATCGCTTGGGTTTAATAATATGGAGAATAGCACTGGGGCCAGATCGCTTGGGTTTGCAAACTGAGAGGAATGGCGTCGACGCTGACGGAAAGAAACAAAACCAACACTGTAACTGTAGAAAGAGTACACTGAACTGGTCGGTAAAGCCATACTGTTTGCATGACGTAACACTTCCAGTGTATCAGTCAATATCATATCAGTGTTGCGAAGGTACCAAGTCAATATATTTTAATCATAGTTCACTGGGCAGTTGAGCTAACTATTAAACGCTCATTAATTTAAAACGTGTAAAAAAAAAATAATCAAAAGCGTAATTTATAACATAATAAACGGACTACTTGGACAAAATTCCATATTACAAAAATATCACATGAGAAAACATGTTCCTCTCTTTAGAAGCAAACAGAACAGCAAGTGTAATTACACTAAACGATTATTCTCCATAAGTGTAATTACACCGAACAATCATTTTTTACGACAAAAAAAGGGGGAAAGTGTGTGTGTGTGGGGGGAAGAAAAAAAAAGGGAGGAATAAAGAACAAAAATGGGCCCCCATTTTGTTCTTTTATTCCTTCCCTTTTTTTTTCCCCACCCACAAAGATAAGAAAAAGCTGTCGGTGTTACCTTGTATGTGGTAGAATTCGGGGACTTTGGATCTGTCTGCCTTTCACTCCAACGTCTATCTTTGCTGGACACGCGCACTGACAGTGATCTGGCCAATGGCGTGGACAGGGAGCGCGCGGGGGCGCGGCGAGAACGGACACGTGGATTGCTATTGGCCTGTCGTGTCTTTAGGGCGGAGCTTGGTCTGGCAGGCGTGTTGCTGGTTGGCTTGTTAGCTGCTCGTGCAACGGCTGCCGGTTTGTCAGGGTCGGTCTTGTCCTTGTCGCTGGCATTGTGATGTGGTGCTCCTGCAACAGGTTGGTTCACTCTTAAACTGTGCGGATAACTGACACTGAATCAGAATGGGACTCCATGTTTGAGCACACACACACACACACACACACACACACACACACACACACACACACACACACACACACACACACACACACACACACTTCAACCACCACACGATGGACCTACATGCAAGTCCACCACACCAGACCAGGCACAGGGACAATGTCATTTCAGCAGTGCCCCAAAGAGGCGTCAGGCTAGATAAAGAGGCAACCATCGACTTAGCTTCTTAACTTTTACGAAGAAAGAAAATAACCTGTCTATTCGCATAATTACCACGAACGTAATGCAGTAAATAAACTTCAAAGTCAAAGTATTAGGGGTGGGGGTGCTCATTTTACTTCAATTTCTCGAATAAAATTCCAAAAACAAAGAGTAAATCAATGATATTTTACGTAACATACGATCAAGTTTGTTTTGCAAACAAACAGGCTAATCGTGTCTGAGGCAATCTCCGTGATCACACCTATCGCCCTGATGTAACAGTGATGGTTGACCGGGCGTAGAACACTAAGTTACTTACTTACACTTTGACCGTAAGTCGATCAGTTTTGTCAGTCCTGACAAACGCAGTTTACATGCATGCCATACCGACAGCGGCTGACAGATCTGTATCAGCCACACAATGATTTCAGTTCAACCGAAGATGTTGTCTACGCGCTCAGGTAACCCCTAGTTATACACTCCAACCTAAAGCATTTAACTGTGGCATTTAAAACGGCCGAGGGCTGCAGATAATCTCGTCGTTAATGTCACTCGTGACTCTTGAGGAGAATGTGCAGGGACTAAGCGTAAGGTTAATCACAGAGCGGTTTGTCACGGATGCTTTGAAACACGTTCCGCTCGAGTGTCAGATCTCCTCTCACCAGTGTTTACAAGGCCAAAACTAATTCACAACAGCGGGCCCAGTGGGTAGACATGGCAACCAAACTTCACTGGAGCACACGGGCTATCCTTGCAAAGCTGCTGCACTCAAGAGAACGTTGTAAACCAGCTGTGTCCGTTAATTTATCATCGTACTAAATCATGCCTTGCCTCGAGAAAAACACTGAACAGAGCAGAGAAACGCGGACAGACAGACGCAGTTTCACACACACACACACACACACACACACACACACCACACACACACACACACTGACGCACACACAGAGTGACGCACGCACACAAACATACTGATGCACGCACGCACACACTGGCGCACGGACACACATAATACCCGCGCACGCACACACACACACACACACACACACACACACACACACACACACACACACACACACACACACACACACATCACTCACAAACTGACGCACGCACACACACTGACACACACACACACATACTGACGCAAGGGCATTCATACCGACGCGTACTCGCGCGCACCACACACACACTCACACATACTGACGCACGCGCGCACGCACAGACACATACATACACACATACTGACGCACGCACGCACACACACTCACACATACTGACGCACGCACGCACATACTGACGCAAGGGCATCCATACCGACGCACACGCACACACACACGCACCACTCACACATACTGACGCACGCACACACACACACGCGCGCGCGCGCAGACACATACACACTGCTGCAACATATTCATCACACAATAAAAGATCGCAGGCGCCCAGAAAGAAGTCCAGCTGGCAAACACAACCAGTGAGCCTCCCAGTGGTTACAACAGCCTGAATAACTTAATGCCATAATTATTACTGTGACAGCCGTCCCTTGCTAGTGACACAGAAGCAAGCGAGGCTTTAACCAGCCGTGAATCAACACACAAGGGAGTTAATTTGGGCTCGAAATACGTCACACAAGTACAACAACAAAGACCTGGGTCGCCTACGGTAACTCTCACCTGGCATGCGTGTAAATACAAGGTACATAAACTCCACCAGAGAGTGAGCCGGTTTGGCCTAGCGGTAAGGCGTTAGGCTGGTAAGCAGAAGGACCTCGGTTCGATACCGCTTCGGCTCTCCTTTCTCTTCAAAAAGGTTGTGGTTTGTGGACACTGTCTTGTGACTTTGTCCATCACTTCCTACTGAAACATTCAAATGGCTCTCATCGCTGCCCATCTTAATGCAGGAATCATTCTGGTGGTGACAGTGTAGCGATAGGTATATACTCTCTCCCTCTTCCCCCACCTCCATACCCCCTTCCCCCCTTCTCCCCGTCCCTAATAAGCCTTAACGGTTTCTGTGGACGTTAAGCACCATGTTTACTTACTTTACTTCCACCAGAGATAGATCTTCAAAGCCGTGAGAGGTACAGCCGTGAATCAAACTGAGGGTGTCCATAGGTCAAACTCCAAGCACTGGTTTACGACGTCCTTCCTTCGGAGGAAGGTGCCGGAAAGTGATGCTCGGAGTGCGTCCATAGGTTTCTCTTGACAACCAGCAGCCTCCATTCTCATCCTGCTCCCAGCAATCTGAACAACGCCAGTGGGCCCAGTGGGAAGGAGCAAGGCCTGGCTGCAGTCCAAGATGGTGTCAACGAAATCGGGAAAGGCCATGTGCGCGCCAACTGTCTCCCAGAAGTGTTCCAAATGTAGACGCCGCCGCAAATACTTGCGTCTACGCGCTCGGGAAAACACATGCGCGCTCCAACCATCTCCCAGAAGTGTTCCAAATGGAGGGAGAAAGGCAGCCGCAAGTACTCGTGAAGATGTGGCCCACGCGCTCGGGAGAGCCCATGAGCGTTCCGACCCTCTGGGCAAAGTTCCAACTGTGGAGAGCGGCGTAGCACTAGTAGCTGGCTGGTGTCCAGGCGCTCGGGAAAACCCATGCGCTCTCCAACCCTCTCTCAGAAGTGTTCTCAAAGGAGAGAGAGATAAAGGCAGAGCTCAGCAAAAAATCGTGAAGATGGAGTCCACGCGTTCCGGAAAGCCCATGTGCGCTTCCACTCTCTGTCAGAAGTGTTCCAAATGTGGAGAGGGGCATCCGCAAAATACTTGAGAAGATGGTGTCTACGCGCTCGCGAAAGCCCATGTGCACTCCGCCCCGCTTTCAAAAGTGTTCCAAATGTAGAGAGTGCCAGCTGCAAATATTTGTCACTGCACAGTGCACATTTGCAGCTGCACACAAGCAGAGGGCAAGGTTCAAATGTTTGAACAGCCTACAGGTCAGAAAGCCATGGCGAGGCAAGTCAAACAGCCACGTGCTTATTTCAACATGTTCACTGTCCGTGTGACTGTATGGAATTATGTGAAAAGGTTCCAGTGCTAACGGAGTTGACTAGGCGTTAAAAACATCTATGTATCTATGTATCTATCTATCTATCCAATCCTAACGGAGATCCCAAGAGCGCCAAACTGAAGAGAAAGGGAAACAAAGGAAACTGTCTGTTGCTCTATTTTTGTTTTTGTCTGCTTTTGTTGTTATTGTTGTTGTTGTTTTGTTTGCCTTCCACTTTTCATTCCTTGGTTCTGTACTACCTGAACTACCTTTGGTGCAATGTATGAATTCTTTACCCATTTACCCCACTGACGACCTGATTTACCCCCTGATTTCACGCACATGTATCAAAGTCTATACACCGTCCTCTGTCAACTTGACGATTTCACATACATGCAGCAAAGTCTAGACACCGTCTTCTGTCAACTTGACGATTTCACATACATGCAGCAAAGTCTAGACACCGTCTTCTGTCAACTTCACGATTTCACATACATGCAGCAAAGTCTAGACACCGTCTTCTGTGAACTTCACGATTTCACATACATGCAGCAAAGTCTATACACCGTCTTCTGTCAACTTCACGATTTCACATACATGCAGCAAAGTCTATACACCGTCTTCTGTCAACTTCACGATTTCACATACATGCAGCAAAGTCTAGACACCGTCTTCTGTCAACTTCACGATTTCACATACATGCAGCAAAGTCTAGACACCGTCTTCTGTCAACTTCATGATTTCACATACATGCAGCAAAGTCTAGACACCGTCTTCTGTCAACTTCACGATTTCACATACATGCAGCAAAGTCTATACACCGTCTTCTGTGAACTTCACGATTTCACATACATGCAGCAAAGTCTATACACCGTCTTCTGTGAACTTCACGATTTCACATACATGCAGCAAAGTCTATACACCGTCTTCTGTCAACTTCATGATTTCACATACATGCAGCAAAGTCTAGACACCGTCTTCTGTCAACTTCACGATTTCACATACATGCAGCAGTCTAGACACCGTCTTCTGTCAACTTCATGATTTCACATACATGCAGCAAAGTCTAGACACCGTCTTCTGTCAACTTCATGATTTCACATACATGCAGCAAAATCTAGACACCGTCTTCTGTCAACTTCATGATTTCACATACATGCAGCAAAGTCTATACACCATCTTCTGTGAACTTCACGATTTCACATACATGCAGCAAAGTCTATATACCGTCTTCTGTGAGCTTCACGATTTCACATGCATGCAGCAAATGGACACCGTCTTCTGTGAACTTCACGATTTCACATGCATGTCAGCAAATAGACACCGTCTTTTGTGAACTGCTTCGCGTCCAGACCCCGAACCCCCCCCCCCCCCCCCCCCCCACACACACACACACAATAAATAAAATCAAAATAAATATAATACCTTGCGTAACTTTTTAAAACTTTAAACTCTTCTCGTCAAAGAAACATGATCATGCTGCTTATTCTTTCTTTTCTCCTTCCTCTCTCTCTCTCCCTCACTTTTTTCCTTTTGTTTTCTTTTCGGAGAAGGGGGTGGGGGTTACTCCAAATGCCTGTGCGCCGTCAGCAGTTAGAATTAAGATATTCAAAACCGGTTTGCACATGGTCCCCTGGCGAGACGTAACTCGGTGTTTTATGTTTCGATCTACAGCGGTTTTGTTCCCTTGTGCGCGTGCTATACAAATGGATGCATTGTCGGTTTCCACAGCGTGAGCCGGTTTGGCCTAACGGTAAGTCGTTATGCTGGTAAGCAGTACGACCTCGGCTCGATTCCGCTTCGGCTCTCCTTTCTCTTCAGAAAGATTGTGGTTTGTGGACACTGTCTTGTGACTTTGTCCCTCGCTTCCTAGTGAAACATTAAAAAGGCTCTCGTCGATGCCCATCTTAATGCAGGAATCATTCTGGTGGTGACAGTGTGGCGATAGGTATGTAATCTCCCTCTTCCCCCATCTCCCCGTCCCTAATAAGCCCTGTGGTTTCTGTGGACGTTAAACACCATATTTACTCCTTCTCTCTCTCTCTCTCTCTCTCTCTCTCTCTCTCTCTCTCTCTCTCTCTCTCTCTCTCTCTCTCTCCAGCGCCTTGTCCCTCATATGTCGAATGACATCCGAGGACATTAAGACCGAAGAAAGAAGATTTTCTACATTTTTCTAGTCAGAGCTCAGGAGCTGTGTGAAAGTCGAGGTATCCGTCCTGGGCTCCCCGTCCCTAATAGTCCTTATGGTCTCTAGTGGACGTCAAGCAACACTGGACCTTTCTACAGTAGAGCTCAGGAGCTGTGTGAAAGTCGAGGTGGACGTCCTGGGCTCCCCATTCCTAACAGTCCGTACGGTATATGTTATTATAAAGCAACACTGAACGATTTTCTACAGCCGTTGTTGTCACCTCCAGTCCTCGGTCTCAGTCACAGGCCGAGGGTACGTTGCTGTTGGGACCTCTGCTGTGTCAGCCATGCGGAGCTGTGGCTGTGTGCAAATTCGGGTGCAACTACACCCTAGTGGGCTATACAACACAAGCGCCGAAGGAGAAAATCGACATTTTACAACTTTGCTTTTCAGGCTTCAAAATGCTGCAAGTAGACGACGAAATATGGCACACTGTTGTGTTTGTTTGTTCTTGAACAGTTCCCCTCCCCCCCCCCCCCCCCCGCACCCCACCCCCCACCCCCACCACCACCACCACGCGCCCCCCTCTTTTTCCCTTCGGGTTGGGGGCCGATCAATCTACCATAACCTTTCATTCGTATATAACGCATCTGCTTTTTTTTTTATCGGCGTGATTACAGTTGACAGTTCAGATGTTTTCAATACTATAATAGCGCTGTGAGCCGACGGACAAAGTCACAAGACCGTATTCACGGACCACAACTTTTGAAAAGAAAGGAGAGCCGAAGCGGAATCGAACCGAGGTCCTTCTGCTTACCAGCCTAACGCCTTACCGCTAGGCGAAGCCGGCTCCCGTTTGTGAAGACGAGAAATGTGACCTATTTTATTCCGCCGGCCCACACAGGAACCTGCGTTAGCAAAACCCAACGCAAGCAAAAGTTCAGGTAGAGGATTTGAAAAAATGAAGTTGAGTTGACCAGGAAAGCAGAAAACTGAAATGAAGACATTGCTGCAGTGGACGAGGAACGCAGGGCTATAATCTGACCCCACACAGGCTTTAAACTACAGGGCGAACCTTTGGCAGCTCCGGGCTCTCAGTGGAGCTTAATTCATTTCTGGTTCGCTGTACCACGCTGCGAGCAGCCATGAAAGAAAGAAAAAAAGTCGACGCCAAAACGTGCAAAACTGCCATCGTCCTCGCGAGCGAGCGAGCGAGAGAGAGAGAGAGAGAGAGACGAGCGAGAGCGAGAGAGATAGAGAGAGGGAAGGACGGAGGGAGTGAGGGACAGCGAGAGAGAGAGAGAGAGAGAGGGAAGGACGGAGGGAGAGAGAGAGGGAGGGAGAGAGAGAGAGAGGGAAGGACGGGTGTGTGTGTGTGGGGAGGAGATAGAGAGTGCTCTTTCACACATTAGCTTTGCGGCGACTTCCCGCTGCTCCCTTGTTCGCGGTCACACACAGCTGCCGAGGCAGATGGCATCCTCAGTGGGTATTTAGTGACGCCTTGGTGAGGAAGGGCTCAATACGTGACAGTGACAGCCCCCCCCCTCCTCCCCCTTTCTCCTCGCACTCCCCTCTTACATGTGGATCTGCGCTCGAATGTATGCTAGGCTACATGTCCTCGGAACAAAGTTGCGCTGACCAAGTTGCCAGCCCAAAACTGACTGGCAAACTTGACATGAACACAAAAACAAAGACCCGAATCTCCCGCTTTAACTCTCTCTCTCTCACACACACACACACACACACACACACACACACACACACACACACACACACACCACAGCGCGCGCACACACACACACACACACACACACACACACACACACACACACACACACGCACGCACGCACCACACACACACACACAACTCAGACCATCTATTAGCCAGGCCCATGCACACTTATTAAAAAAGAAAAGAAAAAGAAAAGAAAAAAAAGCACGACGCTGTGCCGTCTACAAAGGCATATTTGCATTATCATCGATTTACATACATCTACACGTTTAGACTGGAACAAGGTTAACAGCGAATACAACAACAACAGCGCCACTGCAACACGCACAGTTAACAGCCCATGCGTCGCTCTTTGTTGTCGCTGTTTGCACTTTTTCTTATCTTTTTTTTCTTTTCTTTTCCAGTGCGGCCTCCAAAAGAACGAGACCGGGCGAGCTGATAATGCAGAAAATGTCAGTGGTAAATTACGCCAGTCAGTGCAACGCGCGTCTGTGTGTACAGTGTAGATATACATACATACATACATACAAATACATGCATACAAGCCGACCACGTGGTGGACGTCAGCATGAACAGCTTGCAGCTCGCGGGATTTTTGTCAGCAAACAGAGCTTCGTTCAACGCTCTCTACACTCCCACTTCACTACACTCGCAAATTTTAATTTCATGTGTCTGCAGAGGGTGAATCAAACTCCAAGCATTGGTTTACGACATCCTTCCTTCTTGGAGGAAGGTGCCGGAAAGCGATGCTCGGAGTGTGCGGGTGAATCAGTATTCTTGATTCTTCTTGATTACACTACAATGTACCAAAGGTTTTGCTATGCTGTGGATGGCTGAACGACTTTTCGCAAAGTTCTGAGTGACAGCGTGTGCATCAAACAGTAACTGCAAACGTATGATCAAAAGTGATTCCGATATAGTCGAAACAGGCATATTTTGATTATATAAGTTTTCGCTGTGACGTTGACTTTCAAGATATCAACGCAGTTGTTTGTT
Source organism: Alviniconcha marisindica (assembly GCA_018857735.1). NCBI lineage: Eukaryota > Metazoa > Mollusca > Gastropoda > Provannidae > Alviniconcha > Alviniconcha marisindica. The sequence continues at coordinate 825,992 of JABMCL010003081.1, forward strand.
TTTCTTGTGTGTGTGTGTGTGTGTGTGTGTGTGTGGTGTGTGTGTGTGTGTGTGTGTGTGTGTGTGTGTGTGTGTGTGTGTGTGTGTGTGTTTCTTTCCCCCGCATGGCATTCCGGCTTATGACGATGCATCACCATACCAAGTTGGGTTACACAAGGTTCAGCGGTTCAAATAATATCGTCCAGACAAACATTAATTGAAATTTTGAACCGTCACTGTGACCGCGACCTTGAACACAGCAATGGCGGATGAGGTGGGGGGGGGGAGGAGGAGTGTATAATAACAAAGAGAGTGACGGGGAGATGAGGGGCGGGAGCAGAGGAGATAGTACTCTTCACTGGTTCTCCGAATCGCCGCCATTAGTATTCGGCTTCACACGCTGTGAGCAAATGTACAGAACCAAGACTGGCCACAGACAACCTGGAACAAACACACTACGTAGCCCGTGCAACTAGGCCTAACCCACTCAGGCCGCTGACAAATAGTAAACATTTTGCTTTACATCCACAGAAGCGAGGTGGCTTATTAGGGACGGGGGCGGGGGCGTGGGGGGGGAGGAGAGTGGGAGAAGGAATGAAGGCTCGACCGCGCGCTCCGACCCGGAAGACCGAGGAGGCCGTGGACCGCCGCCAGAACAACCAAAATGTCAAGGCAGTGTCCCCTCGCCATTGCTGTTTCAACTGCTGTGCGGAGCAGAGTCACAAGGACACATGTCCGTAGCACAGCTGTTGAGAAACAACTGAAGCAAAAGAAGTCCAACTTTGTGAGCCCAGCTCCACCTCCCTGTTCTTGATCTCTTCTGGGCTCTCTTGAGGGTCCAGCACCACCTCCCTCCTCTTGATCTCGCCAGGTCCCGCAAATGAAAGCCTAACTTCTTCGTGAGAGTCCAGCTTACCGCGCTGTATGCTCTGTAGCCTGTACAACTAGACCCAGCCCACACAGGCCGCTGACAACCAGGGAACAAGCTGTATGCTCTGTAGCCTGTACAACTAGACCCAACCCACACAGGCCGCTGACAACCAGGGAACATGCTGTATGCTCTGTAGCCTGTACAACTAGACCCAACCCACACAGGCCGCTGACAACCAGGGAACATGCTGTACGCTCTGTGACCTGTACAACTAGACCCAGCCCACACAGGCCGCTGACAACCAGGAAACAAGCTGTACGCTCTGTAGCCTGTACAACTAGACCCAACCCACACAGGCCGCTGACAACCAGGGAACATGCTGTACGCTCTGTGGCCTGTACAACTAGACCCAACCCACACACAGGTCGTTGACATTTAGCGACAACCAGGCAACAGGTTATGGGGTCGGACAGGCGAGCTGTCGCTGGTTGCCATGTGAGTTCGACGTACGTTATGCAGCGAGTGCTGAACGCACCTCAGATCCAACGCCTAGTGAATGAATCACTGACAATATTTAACGTCACAGACCTGAGCGAGATTCTATCAATGACTCATTGCTAGCGTTTCACGCCCCGAGTAGCTGCTCCGATTTGTACCAAAAAAATGACACAACACGTGCATGTTGTAATCACTGACGTTCATGTCTCCAAATCCTGGTTAAAGAACAGGTCGACACGACCTGTGTTGCGATCATGTCCGTCACTGAACGATCTGCACGTCTGAAGGAACAGCCGACATTCAGAATGCAATGTTATACTGTATCCGTACGCTCACTATTCGCGCCCGGAAAACAATCCACAAAACAAAAACTCTCATCTTGTTCACACTGGATCAGACCAAAGGCTACATACCCCTTCAGACCACAGGCTACCTACCACTTTAGACTATAGGCTACACACCCCTTCAGACCACAGGCTGCATACCCCTTCAGTCAGACCACAAGCTGCATACCCCTTCAGACCACAGGCTACATAGTACATATCCCTTCAGACCACAGGCTGCATACCCCTTCAGACCACAGGCTGCATACCCCATCAGATCACAGTCAGACCACAGACTGCATACCACTTCAGTCAGACCACAAGCGTCTTACCCCTTCAGACCAAAGGCTACATACCACTTCAGACTATAGGCTACATACCCCTTCAGACCACAGGCTACCTACCCCTTCAGACCACAGGTTACATACCTCTTCAGACCACAGGCTACTTACCCATTCAGACCACAGGATACATACCCCTTCAGACCATAGGTTACATACCCTTCAGACAACAGACTGCATACCCCATCAGTCAGATCACAAGCTACCTACCCTTTCAGACAACAGGCTGCATACCCCATCAGTCAGACCACAAGCTACCTACCCCTTCAGACCACAGACTGCATACCCCATCAGTCAGACCACATGCTACATACCCCTTCAGACAACAGGCTAAATACCCCTTCAGTCAGACCACAGACTGCATACCCCATCAGTCAGACCACAAGCTACCTACCCCTTCAGACAACAGGCTGCACACCCCTACGGGCTACATACCCCTTCAGACCACAGGCTGCATACACCTTCAGATCACAGGCTGCATACCCCTTCAGACCACAGGCTGCATACCCCTTCAGACAACAGGCTGCATACCCCTTCAGACCGCAGGCTGCACACCCCTACGGGCTACATACCCCTTCAGACCACAGGCTGCATACCCCTTCAGACCACAGGCTGCATACCCCTTCAGATCACAGGCTGCATACCCCTTCAGTCAGACCACAGACTGCATACCCCATCAGTCAGACCACAAGCTACCTACCCCTTCAGACAACAGGCTGCACACCCCTACGGGCTACATACCCCTTCAGACCACAGGGCTAGCATACCCCTTCAGACCACAGGCTGCATACCCTTCAGACAACAGGCTGCACACCCCTACGGGCTACATACCCCTTCAGACCACAGGCTGCATACACCTTCAGACAACAGGCTGCATACAACCTTCAGACAACAGGCTGCACACCCCTACGGGCTACATACCCCTTCAGACCACTGGCTACATTATTATATATTTTATACCTTCAGACCAAAGGCTACAGATCCCTCCAGACCTCAGTCTACATTATCTACTTTATTCCTTGAGACCAAAGGCTACCTACCTAACCCCTTCAATCAGACCATAGGCTGCATGTCCTTTCTATCGCCCATTGCCCAGCCGATTCCACCGCGTGTGAAAGTGAGTAAACAAGTATTGGCCAGATGAAGTATCGGTCTGATGAGTCAGTAGTCCGACATTCCGATGTGTCATTGGTCCGATGTTCCGATATGCCATTGGTCCAACAAACGCTGCCTCAAAGAGCATCGGTCTGATGTGTCATTAGTCCGACATTCCGATATGCCACTGATCCAACAAGTCACAGCCGTTCAGATGTTGAACCATTTCCCCTAGGCGCGCGGCAGCTGTCTGACAGACATCAAACCAGCCCACGTCCGGTGAGATTATTTCATATTAATTAACTTCATCTGTCGGACTAATCATATGGTAGACCACCGTTACGTACCGGATTAGCTGAGCAATTCCAGTTGACACTGTTCAATGCACAGCCAACTCAACAGCAAAACACAACAAAATGTTCTAGAAAGGAACAAGTTAAGCATTGTAGACTTCGACTTGCTATTAGCGATTTTAATTATGACTTATTCAGACGCCACCTGTTAGAAGACCCTATATGTTCATGCGGATATACAGCAGAAACATCAGAGCATTTCCTACTACATTGTCCCCTTTATAATAGTATTAGAAATAAAACCATTAATAAACTAGATGAGAACGAAAGAAATATCAATACACTTCTGTTTGGAAACGACCAGCTACATTTAGAAACTAATAAGAAAATATTTGCTATAGTCCACGATTTTTTGCGCCAAACCGACCGCTTGTAAATCTGTAAAAGTTTGCTAAAATTTGTTTATGATACAAGCGAAGAAGTACATGTTTTAACCATCTCCCTCTCTCTGTCTCTCTCAGATCAATAATTATGACAACATCACTAGACATTCGGTTAGTTATTTACTTTTTCAACCCCAGCCCCCTCCTCCTGTTTTGTTGTTGTTGTTTTTGTTTTGTTTTGTTTGTTTGTTTTTGTTGTCATTTTGGTCTTTGTTTGCTTTGTTGCCTCTGACGTTTTGACAACAATTTGCCATCTTGCCATCGTAAATGTCTGTGTGATTATCATTTTATCTATAGGTAACACTCAAATAAGCGTACTGCTTTTGTGTTTCCTGTACTTATTTTTTGAGCTTATGATTACGATGAATGAATAAAATTTTGTTTAAACCAAAACACAACCAGGTCAAAATCAATAAGCTTAATATGTATCTCAATCTTCACATTCCACTTATTTACAACTGCTCGGACGCATTTTTAATTTGAGGTGAGTTCGTCAGGGCTTCATCAACAGTGTTTGTCACAAGATCTAATAAAACTATAACGGTCAACATTACACTGTTGTTTCTATGACAACAGCAGCAGCTGCTTGTCCAGCTTCATCTCCATCGGACTAGCTTACTACACAATTATTAGTGTGGAATGTTGGAGTGCACACTGCTCTCCGTGGAATGTGGCTGTTTCTTCGATTTTTACACCTACGTCATCGATTGTTACCACGCCACAGAACTAGCGTACTGCTATTTTTACACAGCGAGTGACGTTAAAGAACACGTGCCCACAGTTATATGAAACGTAACAGCTTAACCCACAAGACTGGCTGACACATGGCAAGGTGTGTGTTTTTTTAAATAATTATGTATTATAATTTTTAAAAGTCATATTTACACATGTACTCCCTATTATATAACGTTGGTGATACTGATCACGAGGGCATATTTTGGTCATAGCAGACAGAGAAAGAACTAGTATAACGTTGTAATGTATGGTTGTGGTTTATGACTGAGTGCTGCGTGGTGGTCACTGCAGAACGATCCTGCAGGACCGTGTGTCCTGATTCAGTCCGCGCTTAGAGATTTGCATCATTATCATTGTCAATGTAAGAATTACAAACACAATGAAGCATAAAAAGCGCTTGTGTAGAAACAGCAAACAAGAGAGGTAATCAGCGCACGAAGGACGTCACACGAATGCAACAACACAGACCTGAATCGCCTACGGTAACTTTCACCTGGCATGCGAGTGAATACAAGCACATTCTTTGTTTGTAGCATTCGGCGCATTAGAAGATATTGCCATTATTATTGTTACTAATGCTACTACAACCCACAAGTCACGCTGTGTATGCTAAGCAGCTTTCGCATATTTACCGTTTCACGCACCTTATCTTGTGTACGAAACAAACAGAACCATATTAAAAAGAGTAGAAACAGGAAACACGATGATATTTGTAAAACTAAAAGGAAATGCATTGACCACCACAACTGCCAGTTTCACAGAGGCTTCTAACTGTTCAGTACAACTACAAGATCAAAACACAATGACATCAATTCACTGGCAATGATATGACAGTGTGACAGTTAATGTACTGCCTATTATTTAAATGATTCACATTCCGCGGGCACTAGACTGGAACCTGCATCAAACGCTAGTGACGATGAGCAGGGTGGCCTGTTTATTCTGCGGGGCCACAGGGGAGCCGGCGTTAGAACTTAGACGCAGCACCTAACGCAAGGAAGTAGTGGAGAGAGGATTTGAAAAAAATGACGTTGAAAGGACCAGGAAGGTGGAAGTTAGAAACGTAAGCCGGTTTGGCCTAGCGGTAAGGCGAGGCTGGTAAGCGGAAGGACCTCGGTTCGATACCGCTTCGGCTCTCCTTTCTCTTCAAAAAGGTTGTGGTTTGTGGACACTGTCTTGTGACTTTGTCCATCACTTCCTCTGAAACATTAAAATGGCTCTCATCGCTGCCCATCTTAATGCAGGAGTCATTCTGGTGGTGACAGTGTAGCGATAGGTGTATAATCTCCCTCTCCCCCCACCTCCATACCCCGTTCCCCCCGTTCTCCCCGTCCGTAATAAGCCATGTGGTTTCTGTGGACGTTAAGCACCATGTTTACTTAAGTTAGAAAGGAAGAAATTCCTGACAGTGGGTGAAGCATACATGGCTATAATCTGCCCGACTTTAGGCTTTACAGAGTGAACATTTGACAGATCTGAGTTTTAAACAGAGGGACTTTAATTTCTGCGTCCGCAGTACCCAAGTGCGGGTTGCCGTGACGACATATGTGGCTTAACCTCACACCACGGTCTTGTGTCAAGCTGTGCATTGCGTCACATAAACATATGACCAAACTGCTCGCAGTGATGTATTACGTGACAGAAACACCAGCTACTGTACACACACACACACACACACACTCCAAACAGAGGGCGCATCACTCACAGTGTCCGGAAAGACGGATCGCCTTGAAAGGGGCCGTGCCTTGTTCCGAATCATACGACTTGGTCGTTACAGCCGTCTGCTGATGTAACAACAATGTTGATCTAACTATTTGCACTGATCCTGTGCATGTTCTGTTACATCAGTTCTGATCCTGCGCATGTTTCAGAGGATTACTGCTTCTCGTCGGAAGCTTTAGAAAGGACTTAGTGACGGTACGCGGTGAGTGATGGCCAATGGTGAGTAATGTCTTACTTTCTTCTTCTTCCTGTCAAGGCTGTCTGAGCTCTGTCAGAGCGTTGCAAGTCCGGCAGCGATGTGTATAGTAGAAAAGGTGGTCAACGGTCAGTGCCTTGGGGTCATAGTTCAGGAGCTGTGTGAGAGTCGAGGTGGCCGTAGAAAAGGTGGTCAACGGTCAGTGCCTTGGGGTTCAGGAGCTGTGTGAGAGTCGAGGTGGCCGTCCTGGGCTTGTCCGTCCTAACGAGCCTTCTGGCTTCCGTGGACGTAAAGCTATATTGAACCATGCTTCGGCATTGGTCTCAGCTTGTCCCTAATATGTCAGCCGACATCCGAGGACATTAAGCATCACTTCATCATCATCAGTGCCTTATCAACAATGATAAACAATAGCTAAGACAACCAATAAGTTCAAACTATATATATATATATATAAATAAAATGATCTTCTTCAGTTCTTGGTATTCATCAAGAGGTGGTGACTGGCTGCAGGTTGTGAAGACTGCAGCCTAGTGGACTCCGGAAGGACTCGAAAGAAGGGGCTGAAGAGACAGCCGTGGGGAGGAGGTTCCATTCCGGTCCAAGCCAAAGGATTTGCATCGTCGGTGCAGAGTCCTTTCGTGAACAGTATCGAAAACTGCCGGGTTTGGCCAGACTAGACATGCTCACTTTGACTTTGAGAACATTACTTTGCGTGGGAATGCTCGGAAAGTCGTAAACTAAAGTAGGATGTCTTAATAGCGATGTTCTGCAGACAAAGGGCAATCATTTTGCCACGGACAACTTATGACATCATAAGGCCAGAGCCAGCGGCGTTCCCACACTCCGAGCATCGCTTTCCGGCACCTTCCTCCAAGGAGGATGTCGTAAACCAGTGCTTGGAGTGTGCGGTGCTCCCTGGCCCCGCTGACGTTGTAAGCCGTCTGACGTAAGAACTCAATCAGTGAATGTAACCAGGTTTGAACGAACTGCCGTTGCGAATATGCTACGTGTTCTGCGAATCAGTGACGCCGCGGGCGCGCGCACGCCGACACACCACAACACACCACACACACACACACCACACACACACACACACCACAACACACACCACACCACACCACACACAACAACACGCTGGACATTTGCACCACACTCACGCACACACACCACGACCACACACACCCCACCGGCCACAACCACCCAGCACCACACACACACACACACACACACCACACCCCACACACACACACACACACACACCACCACACACACACCACCACACACACACCACCCACCACCACACACCCCCCACCCCCCACACACCACACACACACCCCCCACACACACCACCCACCCCCCCACCCCCCCACACACACACACACACAGGGCCCACATTCTGTGTGCTACCCCCTTGCACCACTCAGTCATCATCAGCAGGGACCGGGACGCAGACACATAAAAGTCAGCGCGCTGCATCAAAGGGGCAGAGTTCGTGTTACTCGTCTTATCCCGGCTGTGCAGGATTTGCATCCGGTCGTTACGGGGCGAGCGGCACAAAACGTCGTTACAGGCCCCTACCCCCAGGCAGTCAAACAGGTCAGGGTGTGTGTGTCACCGTGTCAGAGTGTGTATGTGTGTGTGTGTGTGTGTGTGTGTGTGTGTGTGTGTGTGTGTCTCCCTCTCCGCTCTGTCAGTGTGCGTGTGTGTGTCTCCCTCTCTCTGTCAGTGTGCGCGCGCGCGCGCGCGCGCGTGTGTGTGTGTGTGTGCATGCGCGCGCGCGCGTGCGTGCGTCAGTGGCGTGCGTGCACGTGGGTGTCTTTCTCTGTGTCTGTGTAGTGCCGGTGAGAGAGAGAGAGAGAGAGAGAGAGAGAGGAGAGAGAGAGAAGAGAGAAGAAGAGAGTATGTGGGTGCGCGCGCTCGCACGTGTGTGTGTCAATGTAGTGTGTCGGCTCCCTCCCCCCTTCCCTGCAAAAAAAAAAAAAAAGAAGAAAAAAACGAAAAACGAAAAAGAAAAGAAAAAACGACTGCATGTACTGCAAACTGAGTCAGTCCTTGGGACAGTTCAGTCTTCAAGGTAGCCTAACATGATCAGACAGATGCTGTGTTATTCAGCATCAAATATCGTTCAGTTTCACCGTCAGATATGTGTGTGCCTGTCTGACTGTAACACGGCAACGACCTGACGATTTCAATGCCAAGCCGACTGAGGGCTGACTGACACACTGGGTCACTGTCTGTATTCACTGCCGCAGCTCGGGCACAAAACATTCAAACTAAAAGCATAAAACAAAGCCGTCAAACCAGAACAATAAAAGAGAACAAGAGAGAGAGAGAGAGAGAGAGAGAGAGAGAGAGAGAGAGAGACAGACAGACAGACAGACAGACAGACAGACAGACAGACAGACAGAGACACTGAGAGAGAGAGAGAGACAGACACACACACATACACACACACACACACACACACACTGGCGCGTGCGCGCACACACACACTCACACACACTGAGCAGCGGAACAGAGAGAGAGAGAGAGAGAGAGAGAGAGAGACACACACACACACACACACACACACAACACACACACACACACACACTGAGCAGCGGAACAGAGAGAGAGAGAGAGAGAGAGAGAGACAGACAGACAGACAGACAGACAGAGGGATGGAGAACAAGGAGGGGAGGGAGGAGGGTCAGTACAACTCTCCCTCCAACAACTGCCGGCACTGACTGAACCAGGTCCACTGTGTACAGCTACAGCCTGCTACAGGGGTTCTAAGTGCCCCAACACCGCCTAGTGGAAACCTACAGCCTGCTACAGGGGTTCTAAGTGCCCCAACACCGCCTAGTGGAAACCTAATCCTGAAGTTTTGCTTATCAGTTCCTGGTGCCCACCACAAGTGCACCAACAACGCCTGGAAGAAAACTAAACCCGAAGTTTTGCTTATCAGCTCCTGGTGCCCACCACCTGTGCACGGCCGGCTGAAGTTTGGCCACGAGCATGACTGTATCCTCGCACTCATTCACCCTCCAGAACCTACCTGAAAACTAACAACTAGCCTAAGTCAGTCGTTCTGCTGACAAAGTGCATGCCAGGCACTCACCCCTCGAAACCAAACCCGGCTTGAAAGTAGTAAAGTGGAAAAGCAAAGCCGCGAGCTCTGGTCGGCGGCGGGACCTGCGTATTGTATACATGTACTGTAGGTCTGTGGCCGCCGGGGTATTTTCTGACTGCCACTGGCAGAGCGCTGCGGGACTGCCGGGTAATCGGAAGGTCGGGGGTTCGATCCCCGCCAGAGGTGCGGCGGGAGATTTTTCTTCTCCAGAAATAACTTTCTGTGCTCACTGTTACTTCGGTGTCCGCTCCATCCCCATGTTACCGCAGCAGCACTGACGACCAAAGACCCCGTCATTCTGGTACCCGCCTCTTCATATTCAGTGGCACAATGACCGGGGCCCTATACGTGGCACTGGCAGGTTGTGACTGAGGTAAGCCGGCACGCACCGCAGTGTATGCCGTACACACCCTCGCAACAGGTGTGAACATTATGTGTGTGTGTGTGTGTGTGTGTGTGTGTGTGTGTGTGTGTGTGTGTGTGTTGTGTGTGTGTGTGTGTGTGTGTGTGTGTGTGTGTGTGTGTGTGTGTGTGTGTGTGTGTGTGTGTGTGTGTGTGTGTGTGAATCTGAGATAATCCGTCCCTTATAACTGAAGAAGTTGGTCACTGACATTCATAACTACAGGACACGAGATAAATTCCGGCAGTGAAAACATGACACATTCTTCAGTGGGAGCGATCAGTATACCACTACTAATATGCATGGAGCTGTATAGATATAGGTCCATGCTACTATGAGCACCTTAGTCGAACCAACCACAAATCACACTGACTGAGCCGGAACTGGGGGGCCGCCGCTCACAGTGCCGAATCAACACTCATGCAACCATCCATCAGCTTTACTAACCTGAAGAGACTTGGGGAAGAGGTGCTTTTGCGTCCGTCATGGCTGTAAAGGAAGTAGGTGGCTGATCCCTCTCGACACCATTGAACCGGTAATGATAGTATCACAACACGTGTGTGTCCGCTCCGGTCCGGTCAATGTTTTTCCTCACCTCCCGCGCGGCCTACGCCGTCACTGATATGGCGGGAGAGCGCACGTGTAGCGATCGTGTTGCTGTGTTCAAAGTGTGCTGCGCACGTTCAAAACACAGCTCTCGGTACTAGTGCAGAGATAGCCCACCACAGCGAGCGCACACTGACTGACTCTCTGGCGGATGACGCCTCACGACTGGCCGGCAATATCGCGGACAGATGGGAAGTGTCGCACCTGCCTGTGCGTCTGTGTTGTCACAGCAGTCGCTGTCTGTGTTCGAAGTGTGCAGTCTGCTTGGCTGGCGCGCGCTTGCCTTCAACTTACGACAGACTGAAGTCTCGGTGCTTTGTTCGGGACTGTCCATTGTGAAAGCGAAAGCTGCGCGCGCATCTTCTCAGAGAAAAGGGCGGTTGACAGTCGTCTGCTAGCCGCCGCGGCCACAGTATTGATCAGTCTCACGAAGTGAGTAACGAATGTGCAAACCGACCCAACAATGACTGAAGAAAACGACGGAGACACGACATATGTCAGTTTTCCATGTCTCAGCCAGTACCTGAGGTGCAAACCCCAAAGGCACTGGTTTTCGCCGGGAGGAAGGTGCCGGAAAGCGATGCTCGGAGTGTGTACCAGATGTAGCCTAGTCAGGGTGTCAGTGTAGTGGTGGGAAGGTGACGACTGACGGTGATCGTCGCGGACTACCACATGACTGAGTCAGCAAGTGAGGACGAATTGCGGGGTAGAGCGGGACTAGTCAGTGGTGTTATTTTTCTTCTCACTGAATCGCAGAGACACTACACGGAGGCGTCAGGAGCCGCTGTGTCATTGACTGAAAGTCAGTCGAGGTGACCGTCCTGGGCCCCCGTCCCTACTGAATAGTAATAAGCCTACGGGTTTCTGTGGACGTAAAGCAACACTTCAACAACAACAGACTCACTACACAGGCCGGCCGGGTTGTAGTATCTTGGTGTTAACTTTCTGTGCTGACCTGGCTCTTACTAAAAATGGTACTGCCACTACGGCGATCTTGCTGATTTCTGCATCGTACTCGGCGTTTCAGTGGCCTTTCAGTGATAAAGCTATTTCAGTATCCGGTTTCATCCCATGTTCAGTAGTGCTACCGCAGTAGCCTGCTAGTAAAAAAAAAAAAAAGACAAATAAACCAAGACGGCCACGTAGTTTCTAAGTAAAACGAGCAGGTGGCAGGTTACAGCGGCAACACGTTTTTGTTTGTTTGTTTTTAAACCAGTAAAGAGGAAGTCAACATTGATGAGCTGTCGTCGGGTAGACCTTACTTTATACACTGCAACCAAAGACGGGGAGCATCAGCAGGTCTGATGGGCAGTGTTTTTTTGTTTGTTTTTTATCATGCATGCACGGAACTGCCGGAAAGCGTGTGTTTTGTTTTTGTTTTTTTATCATGCATGCACGGAACTGCCGGAAAGCCCTTTCCGGCAGATATACATATTTATATATACGCCTTTCCGGCAGTTCCGTGCATGCATGATTAAAAAATAAAAAAATTAAAAAATACACTGCCCGTCAGACCGGCTGATGCTACCCGTCTTTGGTTGCAGTGTATGAAGTAAGGTCTACCCGACGACAGCTCATCAGTGTTGACTTCCTCTTTACTGGTTTAAGATATGTATGTCGAACTTTGTATATATATATCTATATAATGTCATGTCAGTCCTACCACAGGACCCAAACAACGACATCCGCATTATCATCAACAAATTTATGCCCTCGCCGGCTGTCACTCGGAATGCAAGAAACTGAAAAATCACAAAGTCGGATGCAACACAACAGCAAAAAAAAAAAAAAAAAAAAAAAATCAAATTAAATCGGGAATGATTTTCAGTGTCAGTTCTATAGTACTACACACTTTCATAGTGGCACATGTCGACATCCACTGACCTTGGAAGACATGCCGGAGTCAAGGAAAATGAGCGAGCAGAGACTGACAAGCAAAGCAGCCACCCGCATCGGAACTCAGGGTCGGAAGTGTTGAGGAGCTTGCTGGTCATAGTGACACTACCTGCGGTCAAGTCAAGGAGATCAAAGCCTCAGCCGTGGAGGAGAGAGCGCAGAACTGAAGAGGAAGCGCGTGATGATCTCCCTTAGTTGAAAGGACGCGCAAGGGCCATCATCAATCAGACGAACAACGCCGGAACTGTTGTGGAAAACTGACTACATGTGTGTGTGTGTGTGTGTGTGTGTGTGTGGTGTGTGTGTGTGCGTGTGAGTGTGTGTGTGTGTGTGTGTGTGTGTGCGTGTGCGTGCGTGCGTGCGTGCGTGCGTGCGTGCGTGCGTGTGTGTGTGTGTGTGAGTGTGCGTGCGTGCGTGCGTGCGTGTGTGTGTGTGTGTGTGTGTGTGTGTGTGTGTGTGTGTGTGTGTGTGTGTGTGTGTGTGTGTACAGTGACACAGCTGAGAGACGGCCGGGGTGGTACAGAACTGTCACATCATTATTTTTATCCGGTCGCAGTCAGCTTAGCCTCAAACTGACCACAACTGATAGTAATAATGACAGATTATCGTTTATGCACCGAGTTACGGCGCCCCGAATCATAAGGGCCCGGGGCTGGTTGCAAAGACGGATGAAGGCCGCATTTTGTCACTGACATTAAATTCACGACACGCGTACGCAGACACTCTCATATCCCAGCACACGCGCCTGAGGCCTGCCGTGAGTACCCCCCCCCCCCTCCCGCCACGCACACACGCACGCCACAGACTACACACACACACACCGTCGCACACACCGTCACACACACACCGTCGCACACACACACACACACACACACACACACACACACACACACACACACCACACTCACCACACGCACGCACGCACCACCCACGCACCTCACTCACACCACACACACACACCACACACACACACACACACACACACACACACACACACACACACACACACACACACACACACTCACTCACACACCACACACACACACACACACACACACACACACACACACACACACACACACACACACACACACACTGCGCCCCCCTCCGCCCCCCCTCCCCACCTCACTCACACAAACGCACACACACACACACACACACACACACACACACACACACACACACACACACACACACACTGCACCCCCCTCCCCCCCCTCCCCCCCCCCCCCCACACACACACTGCACCCCCCTCCGCCCCCCCTCCCCCCCTCATACACACACACACACACAGAGTTTTGACTGAAAAGCAGAGAGCGACTGCCGGAAAAGGAAAGCCTGACAGACTTCAGACTTCAGACTGCCGGAAAAGGAAAGCCTGACAGAGAGAGGCAGAGAGTTCCAGATGACAGGTGCGATGTATTGAGACGATGATCTCTCTCAGGATCCTCAGTGCTGCCAATCCTGGGCGGGGACTGAACAGGGAAGGTCCGAGG